>CM016722.1:3847076-4447076 GCA_005771605.1 Scutellaria baicalensis | reverse complement strand
ATACATTCAATTATAAATTTATATCATATATCTAAGAATATCTATCAGAATTGAGTAGAACTCACTGTAGAATTCTTCAAGAGTGGCTTTTCGTTCTTCTGGCCTTGCAACCGGCATCCCATCAACGTATACCTAGTGAACGAATACGAGTTAGCATCGTTGCAAGATTGTTTTAGATCAGAAAAGACGAATTAATGTAAGAGAATAAGATGTGATCGATCCGCTTACTCTGTATACGAGGATGTCGAAAAGGCCTAAGCAATTGAGAAAGGTGTCCAAACAGCTACAATCCATCCATTCCAATACAAATAGCAAGATTGGAGCCAATGGACTATAATTTAGCTTCATTTGAACACAATCCCATGTTATATCTCTTGGAAGACCTGCCACCCTGCAGTTTCATCTCTACATTTTCATTCCTAATAATTTTACGGATTTTCATTTTGCAACCTAATTTCATTTTTCCGATCATTTTTCAGTCAAAAATCGAGTTTGATGTCCCGATTTTTTTAACCGGGAAATATATGAAACATACACAAAAACACTCTCAACTCAAACCAAATTAAGAAATCTCAAATCAATTTCTTGATTTTCATTCGATTCAGGCTCAATTTAGAAAAAAAAAATTTGTGACTTTGCTTTTTTTGATTTTGAAATTCATTAACTTTAAAGTGCAATTGAAGAAATGAAATCATACTTTAGTTTTTTTTAAACCATACTATTTAAACTTCACCAACTTTATATGAAGAAAAATAACCATCTAACTAACTACCTTAAAGAATCTCAACTAACTCTACTTTAAGGTTTTAATTTAAATCCAAAGAATGTTGATCAATCTTAATACACACCTTATAATTAAGTTCTAACTAGAAATAAATTGCAAGACTGGAAAAATGGGATTCAAGCAATTACATAAAATCATTTTCAAAACTTACAAATCATTGGCATGATGAATATCAGATTCAAGGGCTTTGATCGATTCCCTCAAAGAAGATCTTCTTGATTGTCTCTGCTGCCACATTCGATGATCGACCGATAAATTTGACTTCAGAGATGAAAACACAATGGATGAAAAGAGAGAACAAAAATGAGAAAGACAAAAAATGAGCTTTATATGGTTAAAGAATGTAAAGAGAAGAAGAATGATAAGAAAGGAGATTATGAGAAGGTTTGCTTGATGTAGAAGCTAGTGATAGTTGAGGAAAAGAAAGGGATATCTTTTCTTCTCTCCATTGTCTTACCTTAAATTATTCATTACATTTGAGATGCCTTCTACTCTCTTTTCCTTGCATCCTAATTATCAACATAATTATCTTCTCATGAAGTTTCATACCTCAAATTAAAGGAGCATTATAATTATTGCATCACTATGTTTCACGGATTTTATTTTGCGAGATTGGATTGCGGAAATTTGTGTGGATTATATGGGAGTAGTAAGACTTAGTCTCAAAATTATTAATTAATGTGAAATAATTTTATATACACTGTTAGTGTTGGATTTTCCAACAATAATAATTTTCCTTTTTCATAATTATCCTAAATTCAAATTAGATTTTAATTAGATTTTATTAGATATATTTATTTGAAAAGATTTGGAAAAAGATTTGACACTCTCTTATGGATTTGACTTATTAAAATCTCACGTGTTATTTATTTTTGGAGTTAGTCTCCTATGCACCAGTTGCACGGATCTGTGATCCGTGCAACTGGGCCGCGCGCGGGCTGGGCTGGCCCGCCCAGCCCGTGCCTCTTTACTTATTTCGCGTGTTTTGCTCGTTACCCTCACGTTATGTTAGGGTTACTTTCGCGTTATGTTAGGGTTACCTTCACGTTATGTTAATGTGACCCCATATCCAAATTTCATACCCTTAGTTTAAAACCACTGAACTAAAATGTTAATCATACCCTCATGTTATGTTAGAGTTACCCTCATGTTATGTTAGGGTTACCCTCATGTTATGTTAGTGTTACCCTCGTGAGGGTAACACGGGTAACACTAACATAACATGAGGGTAACCCTAACATAACATGAGGGTAACCCTAACATAACATAAGGGTATGACTGCCTAAGCGAATCTTGGTGGGTTTGAGCGCCCAGGGTAACACGGGTAACACTAACATAACATGAGGGTAACCCTAACATAACATGAGGGTATGACTGCCTGAGTGAATCTTGGTAGGTTTGAACGCACCCACCAGGCGCGTGAGAGCGCGTTGGGGCGCGTAAAAACGCACGTCAGAGGTGCGTGGGGCGGGTCGACCCGGGTGCAAGGATCCTAGATCCATGCACCAGTTGCATAAAATATTTTGCCTTATTTTTCAATCTCTTTTCACTAACAAACTCTCCTAAGGTTTAGAGAGTTGTTATTTGCTCATGTGTTTGATAGGATTCAAAGAGATATAAATACAAGTGAGATGAAGAAGTCAAAACGTGATTTTTGAGAGTAAGAACGTGATGTTTAAGAACGTGGGTTGAGGGAACAAAATTCAGAGAAGAACAAGTCAAGATAGAGATCAAGAAGATTGAGTTGAAGAAGTCAAGTGAGATGAAGAAGTCAAGAACAAGTCCACTCCACCTTCCCCCATCATGCACGTGAGTTATGGAGTTCATGGAGCACTCCAAGATCATGGGAAGTGGAGTTCACCAAGTGTACTTCAAGGTCTATAAATAGGTGAAGCTGCTGAAGATCAAGGGCACAGAATCGAGAGCTTAAGCAGTCTAGGATAAGGCAGTACACTGGTGTCAAGGGTTGTGTTGTTCACACCGATAGGCAACATCGTTTTCTTGTGTGTCATAGAGTTTGCATACTCTTGACTTTTAGTATAGGTGTTCTTTGGAGTGTTCAACTGAGAGTTTTTGTATACGTCCCTAGGTTTCATATTCATTTCATAGGACATATTGAGTCATTTGTTCGAAAGAGTCTCTTTTAGAGATCTTTGTTTCTCCTTTGTATACATACACAAATTAATAAAGGAGTTTTAGCCCTGAAGGCATTCCACGAGTATTTGTATACTCGTGGATAAGTCATTTGTGTTCTGCAACTTTAATTTCGATCCATTTTTCCACTGTGTGTTACGCTGGTGTTGTCAACACCGCTGACAATACCGTGTACTTTGATTGGGACAATTTTTGTTTTTGTTTTTGCAGATCCACGTAGGACTTTCATACACAAATACTCATATGCAACCGTCTCACATGCGATGGCACTCGTGCACGGTCGACCGTGTCCCAGGACACAACCATGCGCTAGTGTAGTGTATAAGTATATCTTTTTCAATAATAAGTATGTGATTTTTCACTATAAGTATGTGATTTTTTTTTCTCGCCCACGACCGTGCCCTGGGATAGACCGTGCCTCGCGTGAGCAATCTGTGGCGCACGGTCAGGTCTCAGGGCACGGTCGAGATAAGTATGTGATTTTTGTCTGTAAGTATGTCTTTTAGTGCTATAAGTATGTGTTTCGGCGCATGGTCAACCGTGTCCCAACACACGACCGTGCGTCAGTGCCGTCGCACATGAGACGATCTCACAGGAGTACAACTCTTTTATATAAGTTTTTGTGATAACAAAATGTTTGTATAATTGTTATCTCATTAAATGATTTCATTGATGGACAAAGAAGAAAAGAATGCTTAGCAATTATTTCAAACTTCAATTATCATTAATTTCTGTTATTTATATCAAATAATTAAAATTATTTTTTACCACGGAAAGCCAATATAGTTGCAAAAACGCAATGTAGCTTCACCACTGGAACGAAACATCAAGCTTTAAGAGCTTATCCACCACCCGATTGCCTTCTGTTAGGAATATAAGCAAGGAGACTCTAATTTAACCCAAAACCATGGCTAAAGGTAAATGGTAATTCATTTTCACTTATATACCCTTCCACGTTTTCATGTGAAACTGAGGTAGGATATCGTAACACCTTCTCTATAGGTATATACGTATGGAAAAAAATTTGTTTATAATATAAAAATAAATATTTTTAAATCGTGTTGGTAATGCAAAAATATTTTTAAAAGTAAATTAAAACTATTTTGATATTAATTATTATGAATTTTGAAAGTAGAGTGACATTTGTGTGCCCCGGGGGCACGGTGCCCCCAACTTAACCTATTATATGGTGTTATATATATACTCTACAGGTATCATATGTATACTCTTTAGGTATCATATGTTTGCTCTTATATACGTATAATACCTGTAGAATATATGTATAACACCAAGAAACATAACACCTATAGAGTATATATATAACACCTAAAGCATGTGTATAACACCTAGATCTGTGCCCCTATGTGCCCCAGGGGTATATAAGTTTTGTCCTTGAAAGTAATAAATTGTAGGGTAAATTACAATTTTGGTACCCAAACTATACCCCTTTTTCACTCTGGGTACCCCCATTTCATCGAGTAACAATTTTGGTACCCCACGTTTAAAAAAATCTCACATTGGGTACCTTCCGTCAGCTTTTCGTCCAAACTGAACGGAAGTTAACTAACCCTAATTCCAAAGCGCGAAAATTAGCCCCCTTTTCTTCTCCCTTTCTAAAGAACCCTAGCTGCTTCAATTCTTTTCCAAATTATACCTAATTTTTCTTCATTCTTCACCAATCTTCAGGTGAGTCTCTTCAAATTTTGATTTCTCTCTTCAATACACCACCATGAGAAGGAGTTACAGTTAATTTTCATTATTTTTTACAGACAATCGCTTAGAACACTTTCCTCCTTGCTTCTCAATCAAAGGTAGATTTTTTTTCGTTTTTTTTATGGGTGAACTTTCTTGATTTTTTTTATTTTTTATTTTTGCGAAAAGTGGTGCTTATTTGTAGAAATTGGAATTGATTTATGATTCAGGAATGAGATGTTAGCTAGAAGCAGAGTTCCTGAAAAATCGACGCCTGATATTAGCAATGGGAGCTTGCCGATTTCTGAATTAGGTTCTGCAAAAATGTGGGGTATTTGCGATGGAGTTCGGTGTTTTTCGGTGAAGAGTATGAGGAGTAAAGTGGAGAAGAGGATGCACAGGGAGATGGGCAAAACCCTAAGGGAGATTCGCCGGGCTAAGAAGTTGAGGAAGAAATTAATGACTGATGAAGAACGTCTTATTTATAATCTTAGAAGGGTATGCTGCTAATTTTACTGTGATTGGCATTTCTCGTTGCTCGATTTATTTTTTTGAATGAATTAATGTGTTGTTTTGATCCGTTGATTCACAAGTTCTTCGATCGTGTAGTCTGCTTCGTGGTTATTGGAATTTTAGTTGCTTGAGATTGTCTGTTGAAGTGTTGTGTCTTGATTCTTTGATTCCTTATGTAGCTTGTTCGAATGTTGTCATAAAAAAGTAGTTCAAATAGTTGCTTATTGTCTCGAATGAGTAGATTTCTTGGAAATCATATTGCTTATCTTTTATGTAGATTTGATTGTGTTTCCCATTTGGTTGATTGAAGAGAATTGACTGTAATTCCTTCTCATGATGGTGTATTGAAGAGACAAATCAAAATTTGAAGAGATTCACCTGAAGATTGGTGAAGAATGAAGAAGAAATAGGTATAATTTGGAGAAGAATTGAAGTAGCCAGGGTTCTTTAGAAAGGGGGAAGAAAAGAGGGCTAATTTCCGCGCTTTGGAATTAGAGTTAGTTAACTTCTGTTCAGTTTGGACGGAAAGTTGATGGAAGGTACCCAATGTGAGATTTTTTTAAACGTGGGGTACCAAAATTGTTACTCGATGAAATGGGAGTACCCAGAATGAAAAAGGGGTATAGTTTGGGTACCAAAATTGTAATTTACCCTAAATTGTAATAAAAACTTATTGATTCATGTTAAATGGATAATGAGAATGAAACATTCAAAGTACTAATCAATCTGTAACAATCATAAATTTATAATCGATTCATGTCCAAAGACATGCATATAAGTTTTTTGAGGAGATTTATGCTTTTAAATTGTAGAAAATACATTAGAACTATTATAAAATCGCAATGGGATAAAAGTTTGAGGCCTGAAACAATTCTAAAATGCTTACAAAATATATAAGGAAGTCAGCGAGGTGTAGAAGTAGACCACAAGAGAGTCGCGTTGAGCTTTGGTTTAATTACAACTTATCGTTCAAATTATATCCGTTTTTATATTAAAGTAATTAATTTTTTTCCAGTTGCAGTTAACTATCTCATCTTTGCGTGAGTGTAATTTGTCATCTGAGACCAACGGATGTTCATTTTCCTACCAATTTTAGTCATGTCCCTGGCATGCCAATTTCAGTCACGTATCAAGAGTAAATTAGTTTTTTAAAACTTTTTCAAGTTAGAACTAATCATCTTAACTTCGAATGAGTTGCAAATTATCATCTCAACTTCTGGGAGTTGCAATTGACCATCTGAGATCACCATATGTTCAGTTTTTATCAATTTTAACCATGCGAGCATCTTGCATGCCCTCTACTATTGGAGGTAATATCTATCTTTTGAAATCTAAGTTTAGAGGGTAAATAAAAATCTTAGTTGTAGATTTCTTGAACACAAGGAAAAATTTCAATTGTGTTGTGGTGCAATTGGATTTGAAGAGTGTTCTCCAAAATATGGGTGATCTCGTAGTTCAAAACAGATGGGCTTTTTTTTTTTTTTGTGGTGGATCAAATTGAATATTGCATTTGAATGTGAAGGTTGAGCCCAATTAGGGTAAAATTCAATTTTCGTCCACTTAAATGGCTACTGTCCAATTTTTGTCTACTTATTTTCGAGATTTCAATTTTCGTCCACTTAAAGCCAAAAACGTCATTATTTGATCCATTGCCTGCTGGAATCCGGCGATTGCATCTCAATCGCCCCCAAGTCCCTTTTTCCGACCAAATCATGCTGATGTGGAATTTTATACCCATGTGGAATTTATTTTTGAAATAATTTTAATTCCACATCATATTTCTTCTTAATTAATAAATTAAAAAAACAAATTGAATTTTAAGAAATTAAAAAAGAAAAAAAAACCACCACCATCATCGCCGTAGAACCTCTTGCCCACCAACATCATCGCCACCAGATTCAAGCTCAGGTTCCCCATCCACCTCTTCATGTCCACCAAAACCCTCCCAGACCCATCTCTCTCCTCCGCCCACAGCCTGTAAAGCTCCTTCGTAAATTGCCCGATCTTCGTAAACGCTTGTCCAGCTGGAGAAGAAGAGGTCTACCACCGCCGCCTTCACTCGCCGCCGCCATCCCTCTCCCCCACCGGCGACGCTCTCTCCCTCTCTAACTCTCTCTTTCCGCGTCTCTCTCCCTCTATCCCTCTCTGCAACTCACTCTCTCCCTCTCTCTCTCTCTCTCCCTCTATCCCTCTCTGCAACTCTCGCTCTCTCTCCCTCTATCCCTCTCTGCAACTCTCGCTCTCTCTCCCTCTATCCCTCTCTGCAACTCTCGCTCTCTCTCTCTCTCTCCGACGGCGCTGCAATCGACCCTTTTCCTTCTCCTTCAATTGAGTGGCGAGAGCGATGGGGGAGAGGGATGACGGCGGCGATTGAAGGCGGCGGTGGTAGACCTCTTCTTCTCCGGCTGGACCTCTTCTTCTCCGGCGGTGGTAGACCTCTTCGTAAATCCCCTATTGATTTTCTTTTTGGTTTTTTTCTTTTTAATTTCTAAAAATTCAATTTGTTTTTTAATTTATTAATTAAGAAGAAATATGATGTGGAATTAAAATTATTTCAAAAATAAATTCCACATGGGTATAAAATTCCACATCAGCATGACTTGGTCGGAAAAGTGGACTTTGGGGCGATTGAGATGCAATCGCCGGATTCCGGCAGACAATGGACCAAATAATGATGTTTTTGGCTTTAAGTGGATGAAAATTGAAATCTCGGAAATAAGTAGACGAAAAATGGATAGTAGCCATTTAAGTGGACGAAAATTGAATTTTACCCAGCCCAATTACGATTCCCTTCCCTTTATTGTTTGACGAGTAAACTGAGCAGCCCATTGAATTTTGAGTAAGTCTCCTGTGAAGCAGATATATGGATCAATCCATACACTCGGGTCGGATCCGGGTCAGGGGATCCATTCACCTTTTTCTTTTTTCTTTTCGTGCATGGTTTTTGAAATTTTACACCTACTAATAGGCAAGGATGAAAATATCGATATCGCATGTCGTATCGCAACTTTGATTTTACGGATATATCGATGTCGATATCGATATCGCATATCGATATCGCAAAAAATTTGAAAAAACAACGGAAATCTTATTAAAATTTTGGAAATTTAATATGAAATTTTAGGGATTATTTTTACACTTCATTACACATATATTCCACTCAAAATCACATTAAAATAATATATCTAAAACTAACATATAGATAATAAGCATTATCAATATTGTTTTTCGAATGAAAAATGATAATATGTTACATAATACAAGACAAAATTACTAAAATTACATCATACAATACACTAGTACCAAAAGGATGATCTATGAGGTTCAAACATAGTAGATGGAATGTCATCTTGATCCAAGCAGTACTGATACCAACATATACATAATTAGCACTATTAAAATTTTACTAAAACTAATTATAACAATTAATTGTAAATACACAATTACAACATTACATTTTACGTGCTAGCTTCACTATAAAATAATTAATTGTAAAATTATGATTTTATAATAAAGTTCTATAAGTTAACTAAATACTTCACCTAACATATACATAATTAGCACAATTAAACACATCAATTTACAATATACCAACAATTAAACACATCAATTTACAATATACCAACAATTAAACATAGCAATTTACAATATATCAACATATACATAATTAGCACTATTAAAATTTTACTAAAACTAATTATAACAATTAATTGTAAATACACAATTACAACATTACATTTTACGTGCTAGCTTCACTATAAAATAATTAATTGTAAAATTATGATTTTATAATAAAGTTCTATAAGTTAACTAAATGCTTCACCTAACATATACATAATTAGCACAATTAAACATAGCAATTTACAATATACCAATAAAATGCTAGTTTTATCAACTAAAATGAAAAAAAAAAAAGATTAAATTTACATACCAATTCGTAGTTCTTCAAAATGACAATTGAGTGATATATATAGTGGTGCAAGTATTTCCTCTCCAATCAATGCCCTATATCCAAAAAAATAAATAAATTAGATACATTAAAATAGTCATAATCTATAAAGTAAATAATTGAAATTAATTTAATCAAAAATGTTGGGAGAGAGTTATTGATATGAGAGAATATCATACCTTGAACCTTAAATTGTATGATAGAAAATGTTCACTTGCCTTCAACATATATATATATATATATATATAGTAAGTCTCTTGTGCATCAGGTGCATGGATCTTAGATCCATGCATCCGGGTCGGATCCGGGTAATCTGACCCGCTTTTTTTTTTTTTTTCGCGCTAGCTTGTTTTTCAATTTTAGTCATGACTTTTAGTTATGTGTAAGAATACCTTTATGTAATGTGTAAGAATACCTTTAGGTTACGTTAAGGATACCATTATGCCCAGATTTCATAATTTACGTTAAGTTAGACATACCTTTAGGTTATGTTAAGAATACCTTTAGGTAATGTATAGAGATACCTTTAGGTTATGTTAAGGATACCTTTATGCCCAAATTTCATACATTTAATTTACGTCAGGCATACCTTTATGTTATGTTAAGGATACTTTTATGTTATGTTAGAGATACCTTATCCATAAGGTAGTTGTGTTACACATTTTGTATACAAAGGTATCTCTAACATAACATAAAAGTATTCTTAACATAACCTAAAGGTATCCTTAATATAATGTAAATGTATGTGATCTAGAATGAATTCTAAAGGTATCAAATCAGGATTTCAAAGGAACCTAGAATCACGATTTCAAAGGTATCTTTAACATCACCTAAAGGTATTCTTAACATAACCTAAAAGTATGCTTAATATAATCAAAAGGTATTCTTAAAATAATTAAATGTATCCTTAACATAACCTAAAGGTATGCTTAACATAACTAAAAGGTATTCTTAACATAACATGGTATGTAACCTGGAATCACGATTTCAAAGGTATCCTTAACATCACCTAAATGTATTCTTAACATAACCTAAAAGTATGTTTAATATAACCAAAAGGTATTCTTAACATAACTAAAGGTATCCTTAACATAACCTAAAGGTATGCTTAACACAACTAAAAGGTATTCTTAACATAACGTGGCATGTAACCTGGAATCAGGATTTCAAAGGTATTCTTAACATAACTGAAAGGTATCCTTACCATAACTTAAAGGTATCCTTAACATAACTGAAAGGTATCCTTACCATAACTTAAAGGTATCCTTAACATAACTGAAAGGTATCCTTAACGTAACCTAAAGGTGCGCATCCGCCCAGGCGCGTGGGAGCGTGTGGGAGCGCGTCAGACGCGCGTGGAAGCGCGTACACGCGCGGGTCGGGTCGGGTGCATGGATCTAGGATCCATGCACCTGATGCATAAAAGTTTTTGTCATATATATATATATATATAGAGAGAGAGAGAGAAATATATCATGCAAAAAAATTAGAAAAAAAAAAGAAGTAAATGAAGTAATAATTGGTTAAAGGAATGGAAATTTAAAAAGCCACAAATATGGCTATATCCGTGAATGAAAGATTGATGTGAGGAGAATATATTACTTTCAATATCAAACACAATACATAATACAAAGTAAGGAAAAAAAATCACATAGTTCAATTTTGTGAATCAAAATCGCTCATTTTGATATACATGCGATATTTTGCGATATATCCGCGATATTTCCCAATTTCCATCCAATTTTATACTACACTGAAGCGATATCGATATCGATATCGATATTTTGCGATATTTTGCGAAATATCCGCGATACCCAGGAAAAAAAACATTAACACCCAATATCCGTATCGCAATATCCGTATCCGCGATATATCCGCGATATTTCGCGATATTTTCATCCTTGCTAATAGGTTATGTTAGACCTACCTTGACGTTATGTTAGACATACATTTAAGGTATGTTAAACCTACATTTCTGCTCAAATTTCATACATTTTCTTTTTTACACTTGATTTTTTAATTTTGGCACCCACCACTATATTATGTTAGACCTACCTTTATGTTAAGTTAACCCTACCATTCTGCCCAAATTTCATACTTTAAAATTTTTAAAAAAAAAAACCCTAGGTTTGACACATGTACCATTACGTTGTATTAGACATACCTTTATGTATTTACCTTTGTATTATGTTAGACCTACCTACATAAAGGTAGGTTTAACATAATACAAAAGTATGTCTAACTATACATAAAAGTAGGTCTATTTGAGCGAATTTGAGTGAGCTTCAGCGCCAGTATCAGACGCGTGGGGGCTCGTGCAAGCGAGTGAAACTCGCGTGAGCGCTTTTTTGGGCATTTTGACCAGGTCAACCCTGGTGTATGGATCTAATTTTGTGCAACCGACTCATATAAGTTTTTGCCTTGAATTTTTAAATAAGATATTTTGTGAGACAATTTAACTCACAATCATACTTCACAATTCACACTGACAACCCTACAATTCCGTTCAAATTCAATATTTCCAATTTCCCGAACCATCGATTGAAAAACAAAACTATTCAAACCTATTGAGCATCGTTATTGTAACGGAAAATCATTATAAAACTTAAAAGGACACCCCCATTTATTTAGGCTTAAAAAGGGAACTTCGTTCCCTGTTTTCTCTTTATCGTTTTAATATATTTTAAAATGCACAATATATATGTGTAAGTTGATATTATAAATCTTCTTTACTGTCCTCTTTGATAGTTGATACAATAACTTTGTATACCATTTTAATTTGATGATTGATGTTATTTTAAAATTTATCTAATAAAAAATATGATATTAGTGTCCGTAAATATTCATATTTATACAAATCACTTTAAAAATATATTGTATTTTATATCTTCTTATTATTATATGAATTTCAATTATAATATAATTTAAATATAACATATAATTAATAAATATGTAGACTTATATGTATGAGTGTATATTACAAATTTCGCTAAAAATATTATGAAACCTTTAGCTAAAAAAATATTCTTAATTGCCATTCTTCAAATTATTATATTTTTTAGTCAAAATGTATTATATTTTATATTAGTTTTTCAAATATTTATTTTAAAAAATCTCATGAAGTTTATCCTAGTATATTTATTAAAGGGTGTGATATCAATATTTGAGTAGTTGTAAGGCTCGTGGTTTGATGATTGATGTTACTTTAGAGAATTTTAGTCAATTGTTGTTGTGTTAGTGTGTTTAATTTATATTAAGTTGGTGTTGTTTATATTATAATTATTTTGGTTTCTTTTCATGATCCCAAAAATATTATTGTGAAATCTTTTACAGAAGAATATTAGAAAGTTTAAGTTGGAAATGATGAATATAATTAAGGAATCTGCATTCCACGGTGACCCCAGTTTTCGAACATGGAATCCCAATTCCTCTAAAAATCATTTACTTGTAATATTATGAGTTTGATAAAATCATAAGTAAGAGAGCGCAACAATGCTCCAATTATATGAGTGAGTCTTATGTGAGATCATCTTACGGATCAATCCACATCTCATACATCATAATTCATGCATGAATTTGTGATAATGAGTTTGATTAGTAAATAAAAAAGATTCGTCGACTCATAAAAACTATTCTTGAGATTGTTTTACACGTTAGTTTCTATGATTTATCTGTGCAATATTGCATGCTTTTTCAAAGTGTATAAAGTGATAGGCAAGTTTGTCCAAAGTGACGACAATCATAAAAGGAGATCTTGTTTTGGTGGCATCAAAAGCTAAAGTGGGTCATAAAGCATAAAAGAAAGACAACACATATTATCTTAACCATTTGTTATTTTTCTCAAAAGCTGTCTTTGCATGGCCATGCCAATACCTTTTTCTGCCTCCTATGCCTATCATAGGCCTAATATTATATTGTTCTGGAGTTGTTTTTTCATTTATTATAAATAGTAGGTCTTTATATGATTTTAGTTTTTTTTTTTTTAATTGGATCTACATGCTTTCAGTTTATTAGGAATCAAATTCATAGAAATATATTTCTAAAAATGGAGTTCTTGAAGTTTCATTTGGATACTTGATCCTTATGTGATGTAGACCAAGCTCTTGTTTATAAGGACTAATTTTATGTAAATAATAATGCATGTACTTAGTTCAAACAAAAATAAATTATAGAGAATTAATATTTAGATCAGAGAGATGCATATGAATCTTACTATTTGTACCTTGTGTATGAATTTTAAATACATGCATTCAATTGACTTGGTCTGATCCAAATTCGTGTTGTTGTTGTTTTGATTCAAATATTGACTTTTATGTTATGTAGAAATATCATAACAATTATATAATACTTTAACTTCAAAGAAAAACAGTTTCGCCACAATTAGTACATATATACATTAATGTTATGCTATTTATACATTTATATCAATATATATAGTCATATGTTTATATAATATATCTATTACCTATATAAAAGTGTGGATGTTTCTTACAAAATATGGATTGTCTAATATATCCTTATTAAATATTACTGTATTATTTAAGGTTATAATAGTAATTTATGATTTCATCTATTTTATATTAGAATTCTATTATGAGTAGGACTCCAATTTAATATAGATTATACATCCTTATCAAACATTATTATTTAAGGTCTTAATAGTAATTTAATATTTTTGATTTGAATAATATATATTAGAATTTCTAATATATATTTATTATTTTATTTTTACTTTATAATTTAATAATTTTATTATTTAATAATTTATAATAATGTATGTCATGATTTTGTTTATATAATTGTAATAATAATAAATGAGGAACTAATTTTATATATATATATATATATATATATATATATATATTATATAATAATTTAGTTACTTTTTTCTCTTGTATCTTACATGTTATTTATTTTTTTCTTTCTTTATAATCCAGTAATTCAACAAGAATAAGAATAAGGTACATCTTCCTATTATTACAAGTTTTCATATTTGATTATTTTCATTTTATTCTTATTATCTCTTACAAACATATAAGGTTTCAAACATTTTTTTTAAATATTTTATTTGATTTCAATTAAAATTCCAAGTATTAACTATACATCGACACCACATTATCTTCAACAGGAGACATCATTTTCAAGAACGACAATGTATGAATATTGTTAAATGAATATATTTGTTTAAATACAACTACTAAGAATTTTAAGAACTAATTGAGCTGTTTAAATTTGTTAGTTGTGAGAAAGAAAGTGAAAGAAAAAGTCTTAATTAGAGAATATTATCCTCGCTAACTTAAATTAGAAATTCAAAGTGTGAGGAACCTCTGCATAGATTTTGATGAATACAAAACATGTAATAGATAGGAAGTAGTAATCTTGTACTTAGGATTTTCAATGTAAAAGTTTTTGTTAAGTCAAAGATGCTGCCTGAAAATCAGAAGCTCACTGAATGAAGCTAAAGCTCACTAATCAAAACGCAGTGGACAAAGGAAGAACTTACAGAAAGCTAGCTGAAGCATGCTGATCTTACTAATCTATATAGGAAGCTAGCCTCCTAAGCATGCTGATCAGTATAAGAAGCTAGCTGACCTTACTGGACACTGCAGGATGCTAATCAAGCACACTACATACAACAAGCTAAGTTTCAGTAAACGACAAACAAGGCTTGATCGCCCTAAAGGACCGTTATTTCTGAATCAGCACCCCCAATTCACCCAAAGGAGTATTCAAAAAGGAGTTAATCAGAGAATAACCCCTGGAAGGATTCAGGAGACAAAAAAAGACTATTCAGCAGAATGAAGGGCAGCGTGTAACGATGTACCGGAATGCGTAGAGGATCTTTACGAGCCAATCACTGCTGGACACCTCACTGGTCAGGAAGCTACCTCCTTCAAAGGGTGGAATTTCCTGAAGCCTATAAATAGATGAAGAGTGCACCTGAAACAACAACTGAAACTCACGAGCTCTCTAGCAAATTTCCTAAGTTCTCAAGCATTCAAATCCTTAAAGTTTTAATCACTCAATCTATCAGCAGCAAACAATCCAGCTGCCTAAGTTGCCATATCAGAAGCTTACTGCACCCCGAGTTAAAGAAGACTTATCTTTTATTCTTCATAGATTGTTTTAGGAGTCTCTTAGCAGAGGATAGTTCCTGTTAAGTGTGTTCACTAAGAGTAGAAGTCTTGTGTGGGTTGTTGTATTGGTCTAGCAATAACCTGTGTGGGAGGCTGCTAATATTGTTAGGGTGTGATTGTATTAGTTGAGTCTTTGTAAATCAATCGACCTTTAATAAAGTTTCTCGTGTTTGAAAGGAGTAGAGTGGACGTAGAGGGATTACTCCACCTTCGAACCATTATATATTGTGCTACCTGTTTATCTGTTTATTTACAGCTTTCTTTATATCACATATCTGGCATATTGCACACTTGTGTTTTCAAAAAACATCATATTTCTAAGTATTTTCCGCTGCACATAAAACTCTTTGAAGTTCATATGTCTACTGCTCAAGCAGTAACCTCTGATCAGAAGCAGCAAGCTTTGTAGCTTACTGCTCCCTACATAAACTTATATTCTTTGGAGTAAAAAGTTTGAAATTTTGAGAAGGTTTACACCCCCTTCTAAACCTTCTACCACTTGGGACTAACACAAAGCAATCAACACTTTTACGTGTTGAATTATTGCAGTAATATACAGTAGATAGTTATATAAAATTGGAGATAATAAATTAGATTATTTTCGATGCCACCAAACCAATATGGGAGCTGAGTTATATCAAAGAATCATGTAGAATGTCTTTCAAGAAGGGATCAGGATATCAGCAGAAGTGGTGAAATTTGAATAAATATTATTGTTCCATCAACATTTATTTATGAAATATGAGATAAAGATACCTTAATACATTAGTATTAGCACATAGATTTGAAAAATCAAATCTCTTTATCACGATGACTCACAATGCATATAGTTATCTTTATTTCGACATATTTTAGACTATGTTGTGAAGTATTTGTATAAATATATTTACAAGGATCATGATCAAGTGAAAGTTAATATGATCCAAAAAGATGATAAAGATCTAATTAATGAAACCAAAAATTCGAAGATGCTTGACAGATCTCTATTTAAGAAGCAATTACTGTGGTGAACTTTTCAATTCAATTTATATGAAATATCTCTTCCGTTTATCAACTTGCAACTTTAGATACCCAACCAATAAAGCCAAACTTATAGGGCAAATCAAAATTTGAAAAATATTTTGACATAGGACTATGTTACCAAAACAATATTCACTTCGTATTTCACAATGTGTCATATAAGTGAAAAGGCGCACAAATATCTTTACACAGAATTTCCTAAGCGTTACATATAGGATAAACAAAGAATATGTTGTAAGAAAAGAAATAAAGATTTGTGATTGGACATATAAGTATAGTAAATCCAGTAGATTAATGAGAAACACATTATCACAGTTACTCATGAATCATGTTAAATATGACCAACATCTTTTGAATATTTGTTGATGATGAATGATTGATAATGTACCACTTGGACATACAAGTATTGTAAATTTAATAGAATGAGAAACATATTATCTCAATTACTCATGAATCATTAAATGACCAACATTTTTTGAATATTTCTTGATGATAAATGGTGGATAATGTACTATAGTTTCAAAGAAACTTTTCAGAAAAGAGGTTTTGTTGGAAATTGATCAAAGTATTACAAAATATTTGAGTGAAGTTGTCGTTTTTCAAATGAGATCATACATTGAATAATTTTTTGCAATAATTTTGATGTATTGTGCACCAACATATAATGTCAATGTTTTAAGGAATACATTCTTTGAAGTATTTTTTGAAAATTTCAAAAGAGAACCTGACACCTTAAAAGTTTCGAAAACTTTGAAAATCAAGATTTTTTCTAAGAGTTGGTCTCTTGTGAGACTGTTTCATGTGCGACAGGATTCAAATATGCATTTTATAAGTATGTGTTTTTCAGCTATGAGTATGTATTTTATAAATATGTTTTTATAGGTATAAAATGAGTATGTCTTACAACTATAAGTATGTCTTTTTATACTATAACTATGTATTTTGCAAAACCGTTGCATGTGATACAGTCGCACATGAGTTTTTGTGTTTTTCTAAAACAACATGAGAAAAGACATGAGTTCATGTGATCTTCTGGATATACCTAATTATTACTGAGGCCGTAGATAATGATTTACCCTAAAAAATAGATTTTGAAATGTGAATTGAGATACTAAATACAAGATCAAGAAATTATATAGATCTGAATATCAAACAATATATAGTTTGTTCAATGATCATATATCACATAAATGAAGGAAATAGAAGAGTTTCATGATAGTTGGGTTGGACAAATATATGTGGTGTTGATAAGGGTATTATCATTACTCAAACATCAAAAGGAGGAGTAAATATTTGAAAGGAAAATCATGATCATATAACGATTAAATCTTATATTCTATAAAAAATAATGAGAAAAAAAATACATTTAATCTCAAGTTAAAAAAAGAAGAGTAAGAGTAAGACGCACATCAAGAAACAAAATATATAAGTGGAAGCCAATATACAAAGAACACAAACAACTAAATTTTTTATCTTTTGTTTCAAAATTTTGAAACTTAATGTTACTCTTATGATTATTTGATTTTGTCTATAAATTTTGATTTTTTGGAATAAAAGAACCCAATATTTTTAATCTAATGTAATAATATTCATTTCCACATTTTAATTAATAAGGAAAATGAAGAATATATTCACATCTCTAAAAAAGAGGAGTAGAATACACTTAAAACTTTATTATACAATTCTCGAAAAAGTATAGATGAGTATAAATTACACAAAAGAAGATCAAAAAAGAAAAGATATAATTAACTAGAAGTAGTTATGTTTTATTAACAATCATTTCAGTATTTCGAACTTGATTTGTTAGGAATTGATGAACCCAAAATTTTAGTCTAATGTATCAATTTTTATTATTATTTTTTAAACAATAACAACAAAAAGTTTTATAAAACAATAACATCAAAAAAAATTATCATCCACGTGCGACGCACGTACTCCATACTAGTATAACTAAAAAGTAAGAAAGATATCAGTGGTTGTCTAAAAAATTATTAAGATACAACTAACATTACTAAAGGTATGATCAACATAACTAAAAATTATTACTGATATTACTAAAGGTATGACTGATACAGTATAAATGTATGAATAATATAACATATGAAAATGAATTTTGGTGCGAAAACTTAGGTGCATAACCACGCGTCAAAGCACGTTTTAAATCAGGTCAATCCAAGTACATGGATTTAATATCCACACACTAAGTGCATACAAATGTTGGTGTTTAGAAAAAAATATAGTAGATATATCAAAGCATCTCATGTAATTAGAGCTTCTTTTTTTTTTTTATAAGAAATTGTCATCATTGCCTTAAAAGAAATATGTATAAATCACATAAAATCTTAGCTTTTATATACATATAATTCATATTTTCGATATAATAAATTGTTTTGGTCAACGAATATATCCAATTCGAATAAGCGAGTAAAACTTTAAATTGAGCAATAAATATCCTAAAGGAAGAGTGAACCCCACATGGCATGGTAACATCCTTGTCACACAATTAATATCACTATATTGATTTATTTCACTTAAATAATTGACACAAACTATTGATAGGAGTTAAAAAAAGAATAAGTAAATAAACCCCACCATGGGATGATCAAATGGTGTAAAGTTCTACATTTGAGATTGGATGTTTCATGTTAAAAAACCAACAAATGCTTTACTTTAGATCAAAAAGATATGTTAGAACTCCCAACTCATCATAGATTTTCGAGTTGGATGAAATGTAATTGAAGGATATGTTCGAGTGTACCTAAAACTAAGTATAAGAAGGTCACCTCTTACTGATGAGATAAGATCCAAAATTGATCACCGATAAGTAGGGGTCTATACGAGTTGAGTCGAGTCGAATATTGTCAGACTCGAGCTCGAACTTCATTCTGAAACTCGAAACTCGAGTTCGACATGATCTTGATTGAGCTTATTTTTTTAATAGTTGAGCTCGACTCAACATATATCTTAATATGCTCGAGCTCGGCTCGAACTCGATTAAACTTATTTTTTTAATGCTCGAGCTCGACTCAATACCTAAAGAAAAAAACATAAATTCTTTAAAAAAATTTGAAATAATATTTTAATGTAAAAAATAAATTAATAAGGGTAATATTGTAAATTTAACATATGCACGGTTATGCTCGATTAGGCTCAATTAAGCTCGTGAACTTGTTGAGCCGAGTATTGATATACCCGGAGTCAAGCTCGAAAGCTACTGCTCGACTCAATTATCTTCGAGTTGTATTCGATTTTCTCTCAACCCAAGTAGCTCACAAATTGTATTATCTCATTTACACCCCTATTAAGCCGACCAGTTAGAAGCCGAAACCTGGACTGCTGTCATTCTCAACGACAATCAGGAGACTCCCTTAGGACAACAATCAAACCTATAATTATTGGTTGTTTGACTAAGTCATTTCATCACAAGTCTAACACCTTCCATGTGGTTTCTCAAGCTATTTTGTGAGAATGAATAGGTTTATCCCATACACAATTTTGAACAATCATTATGCATTATTTCATGAGAGAGAAGCTGCAAATAAAGGTATAATTTCTCTTACTTTGATGGTGTAATATGCTAATAATATTCTCTCCCAAAGCAGGAAAAGCTAGCTCTGAAATGAACCTCATTACCCTTTATTTTATCATAGGAAAAGAAGAAAAAGTAGATTTCAAAATCAAGTAAAAACTATAGGGAAGTGGATCCTCCGTTCCAAGTTGATATATCACCTTATTTTCCATTGTTTTCAATGAATAATTCATCTTTATAATTAATGTGTGGTGGGTATATTGATACATCAGATGAAATACATGAATACGATCATGAAACAGAAAACCCATACTATAGGACCGTGAATCTACATTGCACACATCTTGGATTAGTCAGAAAAGCAAAAGGTGAGTGTAGAAGAATGAGTCCCATTTCACTCTCACCTTTATCTCTCCTCTTTATTCCCTCATCACCAAATCAGACAATTCCATCACCATAAACACCATTTTTCAAGCTTCTAATCCTCAAACATGGATCCAATTCTTCCATTTCTCTTCATAGCTCTAACAACTCCGACCATCCTCGCCCAACTCACAGGTGAGTCCTTCGATTCGTTTTCTTCTGCTGCGATCAAACATTATGTACACGAACAGTGTCACTAAAAGGATCACATGAATTATGCAGAGTTCATTAGCATCGACTGCGGAGGAACTGTCAACCACACAGACAGAACCACCGCCCTCCCGTGGATTCCGGACACCGGAATCCAGGGAGACGGCAGCTCGGTGAGGCTAACGGACACTAACGGCAACTCTGAATTACAGTACCAGACGCGGCGTGATTTTCCGACGGACGGCAGGAAGTACTGCTACCGGCTTCGGACGGAAGAGAGACGGCGTTATATCGTACGAGCGACGTTTCTGTATGGGACGGCGGTGACGGAAGGTACGTACCCGAAGTTCCAGCTGTACATTGACGCCACGAAATGGGCGACGGTAACGGTGATGGAAACTTCTAGAGTGTACGTGAAGGAGATGATCGTCAGAGCTCCGTCGGAGTCGATCGACGTTTGCGTATGCTGCGCCACCACCGGATCGCCTTTTATATCTACGCTTGAGATGAGGCCATTGAATCTGTCAATGTATGCTACTGATTTTGAAGATCACTTCTTCTTGAAAGTGGCTGAGAGAATCAATTTTGGTGCTCTCACCCTCCAACCTATAAGGTACTTCCTTTTTCGGAATTACTCCTTTTTGCATTTAAGCAGCTCAACTTTTTTTAGTTAACGTACGCTTAGATGAATATCATACATTCAAAGACTTGGAAAGTATAAAAATAACGATATTGATATCTTTGGAAAACGATTTGAATGATTTAAGTAAATTATGATAAAAGTGTTGGAACTTTGACATTAATGATATTAATTCTAACAAATACTTTTACATATGTTTAATTTAAAATTACCAATGAACATATATATCAGTTTATATCATTACTATAATTTTCCAAAACTAACTAATTCATAGACTATGTTTATTAGTACCAAAATGATGTTATGCCCAAGTCAAATGCATCGACAGAGTGACATCCTTAAATAAAACAGGAGTCGTTTAATTGTAAAATTCTATTACAATTTATCGATATTGATATTTACTGATATTAAGTAACATCTCTTTAAATTTCCAACAATTTGTACTGTGAATTTCATAATCTGATTCAACATCGAAACTTAAAAAATTTGAAATATCGAGAAACTTTCCTCTTTGATGTCAGGTATCCGGATGATCCGTATGATCGAATATGGGAATCCGATCTCGACCGAAGGCCTAATTTTCTGGTGGGGGTGGCACCAGGAACAGAGAGGATCAACACCACAAGAGACATAAATGTGAACACAAGAGAATATCCACCAGTTAAGGTTATGCAAACTGCAGTGGTTGGCACTAAAGGAAGCCTTAGTTACAGGTTAAATCTTGAGGATTTTCCTGCCAATGCTCGAGCCTACGCTTACTTTGCCGAGATTCAAGATTTGGAAGCGAACCAGACTCGGAAATTCAAGATGGAGCAGCCTTACATGCCCGACTATAGCAATGCAGTGGTGAACATAGCCGAGAATGCCAATGGCAGTTACACGCTCTATGAACCGAGCTACATGAATGTCACACTCGACTTTGTTCTAACTTTTGCGTTTGTGAAGACTCGTGACTCAACTGAAGGGCCGATTTTGAATGCTATGGAGATTAGCAGATATGTGGAGATTGCTGCCAAGACTGATGAAAAAGATGGTAGGAAGAACATGCATGGTTTGCCATTGCTCCTTTTTTCTTTTCTTTATAAGGACATTGCACTTATTCGACCTTGATTTTTCCGTTAGTGAGCAGCCTTAATGCCCTGCGTTCGTTGTCTGCTCAAAGTGGATGGATCAACGAAGGTGGTGATCCGTGTATGCCTACAAACTGGGAGTGGGTGGCTTGCAGCTTGACTGCGCCACCTAGGATCGTGAAAATGTATGTGAACGTAAGTCTATAACGCTGTATAATGCTAATGTTTTGTGATCTGTTTTGTTTTTTTTTTGTACAGTGTTCTGTCTGGTAAGAATGTGAAGGGTGAGATTCCGAGGGAGCTTAAGAACATGGAGGGGTTGACAGAATTGTAAGAGATTCGGATGGGTTAATAGGATTTGTTTCCGATTAGTCAATATCTTGGGATAGTTTTGATCGGATCACTTGCACAGGTGGTTAGATGGGAATGAGCTTACTGGGACGATCCCCGACATGAGTAACCTTGTCAACTTGAAAATATTGTAAGCTCGATTCAATCACGTTGTTTCGTACTATAATTCTTTTCGAGCATTGATGATGCTATCTGAGGTATGCAGACATCTAGAGAACAACTGGTTGAGTGGTGCATTGCCTTCGTACCTGGCTAACCTGCCTTTTTTGCAAGAATTGTGAGTCTCAATCTGGATAATCTCTACGTTTTCGTGATTGATCTGTTGAAGCTTTCGTTTTGAAACTATGTACGTTTTCTCTGTGGCAGGTTCGTGCAGAACAACTCGTTGAGTGGGGAAATACCTCCTTCATTGTTGAGAGCAAACTTAACTTTCAAGTGAGTTAAAAGTACAGAAATGTTTGAACAGATCAAAATGTTATCATGCAACTCTTGATTGATTATAGATGTCGTTTTAACAATGTGGTTTACGTTGTGATACAACAATGTTCGTTTTCTTTTGCAGCTACGGAGGCAACCCTCATCTAAGACGAGTGACAAAAGCACACAACAAAGTGGTACTGGGAGCTTCAATTGGGGTGTTGGCTGCTCTATTTCTGCTCTCCATTGCAAGCATACTGCTGCTTCGTCGTTTCAGAGCGAATACTGCTTTACAGAAGAACGAACAAGGTCCGTATCCTTACAGTTTTATCTTAAATGCTCTGTTCAAATTCAATCCTAAAATTCACGATCCTTTTGTGCATCAGGCAACTCATGGCGCGGCTCTTCCAAGCCTTTGTATTCCATTGCACGAGGCGGGTCGTTAATGGAGGAAGGTGTAGCGTACTACATTCCACTCCCGGACTTGGAAGAAGCTACAAATAACTTTTCGAGGAACATTGGCAAAGGAAGTTTTGGTCCGGTTTATTATGGCAAAATGAAGGACGGAAAGGAAATAGCAGTGAAAACCATGGCGGATTCGTCTAGCCATGGGACCAAACAGTTCGTCACAGAGGTACTCATACATTGATTCGTTACAAATATCTCCAATTCATTACAAACACACTGATTCTTTTCTTACAATAGGTTGCACTGCTGTCAAGAATACACCACAGAAATTTGGTTCCTCTGATTGGATATTGTGAAGAAGAGCACCAACGTATGCTCGTCTATGAGTACATGCACAATGGGACCTTACGCGATCACATACATGGTTCGTACGAATAACTCTCGTATCTTTGTTAAGGACAAGAAACTAACACTATATTTTCAACAGGTTATGAGAACCAGAAGCACTTGGAGTGGCTAGTACGTCTCCGGATAGCTGAAGACGCAGCCAGAGGTGGGTGTCGAATCTTTCTGTTTGCTCAATAAACGAGCTCCTAGAGCGATCGTTTTATTCATCAAAACCGTATACAGGACTGGAGTACTTACACACCGGATGCAACCCCAGCATAATTCACCGAGATGTGAAAACAAGCAACATTCTCCTGGATATAAACATGAGAGCGAAGGTGTCGGATTTTGGACTATCTAGACAAGCCGAAGAAGACCTAACACACGTGTCGAGTGTGGCCAGAGGAACGGTGGGCTACCTCGATCCAGAGTAAGCAGAAACTTAACGTATGTTGCTTGCATATATGATGGTTCCTTTGCAGAGAATAACAACCAATCATGTCTTAACAGGTACTATGCAAACCAACAGTTAACAGAGAAAAGCGACGTTTATAGCTTTGGAGTAGTCCTTCTCGAACTAATCTCAGGGCGAAAGCCTGTCTCAACAGAGGAATATGGCTCTGATTGGAGCATTGTTCATTGGGTAATCACACTCTTAACACTTGCATTAAATCTTATCGTTTTTGAAAGTGAATACGAACATGAACATGAACTCTGTGGCCTTCCACAGGCGAGATCCTTGATCCGAAAGGGAGACGTGATCAGCATAATCGATCCCACATTGGCAGGGGCGGTGAAAGTTGAGTCGATATGGAGAGTAGCCGAAGTAGCAATCCAATGTGTCGAACAACACAGCTTTTCGAGGCCAAGAATGCAAGAGATCATACTAGCCATACAGGATGCGATCAAGATTGAGAAAGGAACGGACAAGTTAGATTCGTCGGGGAGTACAATGGGACAATCTTCAAGAAAGACACTCCTAACAAGCTTTCTTGACATCCAAAGCCCTGATCTTTCTAATGGATCCTTAGTCCCATCAGCTAGATAAAGAAGATTGTAATGTTAATGTGGGGTTTTCAAGCATGATGAAATGTTCATACTTTTGCAGCTAATACATGTCATTGTAGATACACACTATGAATGTGTTTTGAGCTTACTCTCATAGGGGACAATATTTTGTATTGCACACAATAATTGCTACATACTTTAGATTTTTAATGTGTTAAGCATATTGAACAAATGGAAGTTACAAATTGAATGTGACAAATAATTTGTCTATTATTTTATTTGGTTAGGGAGCTCATTGCATCCGGGAAGCTCCTCACTCGCTTTGTACCCTCTTCTTTACAGATTACAAATATCTTCATTAAAAGTCTTCCTCGTCCGCTTCTAAGATCCAAGCTTCATGTCGGTGCTCACCCCACGTCACGCTTGACCAATGCATAGCATGAGTTGTGGTCGGGTATGTTCTAACCGACCAAAACCAATTGGCTGGTCAAAACCACCAATTGTGATCATATAATTATGATTGTGATCTATACAGATGAAAACCCACAAATGATTTCAAAAAGTGGGGCTAAACATTCACAAAACATGGAAACATGAGATAAGAAAATCTTGAAGGATTCCGGGTAACAAAGAGTTATTATAGGATCAATCAACTTATTATGCCACTTGGTCAAGATGAGTCAGTGCATTGAATCCTTAAGTTGAACTAGTCAAATCAATTTGGTTTTAACTTTTAAGGCAACAATATTAGAGTATGCAAACCAAAATAAATTGCACATTCTATTTACATCTAAAACACAATTTATGATGTCCTTGAAAAGTCTCGTAGGGTTGATAAAAAGTTGAACTGTATAAAATCCTACACATCCCCTCGTGTTATCGAAATTCACACGAAACCCCCTTGTATTAAAGAAATTGCAGGAAAAACATCTGGGATTTCATAATCGACGCGAAACACCCAATTCTGTTAGACTTGACGGCTGTGCGCTGGACGCGCTGGAGATGCAATTTTTGGTCTTTTTTGACCGTTATTTGTGGACAAAAGTACACAATTGCTCTTGCTGTTGAGTATATATGTATGCAAAAGTTTAAATGTGGCTCATACATGATTTCCCCTTCAACAAAGCTTCAAATTTAATTTCCCACTGCATTTTAGATACAATTTTAGCAATCAATAATTAGACAATTTCTTGTAATTTTTGTAAGATATATGTCTTCAACATTTAGGCCAATGATGTCAAAAAGTGAAGAAATTTTGGATTTAAGATACTGTTACAAGAATTTAGTGTCCAACTTTTAAATGAAAACTGTAACGATTTTACTTATCTACCTGGAGCAATCTGGCAATCCATGGCTCAATTTCTTTCACACCAACATCAAACTTAATTGTCTAATTAGCCAAACTTAAAAATATTAAGATATACATTCAACTCTGTGTGTAACAACAAAGAATTATGTATAAACTAAAAAACTATGATCACAAGTAGCAAAATTTTTCCCTTCAAAAACAAAAAATTTGAGCATCAAATCACTCACAGAAAATGAAGCAAACATATCAGATTCAAAGCAGTGAAGATTCTTTAAACTCAAGATTCATTCATAACTGAAGAACTCAGAATCAATCCAACATATAGATTCAACACAACACAAATCCTCCACTCTAGCAGTATTTGTGCCCCCATCAGCTCTAATCTATCAAGACTTTCAACAGCTAAAACGATTAAAACGAAGCAAGTCTAGCAACTCAAGCACAAGACAAATAATACAAGGTTACATTGAGATAGAGTTGAGCTTCAACATTCATCAAGAAGAAAACACAGATTCATTGCAACAAACAAAATTTCAATACAGAAACATGGGACTAATAAATTGCAGAAACACATCTTAAAAATGGAAAACTTGTGGGCGATAGAAGACCCACTGGTGGCGACAGCGACAGCGACGGCGGCGACGATGAGTTCAAAAAAAAAAAAAAAGATTTCAAATTTAGTAAAAGAGGGGGAGAGAGAGAGAGAAACAAGATTTCTTTACTCACCATCAGATCTATTTGGAACTTCTCTTCCATTTGATTCTCCATCTCAGCTACCACTGAATTCCTGAGAATCCCAGAAAAGCAACCAGATTTATTAAACCCCGAAGAGAAGAGAGGAAAATAAAAATAAAAATCAAGTCTTTGAATGTAAATAATTGTACTCACGCTTTAATCATGGCAGAAGCTGATGAAGTTGTCGCTATCGATGGTGAATCCCCATTGTTGCTATCTTCTGCTCTAACAGCAAGAGATTCTCTCTCCTTTGGTGAGCTCATCTCTCCTTTCAAATCTCTGCTCTCCCTTGATTCTTCATCCACATGCTTGGCCTCCAAATATGATTTAGTCGACTCCGGCGGTGTCGGCGCAGGCGGCTCCGCCGGATGTCCTTGTGGATTGACCAAATTGCCCCCGATTTCGAATCCGTTTTCAGCTGTGAGTTTATAAGGAAATATATGTGGAGGCAGAGAAGGGCAGGTGGCTCGAGACACCTCTACAACGGCCTAGAAATTCTGGTATGGAATTTTTTTTTGTTATGACATGCGAAAATCTGGAATAAGCGAAGGGGAAGGGACGTTCCACCTCATCGTCGGCAGATCTGGCGCAGCACCGCCGATATCAACTCCTCCACGGTGGCATCAGGCGAGATCAGAACGTGCACGGGGCCAGGGCTCCTCTGTATCGTCATGTTCAGCAGCAACTTGGTGAGCCTCCGCGGCGCCACCACCTCCTCCGCCTCACTTCCGCCGGCTCTTCTGCCTTCCAGCAAGTCCGGCAGTCTCCGGCGAGATTACCTTAGGCGACGGAATTGGAAGAATCGCGGGGGAAGCCGAGAGCCGCGGAGGGAGTTTCTAAAGGGGGTTTGGTGATGGTGAGAGAGGGATTAGGGTTTGGTGAAGAAGAAGAGAGTGTGAGGATGTATGGAAGAAAAAAAAATTAGGGTATATCAGGGACAAAACGGGTATTAATGTGGTAAAAATTGACGCCGTAAGCAACCGTTAGTAAATGTGGGACGTGTGTCGATTTTTTGGAATCACAATTGTTTATTCTGCATTTTCCGTCTTATAGGGGGGTCCGACGTCGAATTTTGATCTCGCGCAATAAATTTAGTCTTGAAAGTCAAAGTATGAAATACATAATCAAAACAACAACCTGACAAGTTAACTTCATACAACTTAAACTATAAATATCTAACAATAACATCTACAAATTTATTAATCTAATAAGTTAAATTATTGATTAATTCATTGGAATTTGGAAAGTGTCAAAAAGCCCAAAATGAATGTTATGGGAAAATTTGAATTTTTAGGATATTTAATTAAGTTATATATATGTATATATAAAACACTATATAAGTATGGATGTTTTGTCTATTTTTTGTAATGTCAAATTTAACCCTCATGATTAAATTTAATTGATGTGAAATAGAGTCCTATTTAAATAAAACTCTTTATTAAGAATAGTAATGTAATTTAATGTTTATTTATTTTTCTAGAATCCTTTACTTTTACAACTCTTCTAGAATTTTTTTACATGAATTGATTATTTTTCTTCTATAACATTTTAAATTTGAGACTAAATTTAGTTTCATATTGATATATATTTAAAGAGTTTTTCAATGGTGTAAAAGCTTATGAAAAAAAAATTATACTATGAATTTCATATTTTTATTAAGTATTGTACTATTAGAAGTTGGGGATAATTTAAATTTTGGTTTTTAATGTAAGATATTTCCATTTTTATCTTAGGTTTATTAAGTATTCATTTTCAATTTTGGTCCTTTATGTTTTCATATTTTTCAATTTCAGTCATTTTTTTGTCTAAATTTTCAAAACTGCTAATGTAGATATCAAAATTGAAGACCAAATATAATTATCTTTTATATAATAATCAGTAAGTTTGAATTAGCAAAATTAAAAGGAAATAAAATTAAATAACCATGGAGATTAAACTTTGGTTCAAATAATCTATCAAACTAAAATTATTCTTCTATAACATCCAAAATTTGAGATTAAAATTAGTTTCATATTAATATATATTTAAAGAGTTTTTCAATGATATATTAAAAGCTTATGGAAAAAAAGTTATACTATAAATTTAATATTTTTATTAAAGTATTTTACTAGTAGAAGTTAGGGCTAATTTCAATATGGTTTTATATGTAAGACAATTTCCATTTTTTGTACAATTAATTAAGTATTCGTTTTTCAATTTTGGTCTTCTATGTTTTAATTTTTTTCAATTTTAGTCATTTTTTTGTTTAAATTTTCAAAACTGTTGACGTAGCTATCAACATTGGAGGTAAAATATAATTATCTTTATGTAAGAATCAATAAATTTGAATTACCAAAATCAAGAGGAAATAAAATTAAATAACCATGGAGATTTATTTGGAAGACATAGAGACTTTGGTTTAAATAATCTATCAAACTAAAATTAAGTATTATAGGTACCTGAACTTTTGAATTTTACCATCACCAACCTTTGTGAATGATACTAATAGGCAACCAAATGCTGTCGACGGTGGAAAATTCCCCTGAAGATATTTATTTCAAAGGATATTTTTATATTTTAAAAGTGTTGGGGTAGAGACTGTAAGTTTGAAAAGTTTATAGAACTCACAATATTTCTTATTATATTTTAAATTCTCAAAATCATGATTTCAGTTCGAAAATAAACAAGAGAAATCGAGCCATTTGGTTACGATTTAGAGGGAATTTGGTCTTCAACTTGAGGGACGGTCATGAAGTTTTTCGACGACTATGATGGGGATTATTTGATGTTATTGGTGTGTTGTTTGTCATATTTTTATGAAAAGTTAATGAATTGATGTGTCGTTGAATATTACCCGAAAACATAGGAATTGAGACGAAAATGAGAGTTTTGAGGGTTTTTTATAACACCCAAAATATTTGAAACATAGATTATATGTATACATGGACATTAAATATGTATGGATATTATTTAGTGTTAGCCCAAAGTAATGTTATTTTTGTTTTTCGGCCCAACTCCAAAAACTACTTAAGCCCAAAATTTTTTTTAAGTGTTTGGCCCAGTTACAAACCCACTCCTAGCCCAAGATGAAAAGGGGGATCTGGTCCAATGTGTTGGCCTAAACAATTGTCCTTCAGGCCCGATTTTCGACCCTCTTTGCTGCAAGAGATCCTTGTCATTCACCACTCTTTCCTCCTCCTTACACGTGTATTAGTGTGTGTACAAAGGAGGAGGTCTTCATCTCCTACATTCCATTTTTTTTTAAACCAACGTGTAAAAGGGAGTGGAGTTGCAGCAATTCGAAGATCAATTGGAGGGTAAAGGATTTAATTGGTTCCCCTTTGATGTATTCCTCAAATTATTGTTGTAATTGTATTGTAATTGTATCTATATATATATATATATATGGCCATGTCTCTCTCTCTCTCGGCTGCGGGAGTTGGCGGCGCCGTGCGTGGACGGGGGTGCAGCGCCGCCGCCGGCGACGCTGCTGTGTGCGTGTGTGTGCTGTGTGTGTGGGGTGTGTGTGTGTGTGTTGAATGTATGTGTATGTTGTTGTTGGTGTCGGATAACGGGGGAGACACCGCCGTGTCGGGCGGTGCTGTGTCAGGTGAGGGAGTAGTCACCGGCGACGAGCTAGTCGCCGGCAGGGTCTCAGCGGTGTGAGACGGGGCTGGCGGCTGCGGCAGGTTGAGAGGAGAGGGGTGTGTTAATCTTCTGTGAGTGTGTGCGTGTGTGGCGTGCAGGTTGAGAGGAGACGGGGCGGCGCCGTGCAGTGGCGTGGGTAAGGTCGCTGCTGCCGGCGGAGGACAGCAGCGGCGACGGCCGTGCAGGGGGGAAGGTCAACGGCGTGTAGGGGGAAAGAGGGCAGGGGCTGGGACTGAAAATTTGATTAATTCTAAGGGCCTATTTACAATTTCCTATTTTTGCATATTTATTCTTTCAACCCTTAATCTCCTGCCTTATTGCATATCAGCCCCTGCACTTATTAAGAATTCAATTTTAGTCCTAAGATTTGATTAAATTGCAGAATGACCCCCAGAATTTATAGAAATAGCATATGGACCCCCCAGATTTTACAGAAATGACATTTTGACCTCAGAACATGCTGAAATTATAAAACGAAACCTATACCTTGCTAGATATTATTTTATGACTCCAAACATGTATATTTTATATGTTTTATGTCCTATGATACTAGGAAAAGCTAGAACGACATCCAAAATAATATGAAAAACGCGACGAACCACCGTTAGGCAAGGAAAACCCTAGTACGAGACTACGATCGTATAAATCCTAGATTCGATTAAACTCTAAACCTAGGATCACGAATTGTTATTCCATTCGAGGGTTATTTCTCCTAGTTATTCCGAACATATGCAGTTAAATTAGACGCTAAGTCGATTTTCTGCGCTATGTAGGGTTTCCGGACGAAGGGCAAGAATAAGGAAGGGAACGACGAACTTCGACCGAACTTTTGATAACCAAGGTGGGGGTAAAATCCTATTTAATAAATATGTTTTTAATTGTGTAATTTACTACATGAAATTGTTGCATTATACAACGTGTTGCACGAAATTGATTTCATTTCGATCGTTGATGTTTGATGATTGTTTATCTAGAAAAATATGTATTTCCAAGGAGTTATATTTTCCAAGAATACAAGTGCAATTGATTTTATATGATGAAAAGTCGGGATAATACTAGTACAGGAAGAGTTTCTTTAGAAACCAATACAGGTCAAAAGATTTGTTTGCTTATTTATACTTGTCATGAATTATATGAATTTATGTGAACGTGAATAACGTGTTCTATGTGTTATATAAGATCCATTATATGAAATCTAATTGCGCATGCGCTTGCACGCCAAGTAGGGTATTCTTCGGAAACCCAGCAAAGAGGGTATTCTTCGGAAACCCAACATGAAGGGTGTAAAAACCCAAAGGGTCGGCTTGGGACCCAGATAGATTTTCTTCGGATATCTACCCAGCATGGTTTACAGGGGACTACTCGAGAGTCCACAATGTGTAACATGTATATGTACATGTATAGTATGTGTTCATAGTATTATGTGTTCCTATCATAGTACAGGTCGACCCACTGAGTGTTCCTTTGACATCACCCCTTTTATGAATTTATTTTACAGAGGACTCTGGATGCTAGAAGGGACGAGCTGAATTGTCTGACACTTTTGCATGTATAATTATGTATATTTTCTTTGTCGGCATTTCCAGAACCCTATTTTGGTACTCTGTATTAAGAATCCTTTCACGTTTGAATTAAACCTATTTTTCCGCTGTACATGTTGAACTCTTCTAAGTACGAGGATTATCATTTTCAGAATTTTATTTACTATCTGTTTTCCGATGATCCATTCTTTTGGCTGGATGCCCTGTTTATAAGTTGTGCTTCCGCTATATAAGTCATATTTTCATATTCCACTACAAGAATTTCGCACATAGACAACGGTTAAAAACCATTGTCATAGGCCTGAAAGCGGCGTTGTCGTAGCCATGGTTGTCTTAGGGGGTCAGCAAATTTCACTCATAGACAACGGTTTTTAACCGTTGTCTTATTTACCTACCACAACGGTGCGGACGCTCATAGACAACGGTTTTTCACCGTTGTCGTAGGTATGTTGCTCTAAAGAAGCGTTGTCTTCTCTACTTACGACAACGCTTTGACAACGGTTTTTAACCGTTGTCCCGCCGTTGTGGTAGGTCAATTACACTACGCCTTTTCTTTATTTTGACAGTTGTCGTAGATACTTATGACAACGGTTTTATACCATTGTTGTAGGTTAATTTTACCGTTGTTGTAGACCCTTACGACAACAGTTTGGAAACAATACATTTTAATATGGTGTCTAATTAATTAATGTATGAAGTAAATTAACTATACCTTTCTCAAGTATTAATAGTGCAAAATCATTGCACCAAACTGCAAATTCAGGAACAAATCAAGAAACCAAAAGAAAAAGAATCCAAAGCAACCAAACAAATCAAAAGTTGTTTTAAGGCTCTTCAGTTGCAATGGCAGCAGTTGTTTCCTTTTGTGCATCAATGCTTGTACTCTCCTGGTTGTACTTCCTCATCTCTTCATCTCCATCATTATCACTCACCACATAGTTCTGCACCTTATACTTATGCTTCAATGCAAACACAAGAAACAGCAAGATGTTCATCACTCCAAGAACAGCAAGCATCGAGTAAAAAATCTCCAACCTGCCCTTGTTCAGATTGCTCCTTAGCCATCTTCCATTAGTGGCCTTATCGACCAACGAGACGAGCAAGCTGCTAACGAAGTAGCCCATGGATAGTGTGCTGAGAAACAGGCCTGTGCTCATGGACTTCATCCTCTCTGGGGCCTCTCTGATGAAGAACTCGAGCTGTCCCACGTAGGCGAAGGCCTCACCAAAACAGTCACGGCAAACAGGGAGCCCAAGCTGATGCAAAAGTAGAATCTGTTGAAGAAATAGATCATAGCCTTGGCCTCCTTGGGATTGCTAGTGTCGAACTGATTAGAACCGAACCCTGACACGTTGGACTTGATGTCGCCTCCTCCCAATGCTATCGTGTATAGAGCTGTGTAAAGCATGGCCAGTTGCCGCCCATTCACCTCCACGCATTGTTGCCTTCGTGCATTCTCACAAGGAGGAGGCCTCATGCTTGGAATAGTGGTAGCCAGTGTCAACAATGTAACTCCCTGGTTCGATTCAACAAAGTTGATGATTAGTACTAAAAACAACGACTCAAGAGTGGTGACATATAGACATGGTTAGTTACCAGAGCTGTAATAGATGCTGAAATGGCGACGGTTAAATAACGGCCAAGCCTGGCATCAGTAAGAAAGCCACCAAGGAGGCCTAAAAGATTGAGTGTTCCCATGAAATTTGTGACAATGATTGCAGATTCGGGGGACGAAAGATGCAATTCTCCCACCAAATATGTCACCAGATTCATTGAGATTCCCATCACACAGATCCTCTCAGACAACTCAGACCCTTTACAAGTAAGTTACAACATGTTAACATCACATTAAGATCATATAGAGTTTATTAATATTGCATGGTATCTTGATTAGCATACCTAAGATAAGCCCAGCTATTAGCCATCCACCGGTTCTTGATTTGTCTACCGGTTTTCCATGAAAATCCACCAGAATCCCATCATCTTTTCCAGCATGATCATCAACCAAAACCTAAGCATTTTCAACAACATATACATTAGTCATGGACAAGATAATTAACAACCTTCAGAAGTGATATAAGTAGTATAATTTAACAACAATCGTAAATACTGAAAGCTTCTTGAGAGTTGCATAACTTCGCCTTCTGATGTGCATATTTCTCCAAATGCCAATGACACAATGGAAACATTGACAAAAAGGAGTCATATGCTAATGAAAGAGTATTTATATCCTCCTGCAATTTAAAATAATAGTTAAATTGAAGGTCATAGATAATCCTATGGAGATGGTATTCATATTTTCCTGCAATCAAGACCATGTAATTGGAGTAAAATAGATAAATCATCAACTGGAACAAGATGTATATGTATAATCTAACTGCATTATGAATGGTGAACCTGTCCTTGGTCCTATACAAGGAGCTTTAGCAATGTACATGATAACTTATGGCCAAACTAATCTGCCGACCTCTTGGAGGCACATATGGAATTTCATTAGGCAACATCTAACAAACTTAGCAGGAAGTGAATATTAAGGACTTAAGCTCACAAATCACTTCTATTCTAGACATGTTCATGTTTTAGCATCCTCTGCTTTAGTACTCGTCTGACCATGGGACAAGACCATGATCCTTATCATGAGTGCTGACATTTGTTCTAAGAAACATCAAAATCTTACTCAACACTTTCAGTTAATTATCGCAAAACATACTTATGTTATCTTCACTGCAATTTAATAAAGGAGTTTTTAAGGATGAATACAATGACTAGCACACTTCATGAAAAATCATTACAAGAGTAATCATAGATAAATATGGACTTACTGAGTTGTCGTTTCAATTTCTAAAATCAATGATCTCCAATAACCGTAGTCTTGCGAGCTACCAGCAATCAATTTTCTAAGCCTCTGAGAGAGACTGGAAGCTGCAAAAATACAAGCAGTTACGTAGATATTAGAATCCCAATCACTTGATTGAATAGAACTGAAAATTAATTCATTCAATTTATTTTAAGAAAGGTTCCTTGATCAGTCCATGATTGCATAGCATGAAGGGATGACTAAGCAGTGACGAGACTATTACAAGCATCCTTTGTAGTGCATAAGTAAACCATTATCGGGAAACTGCAGAATCCACATCAAATATCCATATTTTGGCCCATAAAATCACAAAAGTCAATGCATACATTACCTCAAATGGATAGAGATAAAATCAACATCAAAATAGATTGCAAGTAATCAAGTGGAAATAGAGAGAAATGTTTTACATGCATCCATTGATTTCATATGTTTGAAACATCATCCACAAATCTTGTGAAAGAAAGATTCGAACCAGAAACAATATCACATAATTTTTTACGTCATTTTGCTGAAGCTTTCCAACTAAGCATCCAAACATCTTTTATAGTTCCAAAATTCAATTCCACACTCCCCATCCACCAATCATTCACCATAAAAGCAAGAACTTCAAACTCAAACTACTTTACTCAATTTATAGTACCAAATTCAACTCAGCCAATTCCACATTCAAATTTTTGTGAAGCAATTATCAGCTCAATAAATCTAACCACACCTCAAATGTAAAAAAACAAACATGAAAAATTAATAACAGCTGAAATAAAACACAACCAAAAAAAAAAATCATAATTACGCCCAATTATACCACCTAGTGATCAAACAACACGAGAAACACACATTTTCCCAGCACAATCAATTCCAACTAATCTACAATGATTATAACTCAAAAAAACTTAAGATTAATGGAATAATCAAGTTTCTGAGTTCAACGGAGTTGAACATTCACTCGCATCACCGGAATTGGAATTCTGCGCCGCCATTGATAGAGCTTGAAGTCCCACCCCTTCCCTCCAACTAGGGTTTCAGTATTACCGGGTGCGAAAATTCAGAAAAATAATTCAATTCAGAACAGAGAATGGGGATGGGTGTGTAGTGTACCAGTGTTTGTCAATGGGATGTTTTGCTCGACTGTGAATGGAAATAGCTAGGGACGGCGTCGGTGGAGGCGGCGCTACGAGGATGGGTGTGCGGCAAGGTTGCACGCTGGGCGGCGGCTGGGTGCGAGCGGCTGGAGGGGATGAGAGGAGAGGCGGCTGCCGGAAACTTGGGTGCGCGCAGCGAGGTGGCCGCGGTGTGGTGGCGTTCGGCGAGGCGGCAGTGGCGTCGATCGGTGCTCGCCTAAGACAAGGCAGTGGGTGGAGGGAGACTAGGCAAGAGCTCACTATGATGGTTGCAAGACCACAGCGACTCAGCTGCTGGCGGCGACCTCACCGGCGGCGGCGGCTGTTGATTAGGGTTGACCAATTGGGGATTAGGGTAAAATTGGGGATTTTCACGTTTCACTTGGGTAATAGATCTAAGTAATTTTTTTTTTACATATATGTATTTATATTTAGTAATATTAATAAACAAAAATCAAATTTTTTGGTCTACGACAACGCTTTTAACGGTTATGACAACGCTATAAAGTAGCCGTTATCTTAGGTATATATTACTACGCATCAACGACAACATCAAATAGTATCCGTTGTCTTAGGAATCAACGACTACATATCTACGACAACCTCGTATCATAAGCGTTGTCATAGGCTTCATTTTGTACCTAAGACTACGCCACTACGACAACGTCACGTCACCAGCGTTGTCTTAGGGTTGAATTTTACCCTACGACTACGTCTCTACCACAATGCCAAAAAACTGCCGTTGTCTATGAACGAATTTTTTGACCTAAGACAACGGTTTTATCTACGACAACGGTAAATTTAGCTACGACAACGGTTTTTTGAAAAAATCGTTGTCTTAGGGGCGTTGTCTATGTGCATTTTTCTTGTAGTGTTCGAAAATGGGGCGTGACATTTTTCGTTAGGGGTGATGTGGCAGTCATCAACGAGCACCAAATATAATTGAGAAATTAATTAATCAAAAGACAAAAATACATACCCTCAAGAATAAGCATCTTCGGGACAATATTCCACTGTATCGGTCTGTAAGTATCATTTGCAAATGTTGACAATGGTAAAGTTCCAAAATTCTAATAATTTTGTGTGAAAGGGTTATAGTTTGGGTTAATTTTTGTTATATACCTTATTTTTCTGTAATAACAAATTATAAATTCACATGTATGAAAAGAGTTCAAGAAAAATGGTTAGATTTGAATTTTCATTAATTTTTTGTTTGATTCGAAAATTCTTTAAGAATAAAAAAATTGAATATTCAAGTAATTAAAAAATTACTAAATAAACTTTACCTTGTATACTAAATTTTCAGTCATACCACCATTATACGTCAAATAATCTATATATTTTTATTTTTATTTCTTTCATTTCAAATTGTAATTTCTGTAAACTTTCTATCTTTACAACTATAAATATTATGAAATCATCATTTAACGTTTAAAATTATTAAATCACCATTAAAAAGTATAAATATAATTTCAAGTTTTTCTAATTAAATTCTATTTTAATAAACATAAACGTTGAAAGAAATATGAAAACCAAGATTTTAAATTTTGTGGGGCATACAGAGAGAATTAATTTTCCGTGAATTTTGTATGTTTTGGTTAAAATTTGGTTTTCAACTTGACTAAAATACTTGAACTTTGAAACTTTATAATATTACCACAAAACTTTATGAATGATACTAATAAGACGTCAAATGTTGCCGACGGTGGAAAATTCCCCTGTAGATATTTATTATGAAGGGTATTTTAATCTTTTAAAAGTATTCGCGCGGGTGGAGGTTGTGATTTCGCAAAGTTCATAAAAAGGGAAACTATCAATTTTTGTCTTGTAAATTAGGCTCTTTACAATTTTGATACATCAAGTTTACATATTCCAATTTTAGTCCTTTAACTATTGAATTCATCCAATTTGAATCCGATTTTGACCGGAATATTTTCCGGACTGACGTGGCCATCGAATTTGAGTGTGTGGCTTGAAAACAAAAATACCCAATTTCTTAGAGGGAAAATCCAGTGATTTGTCTGTCACGTCATTAAAAATATTAATTCAAAATTCAAAAATAATTAAAAAATTCCAAATCAAATTAAAAGAAGTAACTTGAGAGTTTTTTTTCTTCTTCGATCTTCATCACCGGGTACCAGCAAATTGGGGATCTATTATTTTTCTTCGTTGTTTATCATTGCCAATCTTTATCTTCTCCACTGTTCCAACAAATTCCTCACTGTCTTCTCTCAAACCTGCTGCCTCTTTCTCACCTAAATTGAAATCTTAGACCAAGCTACCCCATGGAGTAGTTAATCGAAGCTCAACTTCTATTTATTTAGAAAATTGTATTGAAAAATCTGGATTTTCCTAGGGGAATTGATGAAATTTTGATTTTTAGAGATGAGAAATGTTGTGGGCCAGTGAACAGGATGGCTACAATGGTGGTCGACCACAAAAGAGCAAAAGAAATCACAACTTGTGTTCGGTGATGAGGAAGAAGACAAATGATGCTTTTTTATTTCTTTTTTGATTTTCCATTTATTTTATTTATCTTTTACTAATGTGACAATAAGGATTTTTAATTAGGGTGACACATATACAATTCCGACAGCCACATTAGCACTAAAAGATTTCCGATCAAAATCGGAATGCAAGTGGAAAAATCTGATAACTAGGATTAAAATTGGAAAGTTTAAACTTGATGAACAAAAACTGGAATGGTCTAACTTACAAGACTATAATTGATATTTACCCTTATAAAAATTACAAATAGGTTCTTATTATAATTTGATTTCTCAAAATCATGTCCTTAAATTTGAAAATAAACAAGAGAAATTGAGTCATCACAAGATAATAAAAATAACATAAATTCATAGAAAATTGATGCTCAAATCATGAGAATTAAAAACCCTAAAACAATTTATGAGTTTACATGCATGAAAAAAAGTCTTAACAAAAGGGTTAGATTTGAATTTCATTCCCCCCCCCTCGAGTTTAAATTTAATAAGAATTAAAAATTCGAGTTGAGACTTTTGTTGGGCTTGCATAGAGAATTAATTTGATATGAATTTTGTGCATTTTGGTTAAGATTTGGAGGAAATCTGGTTTTCAACTTGAGGGACAACGATAGGGGTTTTTCGACGACTATGGTGGTAGTTATTTGATGGTATTGATGTGTTTTTCATCATATTTTTATGAAAATTTAATGGAAAGATGATGTCCAGTTGAATTTGACCCAAAACATAGGGATTGAGACGAATATTGGAGTTTCGAAGGTTATTTGACCTAAAATATTGGGATTGAGACAAAAATTGGAGTTTGAAGGTCTTTCATTAGAGACCATGTGGTGGCCATCCGCAAACTGATGTTGGAAGAGAAAGATGTAGCCAAAAAAAAAATTTAATTAATTAGGTCAAAGACAAAAATATCGTCAAAAATAAGTATTTTCGGGACAATATTCCCACCGTATCGACCTAAGTATCATTCACAAAGGTTGACTGTTTTAAAGTTCTAAATTATATATCTTTGTGCAAAAGGGATTATAGTTTGACGTGGTTTTTGAAATTTACCCGAATTGAACTTACATGTACGAAAAATAGTTTAACAAAAAGGGTTAGATTTGAATTTTCATTCCTTTTCTACTCGGTTCAAGTTTAAATTCTGTAAGAACTAAAAATTAATCAATAAGGGCTTTTGTGGGGCTTGCAGAGAGAATTAATTTTTTTGTGAATTTTGTGTGTTTTGGTAAAAATTAAGTTTTCAGCTTGAGGGACGGTAATGGAGTTTTTTGATAACTATGGTGGTGGTTATTTGATGGTAATGATGTGATTTTCGTCAAATTTTTACAATAATTAATGGAAACATGATGCCCAATTGAATTTGACAAAAACATAGGGATTGAGGTGAAAATTAGAGTTTTGAAGGTTTTTCGGTAGCGGTGATATGGCAGTCATCAACGAGCTAATGGTTGAAGGAGGAAGATGCAACAAATAAATGAAAAATTAATTGATTAATCATATGACAAAGACACGTTAGCAATTTTGAAAATTTTGAGAAAAGTGACTCAAATTGGAAAAAATTGAAACATAAAAGACCAAAATTGAAAAACGGATACTTAGTTGTCAAAAAATGAAAAATGTCTTACATAAATGACCTAAATTGAGATTAACCCTAACTTATATAATAGTATCATACTGTAATAAAGTACTACATTTATGGTATAACTTTTTTTTTTTTTTTTTGTCATATGCTTATAATATATCTTTGGAAAACTCTTCAAATATATTTTAATATGAGAATAATTTTTGTCTAAAGTTTTAAATGTTCAAGATTATAGAAGGAAAAAACATGTAAACTTTTTCAATAAGAGTTTGGAATGTAAAGAACTCTTGCCTAATTATAATTAAATAGAAAAATAAAATAAACATTGAATTACGTAATTATCCTTAACAAAGATTTTTCTTTATAATTAGGAGTCCATGCATTTAATTTCAATTTAATTTCATCATATTAAAGGGTTAAAATCGGCATTATGAAAAATAGACTAAACATGATTTATACTATAAATAGAGTAATTTATAATAAATATGAACATGAACAAAAAACTGAGAACCCTAAAAATAAAAATTTTAAGATGGTGAGTTCATATTGTACATTAATTAATTATGCAGAATAATAAAATAAATGAATATAATATGGAAAAATTGAATGACATTTTTGTAAAAAAAAAATTGAAATGTTTTTTTTATTTTTTTTAATTAAAACATACTTGAAAATTATTTAAGATGTTCTTAAGAGGCCTTTAGATGTTCCTATTTAGTAAAAATTAGATAAAGGCGAAAGAGTTTGAAAAAATTTATAAAATATTTGGAACCAATTGTTAACAAATAGTTCATTTGTGTTTTTAAATAATCACTTAGAAATACATGAAGTTGTGTGAAGTATAGGTAGAAACATTGAACTAATGAGTCATACAATGATATGGTGGGAAAAAAAAACACAAAAGATTTAGATAAGTTACTAAATTTATTTGATAATTGATAAAACAAAAAATATTGATTAAAATAAACTTTATATGTGAAATAAGCTAGATCTTTTTATCTTTATTCCTTTCATTTCGAATTATAATTTCTATTAACTTTCTAGCTTAATTAACAACTTTGGACATTTATATATATCTATATATATAATATAATATATAACATTATATAAGTATGAATGTTTCGTCCATTTTTTGTAATGTCAAATTTAACCCTCATGATTAAATTTAATTGATGTGAAATAGAGTCCTAATTAAATAAAAGTCTTTATTAAGAATAGTAATGTAATTTAATGTTTATTTATTTTCCTAGAGTCATTTACTTTTACAACTCTTCTAGAATTTTTTTACATGAATTGATTATTTTTCTTCTATAACATTTTAAATTTGAGAGTAAAATTAGTTTCATATTAATATATATTTAAAGAGCTTTTCAATCATATATATATATATATATATATATTAAAAGCTTATGAAAAAAAAAGTTATACTATAAATTTAATATTTTGATTAAAGTATTGTACTATTAGAAATTAACATTTGAATTACCATATTAATAATAAAAAGCATTTACATATTTGAAAATAGAAATTAAGATTTAGAATTTTAATTTTTTAAAATAATTCAAATTCTCATTTTTTATGTTGAACTATCAAGATATAAATTTCATTTAACCAAAAAGTATTCTGTTGGTTTTGAAGGTGATTTAAGATATTTTATCAGTTACTTAAGAAATAAAATAGAAATAATTTCCTTTAATTATGACAAAATAGAAATAAGATGTTTCTAAAATGTAAGTAAATAACTTTATTGATAATTTTTAATTGATTGAACTTTAAATAAATTATGTTAATTAATGAAATTCTTATATTATAAAAAACAAATACGTAATATTTTAGAAAAATAAGTATTTAATAATAAATTATGTAATTATAATATCTCACGTGCAGCGCACGTGTTGTTATACTAGTATATATATTTATATACACACACACAATATAATAAATAATAGTAAACGTGGAATGAATGATAGGTAGAAAATATATGCATTTAATTGTTGACTTCATTGGATTTTTATCATCTTTTATTTTATTGGATGCATTATTTTCGTACCTATATGTGCTTTTGAACTCGAGATACTTCATGTTTTATTTTCTCGATCATTGTAGGAGTTTTTGAAATATTTTGGAGTTAGATGGAGAAGGCCCAAGAGTAATGAAGATCAAAAAGAAGACCCAACAATTAAAAAGCCCAAATGTTGGAAGAAATAAAAGTTTAAAGGGAAGAGATGGGCTTATGCAAAGGAAGACCCAAAATCACTTCGTAAAAGAGGGGTTTGTCCAACTTAACCCCCAAGTCACAAGTTAGAAGAGGAGAAGGACAACAGTTTTGGAGAGAGGATTTTTTACATACATACTTTGCTGTATTTTATTTCTGAGATTGATCAATCAACAAGTTTTGTGGATTCGATCGAGATGATGATCGACTAATTTATTAATTCCGGTTAGCAGAGATGTTTGAACTCAATTATCTTTTTATGTTTTAATTAATCCCGTTTCTCTCTCTCTCTCTCTCTCTCAATATTTTGATTGGAATTGATTGTGCTATCTATGTTGAATGATTTCAATTATTGATGCTTGATTTAGATTGGCCACCTAGGTTGAGTGTTTGATAATTGATTGCTAGAATCTTAAATCATGAATCCTAATTGTTGTGGTTTAATTTTCAATGGTAGTAAACTAGAGGTCACACATCTCTAGGGTAGCACAATCCTAGATTATCAAATCGAGCTTGTGTATTTGGAGTCTAGTTCACCCTATCGTCTTGGTTAATGCATTTAATGAATTAAATCTAGGGAGTTTATTCTAGGTTGTTCAATTAAATAGAGTTAATTAGTGATCTTATCCTAATTTAACTAAACTTAAGAGACGATTCGGTTTAACAGAGCTTGTTGTTAGACTAGAGGTGATAATTCTATGAAAATATGAGAGAGGGTGTAACATTGATTAAGACATAATTGATATTGAAGGATAACTGAACTGTTGACTGGAATGATTGTCATCAATTGATATTTGTTTAATCTGTTTTCTAGATCGTTAGTTAAATTTAATTTAATTATCAATCAATCTGAAAACCCCCATAATTCTTGTTTTTTTGAAATTAGACATATGTAACATAATTGAATTGTCACTCTCCGTGGGATCGACTCTTACTTGCCTTAACTACTAGTTGGTTAGGATATGAAAGATTAATTAATTTTATCGCGTCGCGACAACGCGATCAATGAAGAATCCTCATTTCTTACAATCGGGGCCGTTTTGGGGTCGGGAATTGAGAGGGGCTTAATACCATCCCCACACCATCTCATAATTTCTAAATACAGATTTACAGTCATCATCTCATTCACCGTTTTGACCAAAGAATCCACGTTCCATCAATACTACTACCCAATGGGATGGTACCCTAGGGCAAATTGCCACCCTTCAAGATAACACCTAACTTTCACAAAAATAATACCAATCAATGAAAAAAATGATTAGAAATATATTCACCAAACAATCTTTTAATAACCTAATTAACTGCTTTAAATCATGACTTTCAATAAAGGGGTGCGATGAATTACTCTTGATTCTTCAACCATTATAATCTAAAAACAATATTAGTAGATCAAACTAGTTGGTATTCCATCCTACTCTCATCGATTAATTATTAAGTCATTATACTTTTAATAATGTTGAATATGTTAATCTAAGAAGTAGAATCTTATTAGAAAGATTACTATTAAAAAAAGACGCAATGTTATAAAATTCGGTTGAGGTGCCAAATGTTTTCTCCTTTTTAGTAATGACAAAATATTTTGTGCAACTGGTGCATGAATTTGATCTAAAATTCATGCACCCGGGTCAACCTGCCCTACGCGCCTCTGACGTGCGTTTTCACGCGCCCCAACGCATCCCCACGCGCCTGGTGGGTGCGCTCAAACCCACCAAGATTCGCTCCAGGCAGTCATACTCTCATGTTATGTTAGAGTTATCTTCATGCTATGTTAATGTTACCCTCATGAGAGTAACACTGACATAACATGAAAGTAATCCTGATATAACGTGAGGGTCACTCTAACATAATATGAAGGTATGATTAACATTGTTTTTTACCTTCATGTTATGTTAATGTTACATTCATGTTATGTTAGTGTTACCTTCATGTTATATTAGTATTACCTTCGTGTTATTTTAGTTCAGTGGTTTTAAACTAAGGGTATGAAATCTGGAGATAGGTCACATTAACATAACGCGAAGGTAACCCTGACATAACACGAAGGTAACACTAACATAACGTGAAGGTAACGACCAAAACACGCGAAAAAAGTAAAGAGCCGCGGGCCAGCCGAGCCTGTGCGCGGTCCAGTTGCACGAATTTGAGATCCGTGCAATTGGTGCACAGGAGAATAACTCTTTAGTAAAACAATGTATTACGAATTTCTATCAAATCATTATTATTTAATTATATATAGACAGAAAATTAAAGAATTGAAAAATACAAACAAAAGTTATTTTTATGATCATTGAGTAAATCATACATAAGTATAATTCAATTGAAATATTGAGCTTTTATCTGACTTCCAACATAAACTATATACATATATTGTTTCTAAAACATCTTTTAAAAATAAAATTCGAAGAAAAATACTTTAAATAAAGAATAATTTAAGACACCGTCTAAACTTCGACTAGGCCTCTTAGGTGCTAAACACCAGTCAAAAACACATATCTTACTTTAAAACAATTAAAAAAATAAATAAATACAATTCATCAGCATTGATTCATTTGCTATTATTTACCACAAACCAATTTCCAAGAAATAAAACATTATATTGACCGATTCCTTTTACATTTCTCCACTTGAGATGTTGGTTGAAAATGGAAAGCAGATTGAAAAAAAGCAACGAAAAATGATGACAAAAGTCGCATCATTTTGTACAAACAAACAAAGCCACCTAGCTTTCATCATACAAATTAAACCAAGACAAGAATCAAATTCTTCCCTTTTTTTTTTCTTTTAAATCAAGAAAAAAATTTCAGTAAATATGATCGAAACCTCTCTCCCTCTCTCCCTCTCATATCACATATTTGAGTGTAACCCAACAAAAACCCAAACTGCCAAGCTCAAAATCCGCCCCTTCAACTAAAGAAAACAGGGAGTGGTAATAAAGTTTGATTCTTGAAATAAAAGTAGTGAGGAAGAGATCAAAAGTGAAAAAGTTGTTTCTTCTTCTCTCTCTCTCTCCTCAGCATTTTTGTTGTCTTGTAATGAATGTTGGGTTCCTCCAAAAAAAGACCAGGCTTTGTGCTTCTCGCATCTTGGAGGGTTCTGTAATAGCTGTTTTACTTGTCTTTGAAAGTAAATAGAGATATTTTTTAGCAGTGAAGAGAAAAAAGAGAGTAAAGAAATGGAGATGATGCATTTCCAGCTGCTGGGGAAGACTTCTTACAAAGAGTCTTTGAATGTTTTGGAGACTGACATTCAGCATGCAAATGCTATGTGAGCTGATTATTTCACCTCATTTTATCTTGTTTTTTCCGCCCATTCTTGTTTTTGTTTTAGTTGTTTAATTTCCTCTTTTCTGGACATGCATGTGATTTCTGGTTTGTTTTAGCATATTTTGGCAATCTGGGGTTGTTGTTCTAGAGTAACTTACTGTTAATTATCTGAATTTTGTGAATGAGTTGAAGTGATGGGTAAATGATAGCATTCTTGCTCAATTTGTAACGTGGGTTTTTTCTTGAAAGATGGATAACTCTGTTTGTTAAGCTTTATGGTACATTGATGATTTAAGTGATGTTTGGTTTACATGTTTCTATAGATGTTTCTTTGATGATTGCTGGAATAAGAAGATTTGCCATTTTAATCCACTTTTGTAAAATTATTTAACTGGATAATTATATTCGAATATGAAAGTTTTCCATTTCTCCTTATCTTTTTGGTTCTTATGTCACTGGTATGGAGTGTTGAGTTGTTGAAAGAGAAGTAGACAATAGATATTGCACTTTGGGTAATCAATTTGAGAATACAAATTTGCTCTTATCCTCTTCGTAGTTTCTTCCCTACCCTGTATGAAATACTTATCAAGCTGATTCTTGCAAATATTTTTACTAGGTGGTCCTCTTTTGATAGTTAACTTACTGAAGTTTGTGATACTTTCTTATTAGGATTATATTGTGGCTACTGATCAGTTGGTTGGGAAGCTTCATCTTTACTTGTACATAATGCCTATCTTTTTTGTTTTCATACTGACTGAAAAGAAGTATTCCATCTTGGGCTAAAAACTTCATAATCTCAAATATGATGTTCATTTTCGTACACATGGTGGACCCTGTGAAAGTTTGGAAAGAAATTAGTCTTGGATTTTTGAATTTAACTAATCTACTTAGGTTTGTTATTTGATGATATTTTGCATTGTATCCATGTTTTTTGTCTACTTTATATTTGCTCTATTGCTCTACTGGAAATATGGTAATCTTGTTGAATTTTTTTGTGAAGCTTGTCCCTCTTGCTTTCCTTTCCTCTTTTCTTTTCCGGGTTTACACACATTGGAGGTTGATTGATGACAGCACACGGAACACCACAGCCACCATAATGCAAAGTTATAATCTCTTTATCTGATTTATTATGTCTGAACTATATTTTGTGTAGTAGGTAGTCAAAGTACAGAAAATGATGCCATTACTATCTTCTTGCTGAATTAGCGGCTTTTTTTAATGGTGTGAAGGGCTGCTGCCATCCCTAAAGCTAATGGAGGTGCTCGTCTTCAAATGAAATTGGTCTACAATCACCTGGCACCTCTCTTTCTGTTTTTTCTAGAATGGATTGACTGTTCCTGCACGTATTTCCTGCCTAGATTTTTGAATCCTTTTCACATACTCATTTATAAGGTATGAATCTAGTCCTTGGACGCTTCAATAATTGCATCCATTATTAGTTAGTTTACGCAATGATTGACAACAACCATATATTTAGTTTGAACCTAGTTCTGCTTCTATATATTGAGTAATATGGCTGCATGCTGTGCCATTTAATTCACATTTTTCTTCTTTTCTTAACAACAGGTTTATGCAGATGGCAGACCAAAAATACTGACACATGGGAGAAAAGCGTCCATTAAAGAATTTTATGGTTGGTTGGTTATGTTTTGTTTAATTACATCATTAGTAATGTATTTGTTGTGTTATGATTATTCTAATTTTTGTCTTTAAAAAAAAAACTTGCAGCTGTTATATTGCCGTCACTTTTGCAGCTCCATTACAGCTTGGTGGAGCTAAATGGTGGTAATAATGAAAATCTTGGTCGAAGAAGCTTTCACAAGAAGAGAATGGAAGGAGATGTAGGATATGCCAACTTAGATTCAGAAAGAGATGATGAATGTGGAATATGCTTAGAGCCTTGCACCAAAATGGTCATGCCTAATTGCTGCCATGCCATGTGCATTAACTGTTATCAAGAGTGGTAACTAACAGAATATCTTTAGTTTTACGTATTGAAGAAGGCATCCTTATTTCTGCCTAAATTCCTAATTTTCTTTCAGGAGCACAAGATCTAAGTCCTGCCCCTTTTGTCGTGGGAGTCTAAGACGAGTCAAATCAAGAGATTTGTGGGTTCTAACAGGCAAGGATGATATGATCGACCTTGACACTGTCTCCACAGAAGACTTGAGACGATTCTATCTTTATATCAGAAACTTGCCTAAGGACACACCTGATGCATTGTTCTTAATGTATTATGAATACTTGATATAATGTGAATGAGAAACGGGGGGTATATATAGAAGAAGCACCTTAAAATGTGAATACTTTCTGATAAGAAAAAGTCATCTCAGAATTTGTGAATAAGTCATTCCCTTTTCCATGGAGTGTGTTCTTCGGTACCTTTGAATTACTGATATTTAAGTATTCTCAACCTTGTGCTTTCACGTGCTTTATCTCTATAATTCAGTTCAATGCTCTTTTACATTCTATTTGCCATTCTTGACTGTGCTAACCATCTCATGAAGATTCTTAATCAGTTTTCAGGAAATCCTATAGATAGAGATGAACAAAGGTTTGTCACTGCCACAGGTTTTATGTCTTTGTTTGATCTAATTTGAGTCTCAGAAAGCAAGAACAAGATCTTTGCATGTCTTGTAATCTAACCATTTGAGCTTTTATTTCTGTACTTCTAGTTGGCCTTCTTTACAACTCATACAACTAAATGCCGAATTATGTTTTTCTGAGTTTATTCTACATACTGTACCCAAAGTAAAAGAAAAGGAAAACAACAAAAAAGAAATAAAAGAAGTCTGTCTAGCTTAAGCTATTCTATTACTATCTCGCTCTCTTGATTCATCATCAGGAGCTGTAAAGTGTGAACTCACAGTGGTTATACATATCTACACTTTTCGTTTGTTTTTCACCAGGTCGGTGAACGACGGATGACAGAAGCCTCCACTGAGAAAAAGATTAACCAGGTTCTTATTCATTGCTTCTGTGAGATGAATGCCATCCCAGCTGATGAAGTTTTGAGGATTGATACAAATGGATTTGCGTAGGGAGCCAACTACTGAATGCCTATTAATGGTAAATTTTGCTTCAGCTGTGATATCCCAGCAGGCTTTTAAAGTTTCCTCTATCTGGTACTTTTTCGGATTTGTTAGAATATTCAGGTACGCATTCCAATAATCGGCATATAAAATCGAGCAGCTAGGGTACAATTTACGGAACTTTTCCAATTTTTGTTGAAGTATTTGGTTGTAATTGATGATTCCTTTATTGGCAGATGGTACACATCCCATGTGATCACGATCCTGCTCTGAAGACGATGATATGTATGCTGGAAGGCAGCCCACCGGAGGTAATCCTTGAACAACAATGTACTTTGCTCCATGGTCTATCAATGTCTACAAGAAATGCAGAGCAATTTTAGGAATGTTATAACTGAGGTGGATAATTATGCATCGATTCTATTATACCTTGATTTGGATCCTTTGTTACAAATAGTATTTTATCTTTATATTTATCATATTGCTGATTCACATACCTTGAGGAGTTCACAGACTATTTTCACCGATTGCTCCGATATTTGTGCAAGGGAAACACTTGTCCCAACAGAACTCATGTAGTCAGAGACTCCCATTTCTCCTATCCAGAAAAGCGAGTTATCAATATCAGCACTGCATGAGCCTTTGCCATTCGGATTACACCCTGCATCTACCAGGAATTTATTGAACCAATCTATTTGAGTCTGAAAACTTAGGGGGGCACCATTTTTATTGTTCCAGATTAGGCTACTCAAATTATTTGTGGAAGCAAAATCACTAGATAGACTTGTTGATCCTGCTACGGCAAAATTGACACCACTGCTGATGTTTGTAGAAGATTCTTTGTAGGGTGAAACTGGTGGTAGAGAAATAGCTTCACATAAGAAATCAACAATCAATTGACCATCACACATCCTCCCAGGAGTTTTTTTATTGGGAGATGAACCGCGGTCTGGGAGGCCACCTAGAGAGTGAGCATTCCCCGTGTCTATATCTGAACCTCCAAAAGCATATACCTTTGAGAAACTACCCTTGAAACTGATTTGGGCATCAACTGAAACACCTCCTTTGCCTGGTGTTGAAGAATTTTGGCTAGGTTTTTTATCCTTAGTCGAAGCATTTTGAATAGGTGTCGAAACATTTTCGCTAGGTGTTGAGGCATCATGACCAGGTTTAGAGTTGTTAGTCGAAGCATCATGGCCAGGTTTAGAGTTGTTAGTCGAAGCATCATGGCTAGGTGTCGATGAATCATGACTAGGTGTTGAGGCTTCATGACTAGGTTTGGAGTTGTTAGTCGAAACATCATGACTAGGTTTGGAGTTGTTAGTCGAAGCATCATGACTAGGTTTTGGATTGGTAGTTGAAGTATCATGGCTAGGTGTCGAAGCATCATGACTTGGTTTTGGATTATTAGTCGAAGCATCATGGCTAGGTGTTGAAGCATCATGACTTGGTTTTGGGTTTTTAGTTGAAGCATCATTGTTAGGTGTTGAAGCATCATGACCGGGTGTTGAACCATCTTGGCTTTGTTTGGGGTTGTTAGTTGAAGCATCATGACTAGGTTTGGGATTGTTAGTTGAAGTATCATGGCTAGGTGTCGATGCGTTATGGTTAGGTGTTGAGGAATCATGGCTAGGTGTCGATGTACCATGGTTAGGTGTTGAGGAATCATGGCTAGGTGTCGATGCATCATGGTTAGGTGTAGGTGTCGATGCATCATGGTTAGGTGTTGAGGAATCATGGCTAGGTGTCGATGCATCATGGTTAGGTGTTGAGGAATCATGGCTAGGTGTTGATGCATCATGGTTAGGTGTTGAGGAATCATGACTAGATTTTGGGTTCTTAGTCGAAGCATCATGACTAGGTGTTGAGGTATCATGACTGGGTTTGGGGTTATTAGATGAAGCATCATTGCTAGGTGTTGTTGACACATCATGACTAGGTTTAGAGTTGTTAGTTGAAGTATCATGGCTCGGTGTCGAAGCATCATTGTTAGGTTTGGGGTTGTTAGTTGAAGTGTCATGACTAGGTTTGGGATTGTTAGTCGAAGTATCTTGACTAGGTGTTGAAGCATCATGACTTGGTTTGGGATTGTTAGTTGAAGCGTCATGACTAGGCGTTGAAACATCATGACTACGTTTTGGGTTGTTTGTTGAGGTATCATGACTAGGTTTAGGGTTACTAGTTGAAGCATCATGACTGGATTTCGAATCCATACTCGAAGCATCATGGCTAGGTGTTAAAGCATCATGGCTAGGTGTTGAGGCATCCTTGTTAGGTTTGGGGTTATTGGTTGAAGCATCATGGCTAGGTTTTGGATTGTTTGTTGAAGCATCATTTCCAGGTTTTTGGTTGCCAGTCGAAGCATCATGACTAGGTTTCGAAGCATCATTGCTAGGTTTCTGGTTGTTACTCGAATCATCATTGCTAGGTTTAGAAGGGTTACTCGAAGCACCATTGTCAGGTGTATGTGCGGAACCACCTGTATGTGTGGAACCAGTTGTGCTACTTGAAGCATCATGGTTGGGCGTGGAAGCACCAGGGCTAGGTGTGTGGGGGTTACTTGAAGCACTATTGCCAGATGTAGATGTGGAACCACCTGAGCTACTTGAAGTATCATGATTGGGCATGGAAGCATCAGGGCTTGGTGTGTGGGGGTTACTTGAAGCACTATTGCCAGATGTAGATGTGGAACCACTTGAGCTGCTTGAACTATCATGATTGGGCGTGGAACCACTAGGGCTCGGTTTGTGGGGGTTACCTGAAGCACTATTGCCAGATGTAGACGTGGAACCATTTGAGCTACTTGAAGCATCATGGCTTGGCGTGTTGCCAGTTGTAGGTGTGGAACCACTTGGGCTACTTGAAGCATCATGGCTTGGGGTGCTGCCAGTTGTAGGTGTGGAACCACCTGGGCTATTTGAAGCATCATGGTTAGGTGTGGAAGCACTTGGGCTAGGTTTGTGGGGGTTACTCGAAGCACTATTGCTAGGTGTAGGTGTGGAACCACCTGAGCTACGTGAAGTTTCATGGCTTGGCATGCTGCTAGGTGTATGTTTGGAACCACCTGGGCTACCTGAAGCATCATGGGTGGGTGTGGAAGCACCAGGGGTAGGTGTGGAAGCACCAGGGGTAGGTTTGTGAGGGTTACTCGAAGCACCATTTTCAGGTGTGGAACCACCTTGGGTACTTGAAGCATCATGGCTGGGTGTGGAACCACCAGGGCTAGATTTGTGGGAATTACTTGAAGAACCATAGCTACTTGAAGCACCAGGGGTAGGAGGGGAAGCACCGGGACTAGGTTTGAGCGGGTTACTTGAACCATCATTGTTAGGTGCGGAACCACCCGGGGTACTTGAAGCATCATGGCCGGGCGTGGAAGCACCAGGGCTAGGTTTAAGGGAATTACTTGAAGAACCATGGCTACTCGAATAACTATAATTACTTGAAGCACTATAATTACTTGAAGCACCAGAAGTAGGTGGGGAAGCACCAGGACTAGGTTTGAGAGGGATACTCGAAGCACCATTGTTAGGTGTGGAACCACTTGGGGTACTTGAAGCATCATAGATAGGCGTGGAAGCACTAGGGCTAGGCTTTTGGAAATTACTTGAAGAACCATAGCTACTCGAAGCACCAGGGGTAGGTGGGGAAGCATCAGGACTAGGTTTGAGAGGGTTACTTGAAGCACCATTGCCACTTGAAACACCATAACTACTTGAAGCCTCAAAGCTTCCCGAAGCACCAGGGGTAGTTGGGGAAGCACCAGGGCTAGGTTTGAGGGGTTCACTTGAAGCACCATAGCCACCAGATGTAGAACCACCATGGCTATTTGAAGCATCATAACTCGGCGTGGAAGCACCAGGGTTAAATTTGAGGGAACCCGAGGCATCATAGCTGAAGCTGCCCGAAGCACCAACGTTAGACGAGGAAGCATCATGGCCAGATGTCATGTCATGACTTGACATTCCACCATCATGGCTAGCTTTGAGTTGGTCATTCGTATCATCGTCGTGATTTGCAGCAGCAGCATCCTGGTGAGCTTTGGCTAAATAGTCGAAGAAAGGTTTGAAGGTTGCAGATGAAGGGGAGAAGAGGAGGAATATGAAAGCTAGTGATAAAGATGGATACATAGACTTCATTGTTGTTCTATAGTTTTCTCTCTATGTTTTTCGGTATTATCTTCGAAGCCTGCTAATGTGTTCTCTCTTATTGAAGTAGTGGCAGGTCATGGAAGAGGTCATCCTCCATCATAGGAAAGAAGATAGGTTATAGTTTTTTGGATTGATTAACTACTAACTACCTTAAGTTGATGGCTAAAACTCTTTCTCAAATTAGAATCATTTTTACTGTTTTATTTCTTGCCATGAGTCTATGGATGTTGGATATTTAAAGTAGGATTTTTGGAGTTTTAATCACCCTACTTCTATTTGGTATGTGTGACTTTGCTTACCATAAGATAATATGTAATTTTTTCCTAATTTTCTTATGCCCAAATATGCAGTAGTAGTACTTGTTCCAATTAATATTAAGAATACCGTGTAAGATATATAGGCATGTTACACTTCATCTTTCTTTTATTTATGTATTTATGATATTTTTAGTCTTTTTTTTTTATCTAATTATTGTTTTTTTTTTTTGTAATTAAGTTGAGTTAATAATTTAAGACATGATCTACTTTCTTCTTTTATTAGAGAGAAAAAAGGGGGTCTATTTTCTGTAATTACTATAACTGATTTTTATAGTAATGTAACTGTTGCAATTTTGAGCTTTTGGAGCCCTCGTAGTCTTTGAAATAGTGGATTGGATCTTCTATTACATTTTGTGTTATATCTCATGTTTTATAACATTTAATACATGTTATGTGTTAACTAGTAGTATAGTCGAATACACGTGGCATGTGGTAATTATTTTATAATAGGAGATGTAATAGATTTAGAACTAGAACATTTCGTGTGATGAAATAGGGACTTTCTCAAGTCTAAGTGGGCTTGACGACCTACCTATTTACCTTAACTAGGGAGTTTTGATGTGTTCTTAATATTTTTTAGGAAATATGGGCACACATTTTATTTTAAAGAAAAAAAAAATTGGTCTTTTATATTTAAAATTAATTATACGTTTGTGAAAAATGTTGATTTAATGTTGTTGATTGGTTGAGTTCATTCAATAAGCATTTGACATGTGATATTGTATATCTTTCTCAACCAACAACCATTTTATACTATAGTTTAAATTTCACCCTATTTATATGAGTAATATCTGAAACAATTCTTTCTATCAAAAGTAAATATCTAAAATAGGACAAAAAAGAAAAAAAGATCAATTACTAATGCAAAAGGGTAAATGCGCGAAACCTCCTCGTGTTTTAGAAATTTTGCACCGGACCCCCCTCTATGAAAGAAAATGCACCGATTACACGTGAGTTTTCATAAAATTGACGCGAAACCTCCAAATCTGTTAAAGTTGACGGATGTGCGCTGCACAAGCCTGAGGTGCGATTTTTTCTCATTTTTAACCGTTATTTGCATTCGAAAAGATTATTTACCCTTGCTTTTGCTTATATATCTATGTGTATGCTCAAATACACTCCTAGCATAAAACCCTCTCCCCTCGTAACTCACAAACTGGTATGTAATTTTTTTTTGGTTTCTTAATTATTTAATTTATATTAACATGATTTTGTACACAATTTGGGTTCAATTAAGTAATGTTGTTTATTTTATCAAATATTCTGTTAATGTATTTGTTTATATTTATTTAATTAAATTCCTTTATAATTTAATTTTTGCACTCAATAGTAATTATTTATTTCTTCCAAATTTTTTAGGATACATGTCTTCCACATTTAGGACATCGATATCAAAAAATGAAGAAAGTTTAGATTTGAGATACAATTATAAGAAGTGTTATTGCCGGAAAAATGCTGAAATTAAAGTTATTGGGCCGTCAAAAGCTACAGTGGACAAATTGTTTTGCACGTGCCGGTTGTCTCAATGTGGGTTTTTTTGCTTGACTTGAACTCACATCAATTGGAAGGAAAAATTATATGAGTGAAATGCAAATGCCGGATTTGGATGAACAAGTGGACTCTCCCGTCAACAATGATTCTAAAGAATTGCTCTCCAAATATGACGATCTCTCGATGAAGATTGAAAAGTTTAACAAATCTCAAGCAACTATGAAACTATTTATTTTCATTGTGTTGGTGTTTGTTATTATTGTAATTTTGAAGTAGTACTTCAACTTTTTTTTTCTTAGTTGCGATTATTGTAGACCAATATGTGGCTATTTTCTGTTATTTGCCACCTATGAACTATGAACAATGAATAGTAAACTTGTTTTCATTCCTATTTTCACTTGGAGTTTGTGATTTAAACCAAAATAATGAAACTGGAATTTATAGAGCTCCTACAACACAATTTGTCAAGCTCATTCAACACAACAAGATTGGCCTTCTGCCCAATTGACAAAAACAACAACAACACAAAAAACAAAATGATCACAAAACAGAAACAACAACAACACATAGTTGCAATAAGTGCAACTAGCCTTCTGTTCATTTGACATTAATTTTGTTCATTGTCATTCAATACATATGTATCAAAGATCAGACTATTTGTATCCCAAGTCAGCACATTCTATACCAAAACAACCAATTGCATCAAAAAAGACAATATCATAGGATGCACATTTATACCCAAACTATACCCAAAATAAAGAGAAATTGTATCCAAAATTTGACTAAAATATACCCAAAAGTATCAAAGTAGTTAGCTGCACAGAATGTTCACCCAAAATGACAAAAATATTCCAAATTCTACCCAAAAGAGTTGTCACGCCCCATTTTCGAATGTGGAAATATGACTTATATAGCGGAAACACAACTTATAAACAGGGCGTCCAGCCAAAAGAATAGACCATCGGAAAGCAGATAGTAAACGAATTTCTGAAAATGATAATCCTCGTACTTAGAAGAGATTAACATGCACAACGAAAAAGTTTGTTTAATTCAAACGTGAAAGGATTCTTAATACAGAGTACCAAAATAGGGTTTTGGAAATGCCGACAAGGAAAATATACATAATTATACATGCAAAAGTGTCAGGCAATTCAGCTCGTCCCTCCTTTATTCATGGCTTTCTGTAAAATAAAAACATATAAGGGGTGAGTGTCAAAAGTACACTCAGTGGGTCGACCTGTACTGTGAAAGGAGGAACACGTTTTATCATAATCTTGACATACTTATACAAAGTACACATTGCGGACTCCCGAGTAGTCCCTTACAATCCGTCTTGGACAGATATCCGAAGAAATCTATTTGGGCCCCAAGCCGACCCCATGGGTTTTTACACCCCTGTTGCTGGGTTTCCGAAGAATACCCCTGTTGATGGGTTTCCGAAGAATACCCCTATAGATGGGTTTCCGAAGAACACCCTACTTGGCGTAGAAAGCGCATGCACAATTAATTGTTTCACATAATGTTTCTCACATAACACATATTACACATTAATCATGTTCACGTAAGTTCATATAATTCACAACAATACAAATAGACAAGTAAATCCTTTGCCATGTATTGGTTTCTAAAGAAACCCCTCTGGTACGGGTATTATCCCGACTTTTCATCATATGAAATCAATTGCAATTGTATTCCTTGAAGTCGTTAAATCTTTCAAAAACATATAATTTACTGGAAAATCAATCATATAGTAACAACGTTCAACCTGAAATAGACTTCACATGAATATCGAATTTAAAGTCACATAATGCATATAAATTCATATAATAAATTGTATAATTAAAAATGCATTTATTTGATAAGATTTTACCCCCACCTTGATTATCAAAAGTTCGATTGCGGTTCGTCGTCACCTTCCTTAATCTTGTCCTTCGTCTGGAAACCCTTCATAGTGCAGAAATTCGACTTAACGTCTAATTTAACTGTATATGTTCGGTATAACTAGGAGAATGAATCCTCGAATGGAATAAGAATTCGTGATCCTAGGTTTAGAGTTTAATCGAATCTAGGATTTATATGATCGTAGTCTCGTACTAGGGTTTTCCTTGCCTAACGGTGGTTCGTCACGTTTTTCGTATCATTTTGGATGTCATTCTAGCTTTTCCTAGTATCGTAGGACATAAAGCACATAAAATATATATGTTTGGAGTCAATAATATCTAGCAAGGTATAGGTTTCGTTTTATAATTTCAGCATGTTCTGAGGTCAAATTGTCATTTCCGTAAAATCTGGGGGGTCCATATGCTATATCTATAAATTCTGGGGTTCAATCTGTAATTTAATTAAATCTCAGGGCTGAAATTGAATCCCTAAATAATGCAGGGATTGAAATGCAAAAAGGCAAAAGATTAAGGGTTGACTAATAAATATGTAACTTTAAAGATTTACAAATAAGTCCCTGGAAAGTGTTTAATTTTCAAAATCAGCCCCTGCACCCAAATCCCCCATTCCCGTCGACCTTCTTCCCCCTTGCTCGGCCACCGCTGCTGCCGCCCTCTGCCGGCAGCAGCGGCCTCACCCACGCCCTCGCACGGTGCCGCCGCACACGGCGGCGCCACCCACGCACACACACAAACCCGACTCAAACACCCTCTCCCCTCAACCAGCCGCTACCGCTGTCCCTGCAGCTGTCGGCGATGAGCGCCGGCGATTTCCCCCTCTCCTTCCCATTCAGCGCACGGCACCGCCCGTCGCGGCGGCGCCTCCCTCTTCCCCCTGTTTCACAGCTTCAACATACCAAAATACACACACCCACCTCACTCTCGCATAGCACGGGCTACGCCGACCCTTCTCCAACGTCATCTTCACAGCACACACACACTAATCTACACGCATACGCACACACAACACCACAACAGCAAATATACACACATAACAACGCCGCCACCGGTGGCGCTACACCCCCATCCACGCACGGTGCCGCCGCCCACGGCGGCGCCAACCCCTGCAGCCGAGAGCAAAAGATAGCGAGAGAGAGAGAGAGAGAGAAACATGGCTATATACATATATATAGATACAATTTCAATATAATTACAGTAATACATTGAGGAAAAGAATTGATATTTTTACCCCTTTTTCACAAAGAATTCCCTATAAAGCTTGATGAACTGAGTGATGATCAAATTGAGAAAAAAAAAAATGAAAGCTGGAGTTCAAGAATGAGGAAGAAAGCAATAACCCATTCTCTGGACAGATGGAGGAGGCAAATTACACGTGCCTGTCTCCAAAGTAGAGAGGCTGTGACTAGGATCTTTCCCAAGCTTATGGGCTCATCTTTGGGCTTCCAATAGATTTTAACTTGGGCAGGGTATATAAATACAGACTTAAAATTTGGGCCAAATGTTTGGGCTTAGGTAGTTTTGGAGTTGGGCCGAAAAAAAATGAAAATTGGGCTGAAAAGAAAGCATTACTTTAGGTTAACACTAAAAAATACTCATACATAATTAATGTACATGTATACATATAATCTATGTTATAAAATTTTGGGGTGTTATAAGAGTGGCTGCACAGAATTTACCAAAATATACTAAAATAAGGAGCTGGAACAAACACTCTCATCCATTCATTGTTTTTCTTCTTTGGGGATTCTTCTGCTTCCTAGAGGCCTTTACTGAAGGAGCTCTAGCCTGCTGACCCTGTCAAAATAATGAAAAATGCAAGACATGGATTAAATAATGAGGCATAAATTAAAAAATGAAAAATGTAAGACATATGGTTCTATTGCTACCTGGTCTTCTACAGTTGAGTGTTGTATAGGATTCTCAACAGTAAATGCCTGTGTGGACTGCTGCTGAGTGAGGTTTACAGATGCCTTGATCCAATTTTTAGAAAATAATGAAGAATGTTAATTGCTCTTAGAGAGAATTAAAGAACCAGAGATTGGAAGGGTCAGCAATTCACCTTATGTTGATGGAGAGCCCATCCAAATAGTTGTTGAAAATCCTCATCAAAGGTATCATCTGGATCCATTTTAGTTTGTTCCTAGACAGTAGAGAGAATTAAACACAAAACCCTCACACTAACTAAAACTGGAAAAGAACCATTTAAGCAAGATAACTACCTGATCATTTGTGGGAGGTACACTAGCAGATGCATCACCTTGTGGAGGTCTGTTGGGACAGGATCTCTTGTTGTGGCCCAATTGCTTGCAAATTGAGCAAGTATGAGTTAGTCTGTTCTTGGACACTTTCACTGCTTCAGAGTCATCATTCCCATCAGATCTTTTTTTCTTCTTTGGTCTGCCTCTCTTCACTCTTACCTCAGGAGGGGCAATTGGGCCAAGATTACTTTTTTCAAAATTATGCATGCCAGGGACAAGGTTGATTCTATAGTTATACACCCTCGGATAGACATCTTTTTTGAAGAATGGATTCACATAATCCTCAACATTCAGCCTATGGAATTCTATGCAAGCTAATGCATGACAACAGGGGTACCCACATAGTTGGAAAAAACCACAAGTGCAGTGTTTATATTTTAGATCCACTGTGGTTTTCTAAGAAATACATAACCTTATACTTTTCTTGCCCAGACCAACTAGGAAAATAGTTCCTACTCACTTTCTTTTGCATTTCTATTTTTTTTCTACAATGTTTAGACATATATTCTCCCCATATCCTATCATCACTGCCCTCTTGATTTGAATCCTAGTCATGCATCTCAGTCTTATCCACTCAAACATGTATATTATGGGCAAGTCCCCAGATGGTAGGATAAAATTGTTGAAGGATTCAGAGAGGTTATTGACAATGACATCACATTTGGAATGAGGGGAAACAAATCATCTAGCCAAGTGTTTACTGTCTATCCCACTTAACCACTCATATGCAGTGGTTTCATCTCCCCTTTTCACACTCATTTTTTGAATTTCACTCATTACCCTTTGATGACCCCTAACACTGTAAGAACTTGCAGCTTTCCAAAAGAGTTTTTTGATTTCTAAACCTCTAAATTATTTTCCCATGAAGTTATTGTACATGTTTTTCACACAAAATCTATAAACAAGAATGGGAAAAAAAAACCAATAAAAAACAGAATCAACACCAGTGTACAACAATCCAGAAATGCAGAATGTAAAAGCTATGAAAGAATACAGAATGCAGAATGGGAAAAGATAATACATGTGTTCACAATTAGGTGCCAATTCAGCCACATCTTCCAGCAATCCCTTCTGTCTGTCACTTACAAAGGTCCAGTTCTTTTCCTCACCCTGCCCAATGTCATCCAGCAGCTGCTTCAGGAACCACTCCCAACTGTTCTGCTTTTCCACTTCAACATATGCTACAGCTAGGAGGTACATGTTATCATTCCCATCCCTCTCAACTGCTGACAAGAACTGGCCAGCATGTAAACCCTTCAGGAAGCACTGGCCAACATGTAAACCCTTCAGGAAGCACCCATCCAATCCTATAATTGGTCTACATCCACTAAGGAACCCCTCTTTCACTGGCCCTAAGCAACAATGCATCTTTTGGAACTTAGAGGGTTGCAATTTTTTATCAACTTTAACCCTAAGTGTACTGTTAGGGTTCCTCTTCACTACTGTTTCACAGTAGTCATAAAGTTTTTTGTATTGCTTAGCAATATCAACACTCAGAAGCTTCAAAACAAGTTTCTTGGCCCTATAGACCTTAAAAATGTTGTACTAAACCCCACAGACCCTTTTTATCTTGTTTTTCAAACTCAGGATGCCCTCATTAGGGTTATCCTTAATTGACTCAAGGATTCTCTTAGCCAAATACTTGTAATCAACATGATTGTTTTCTATCCTCTATGCACAGGTATGCTTACCTGTAAGGGTCTTAATCTGAAAAGTAGGGGTTTTCTGAACTTCTGAAGCCCTCATACTCCAATCACACTCACTTTTGCACCTAACTAATGATTTTGGCTTCATTTTTAATGAACTTCAACTCATACCCTTTCTCACACTCCAGTCCTGCAATACCACTTTGAAGACAACCCTATTATCAAATTTCATCTCAACCTTAAGCTCAAACTGTCCCATGTCCATCCCCTCTGCCCACTCTTGATCTCTCTCCACTAGATGACCACCCTCTACCTCCTCTTCACTATACCAGTTTGCCTCCTCCCTACCTAAATCAAACCCCTCTTATTTCCTCTCTTTTGCCCTCTTCCTCTTTTTTCTTTCCCTTAATAATTTTTTACATTTCTTAAACACATATCTAGCATGTGTAGGAGACCTAGTCTCAAAAATGTCATCATTTTCAGGCCCCTCAAAGTCCTCACACATCCATGAGGGGCATGAAGATGATTATTCACTCTCATCAGCAACCTTGAATGACTCATCAGAAGAGTCATCCAAGTCCTCTTCAACAATCTCATCAGTCCCCATCTCAGCACCACCCCCATCATTTTCCCCCTCTGCCTCACCCTCTGCCCTACCCTCAAAAGTGAACATCTTTCCCATCTCAGCCCGAACACCCTCAGAAGTGAACCTCTCTCTTATCTCAACCCCAACACCCCTCATCATCTCCCTCTGCCTCTCCCATCTCACCCATCTCACCCACTGCCTCACCCATCTCAGCCCCAACACTCTCATCATTTTCTCCCTCTGCCTCTCCCATCTCACCCATTGCCTCACCCTGACTACCCTGCCCATAACAGATTAAAGGGACAAACTCTTGTGATTGTATCATGTTTCCTTCACTATCTATAGCTAGAAGAGGACCTGTATGATCCTCAAAATATAAGGGGATCACATCCAAGCTCTTGTACTCTTTGAACAAGGACATAAGTGCATGATCATCCCTAATAAGCTTTAACCCACTATCAATATCTTTCCCAGGTGAACAGAAATAAACTTCCACATTTGTACTCCTACCATTGCACTCATACTTATAAATATCTAGAACATCATTAAAGAAAAATGTGTCCACATTCACAGGGGGTATCCCCACCCTCAACCCATCTACATATCTTAGTTTTCCCAGGTGCCTAAAACTACCCCCATCTAGGCATAAAAATAAAATACTCCCCATCATCAGCCATTATCTGTTTCAAACAATAAAGCAGACACATTCAACATGCTTAAATTCCTAAACAAAACTAATTAAATAAATGTATTTTGCTAAAAAAAACATAATTACATACACATTAAGTGAACCTCTAACCCTAAAATTAAAAAAAAAAACTTTAATTACAGCAAGCCCCAATTCAAAAACCCTAATTCCCTAATTTTATGTGAACCTCTAACCCTAAAATAAAATAAAAAAAACCCTAATTACAACAAGCCCCAATTCAGAAATCCTAATTCCCCAATTTTATGTGAAACCCTAACTTTACAATTCAAAAAAAACCCTAATTACAGCAAGCCCCAATTCAGAAACCCTAACCCTAATGTACAACACAAAATCCCTAATTTCGAAACCTTAATTAATTCCCCAATTCATGAGACCCTAATTCCCCAATTCATGCAACCCTAACCCTAAAATTGAGGCTAAATCACACAACCCAGAAAAATGAACAAATATAAAATGAAAAAATAATCAAACAACCCAGAAAAAAATCGGATTTGCAACATACCTTTCTCCCAACACTCTCACCCTCCACTCACAGGCTTGGTCTGAGAAGGGACGGTGAGGTTTGGTCGGAGATTGGACGGGGTATGGTTTTGAGCCCTAACTTTCTACCAACACTCTCACCCTCCACTCACAGGTTTCGCAGCATGGTAGAGAAGGTCGGAAATAAAGGGTATTTGTTTGGAGGTTTGGTTGGAGAAGGGACGACGATGTTTGGTCAGAGATCGGACGGGGTATACTTTCGAGCCCTAACTTTCTCCCACACTCTCAGACCCGATGGAATAAATGAATATTCTATCTAGGGTATATGAGGGGCTTAACGAGAATTCGGGTGGATAAAATTGACGGCGTGAACACTCGTTAGCTCACGTGGGACGTGTGTTGATTTTATGAAAACCCACGTGTAATTGGTGCATTTTCTTTCATAGAGGGGGGTCCGGTGTAAAATTTCTAAAACACGAGGGTGTTTCGTGCATTTACCCCCTAATGCAAATGAAACAAATGTTAACAATAGATAATTGTTTGTACTAATTTCCCGAGTTAACTTTTGCTAGGGTTTATTGCGCGAGACCCCCTTGTGATATCGAAATTTGGCGTCGGACCCCCTATAAGACGGAAAATACAGAATAGACACGTGTGATTTAAAAAAATCGATACATGTCCCACATTTATTAACTATTGCTTACGGCGTTAATTTTTGTCACGTTAATGCCCGTTTTGTCCTTGATATATACTAATAGGGATTTTTTTCTTATATACATTCTCACTTTCTCCTCTTCTACGAAAGAAGCGAGCTCAAAACGTTGTCTTCTTCTTCACCAAACCCTAATCCCTCTCACCATTACCAAACCCCCTTTAGAAACTTCCTCTAAATCACCCAACTTTCCTCTTCTCGCAGATTCCTCCCAAACCCTCTTCAATTCTCACTCTCTTTCTCTCTCTAAAACCTAAGCCGCCAGCAACAAGTCCATTTCTGTGGGGAGAGATTGGAGTGGAAGGGGAAGAGGTCGTCGGGGTCCTTTGATTTTCAGATTGTGATGGAGAACCACAGAACCGCAGCGAGAAGAAGGGAGGAAGAATGAACGAAGTAGTCAAAGCAGATCTTTAACAGACAAGTCTTCTCCTTTTTCTCTTCTCATTTTCCACCACCGCCACCGCCACCGCCGGCAATGGGTAGAGGCCGCCCTCACCGATGGAGTGGTGAGAAACATCATCCTCTCGTACACATACGTCGCCGTTTGGATCTTCCCCAATCGGCCTTGCTGCTTACGGCGAGGCCAAGAACGATTCGTGGGGGTTTTTCTTCAGCTGGGCGCCGTCGTTTTCGAGGTTACGAGGTTGGAAATGATTCAGATTTTGTTAACTTCGAAAGGGATTAATCTAAACCATATGTTTAATTTTGATTTCTTGATTTTTGGGACCAATTCTCTGTGTGCTATGTAGATCTTGAGGAAGAAATTTAGGAGCTTGAAGGTTCGGTTTTGTGTTGCTATGTAGATCTTGATTAATGTATGTTTACTCAGGATGATCTTGATCTGTTTTCATTGTTTCATTGGAGAACCTGGAGTTGGTAAAACAACCATTGCTGAGGGCCTTTCTCAGAGAATTTCCAATGGAGATGTACCAGAGACAATTGAGGATAAAATCATATTTTTGAAATTCTCTAATTATATGTTGTTTCTTTTGGAATTTATTAGCACATGAGGTTTAAAAAATGATGTAATGACATCTGGGAGTTGCATTTAAAGAGTTGAAAATGCATGTGGCTTTTATTTAAGCTTTTTATCGCATTTGAATTTCAAATCCTCCAAAATCTTTGGTTTTGATTTTCATTCGGAATGTCTCCACCTCAATAGTATGCAAATCCCTCACCCTTGTCTTTCGTTATTTTTGCATGTAAGTATTGTTATGACATTATCATGAATGCATCATATCTGAGAAATTGTCTCTACTTATGATTTGCTTTTTCGTAAAACAGAGTCCTCTTTTTTTAACTCATTATCTTGCTTAAATTTCTGCCCAGAATGTCAAGTTCTTTGCAAACTTCATCACAGAAGCTCGTCGAACAGACTGGAATCAGTGTCAAGGCTCAAAGGAAGGTTGCCCGTGAGATCAAGACTGCTCGAGCATTTGGTTCGATGTCTCTCACCACAATGAGAACCAAACGATTCATATACGGTGCAACTATGGAAGACGAGGATCAAGATTTCGAATTCAAGGCCTCTTACGGTCATACTTGTCGATGATGATAGAGGCAATGGTGTAGAAGCTTGACGCCTTCGCCCTTCTTACATTTATCATCCTTTTTGTTCCAAAAATATAATTGTCTATCAGATTAGTTTTAACAATTTGTTTCCATCTTTGTTGGAAGTTTTACCTTTATGTAGTGGTATCCTATCAATTTTTGCAGAACGATATTTTCAATGTAATATTGAACGTATTTTATTTTATGTTTATTAAATAAGGCTTTTGAAAATTATCGAATAATCGATGTTTTGCATTATGTTTTATGAATTACATTATGCATTGAATAATTTCTTTTCTTTTAAAAAAATTGTTCAATTTTCACGAGTTTTTAGATTTTAATGGATGAGATATTAGTAGATACTAATTTAAATGATGTTTTTTTAAAAAAAAAATTATATGATTATAAGTATTTTTACATGCACATACATATATAAGCAAAAGTAAGGAGGAAAAGGGTAAATAAGTATTTTTACATGCAAATAACAGACAAAAAGGAGGAAAAATCGCACTCCAGGTGCGTCCAGCACACAGCCGTCAAGTCTAACAGAATTGGGTGTTTCGCGTCGAATTTATAAAATCCCAAATGTTTTTCCTGCAATTTCTTTAACACAAGGGGGTTTCGTGTGAATTTCGATAACACGAGGGGGTGTGTAGGATTTTACCCATAAAGCGGCTCATGATTTTTAAATTAAGAAGACAAATGACCAAACAGAAGGTAAGGGTGTTCGAGCGGTTTTGAAAATCGGAACTGAATTGGGGTTCACGGATCAAAAATCATTAATTCAATTTCGATTCCAAATCAAAATCGTGAACTGTGGTTGGCTGGTTAAGTTTTGATAATTTGGGTTTTTCCAAATTGGGAAATTGGCGGTTTTTATCTTTATTTTTTTAAAATTTTATATTATATATAAATTATAATATATATTTATGTTATTTTATTGTTATCTTTTTAAATTGTATTAATTACTATTTTAATTTGTATTATAAATTGTGATTCTTACATGGATATGGTTTGTATCTCACCGTAATAAATCATAATTTCTAATTTTTGAAGTTGTGATGTTATTTTGTTGCAACTTGTAAATGCTCTAATTTTTAATTTACATGAAAATATTTACTCATTTAAAAATTTTATTTTGTGATATATGAATAATTAAATATTTATAAAACAATTAAAAAATATTTACAAAATCAAAAGAAAAGAGAGGAATGAAATCACCAAATTGCCAATTGAATCAAAACCCGTTGGAACTGAAATCAAAACCGAGAACCCTTTTAACTTCGATTTCGGCTTCATATTTGTCTATTTTCTAAACCACCAGTTCATAATCAAAACCGACGGTTCGAATCGAACGAACACCTCTGACAAAAAGATGTTAGTGGTCAAATAAGGATAACTATAAAGCTAAATGATCATTTGTATGAATTGTATCAAATAACCCAAGTTTTGAGGAAAAATTCGTGAGATAAATTGAAAATTAAATGTTTCGAAAAACATCGATTAATTAGACAAACAATATATGATGGTACACAAATGTATGGTTATTTCTTGAGACCTAAAAGAATAACTAAAGATAATAATTCATTTAATCCAACAAACAATTAATAAGATAATGAAACCCACCATATGATCAAATAATAAACAATTTATTATACATACTAAATAAATATATATCTATAATGAAGCTTCTTGTTTATGAACAAAAAGTAAAGAGTAAGATAATGATGCTTATTTGTTTATGATTACTATGATTTTGATAAAGAAATTCAAGCTGCATTAATAATGAACACATCAAATTGTAATAGGAACCAAAATTCATTTGAAAACCATTTCCTATATAACTCAAATAAAATGAAATGAAGTGGAATGCCCTATTAATTATTAAATAAGGAACAAGGTGATGATGGAAATAATAAAACACAAAATTTATGTTTTGTTATTGAGTAATTTTGTGTTTGTTTACATGGCTTGATTTGTATTAAATTCGATCACTTTTTTTTTTACCTTATGGTCGTAAAATAAAAAAAAATTGATTAGAATTTAAGTTTTTCTTCACATTTTATGTTTCATTTTTAATGTTACACATGTAGATATTCTGATGGAGAAGACTTTTTTATATATGGCTTAAAAGCAAGTCAAATTTTTTTGACAAAATTTCTATGCACACATGCAATCGACTCAATGAGGTTAAAAACCGCTTCCACGTAGATGAATGGTTGCGCCAAAACTCACGAAAATTTGTTTTATAAATTATGTTAGTTGTGTACATTTATACTATGTTAGTTATATCTTTTAGGTTTTTAGTTGTCTCTTAACATATTTTTAGACTACCATTAGTACTTTCATATATTTTAGTTATGTTAGTTGTACCTTTATATATCTATTACCTATATAAAAGTATTGATATTTCTTACAAAATATGGATTGTCTAATATATCCTTATTAAAGATTTTTTTAAGGTTATAATAGTAATTTATGATTTTCATAATTAAATAATGTTACATTAGAATTTAAAATCAAAATCATATATAATTCTATTATGAGTAGTACTCTATTATATTAGGACTCTGATTTACTATAGTTTTTTTAATTCAATTTAATTTAATATAGATTGTATATCCTTATAGAAATTATTATTTAAGGTTAATAGTAATTAAATATTTTTTGATTTAAAAAATTCATCTTCCACGTGTGACATATACATGCTGATACTCGTTACATAAAAACCATTGTTTTTTTAAAGTTAAGTATTACGTAGACAAATGTGTGACAAATATGACATAAATGTATGGCTAATATAGTATAAATGTAACAATTTTTTTAAAAGTCAATATATTACAAGGGTGTGATATTTGAACATAAAGTTATAAGTAATACGGCATAAACATATAATTAACATAACATAAAGGTCATGAAAAGAAAAAATACATAAATTTAAATCGATTTGAACACAAACCCAATCAGCGAGTTGCATGTGCATCGGATGAACTGTAATAATCCCACTTAATTTCTTTTAAATTATGCAAATCTAATGATAAACATGACTAATTTTTTTTTCCAATCTCGAATCCGAATGGACACATTCCAATCCCAACACCACTGATTGTACCAAAGTAGGGTAAGTATTTTCCTAGGTAGGATAGTAACTAATGTAGGTGTACAAAGTGCAAACAAAAGGGGAAAATTCAATTTTAGTGCATTTAGGAGGCTACAGCCCATTTTTCGTCCACTAAAGAAGCTAAATTCAATTTTAGTCCACTTAGATCAAAATTCGTCACTATTTGGTCCAATTTTTGCTGGAAAATGGATTTCGCCGACAAGTGCAATTCAAACGCGGTCGGAATTTTTTAAACACCTATGTGGCACTTTCGGAGCCCACTTGGACCAATAATAATTATCTGACTCAACTTTTTATATATATGAATTTTTTTTTGCAGAAAAAGTAAGAAAAAAAAACCTAAAATAATTTAAATTTGAAATCTTAATTAAATAATAATAAAAGAAAAAGGAAAAAAAGTCTTCTTTTTCCCCAAGCACCCCGCCCCCCGGAACTCAGCCACTCGGCCGCCGCCTCTTCTTCTTCTCGCCGCCTCTTCTTCTTCCCCTACCGCCTCTTCTTCTTCTCGTCGTCGCGCTCGCGTCTTCTTCCTCCACTGCCGCGTCTTCTTCTTCTTCTCGCCGCCGTGCTCGCCTCTTCTTCCCCTACCGCCTCTTCTTCTTCTCACCGCCGCGCCAGCCTCTCCTTCTCCCCCATCGCCGCGTCTTCTTCTTCTTCTTCTCGCCGCCGCGCTCGCCTCTTCTTCCCCACCGCCGCGTCTTCTTCTTCTTCTCCTCCGGCGCCACAGATCTGCTCCCTTCAATTTGTTTTTTCAATTTTAATTATTTTTCATTTACATTTTTTATGTTTTTTCTTATTTAATATATATATATATATATATATATATAGAGGTGATTCAGATAATTTTGATTGGTCCAGATGGGATCCAGTGTGCCATCTAGGCGTTTAAAAATATCCGGGGCGATTGAATTGCACTTGCCGGCGAAACCCGTTTTCAGGTGAAAATTGGGCCAAATAGTGACAAATTTTGATCTAAGTGGATTAAAATTGAATTTAGCTTCTTTAGTGGACGAAAAATGGCCAGTAGCCTTTTAAGTGAATCAACATTGAATTTTCCCCACAAACAAAACCTATAGATCCCAATTCCAGCCCGCCCAAAGAGTGGGCCCGAACCCGATAACAGGTACTTAAATTAAAATGAAACATTTCGGGCTTTGAGCGGGTCGGGCCGGTTTACATTAACGGTAGTACTTGACTTTTAGGCCTGGTTTGGATTGGGTGTTAGGTTTATAATACTTCAATAAACCCACAAAAAGCTTGTTTGGATTTTGGGTTAGGGCCCTGTGTTATTATTGGGCCCGGTTTTATTTTGATGATGTGGAATGTTACAGATGAGTTTATATGTGTGTTTATTAACCCACCTTATTTGGTGGGTTTATTAACCCATATTTTATCTCACATGGCCCACCATGTGTTTTTCCATTACTTGCCTTACTTTTAAAGACTCAATTACTAAAATACCCTTTATTTTATAAGATATTACACCATACCCCATGTTTGGCCTTTAATATTTCCAATATATTTCACCAAATTATTATTTTTATGTTATTTATTTACTAAAACTTATCAGCTAATCAATTATTACGTAATTCAAAAAATTAAATATTTAAACCCACTGAATTAATTAAAATTACACTTATTTATTAAAATTATTATTTGTTGTTGATATTTGTAAATTCATTGGAATTTTATTCATTAATTTTATTAGTTTGTGCAAGATTAATAAAAAAAATAACTTGGTTATATTGAAATTCTACTGAAACCTAATTAAATTCAATAAAATGCATGCCAAAAAAATCAATAATGTCATCAAATAGGTATCTAATTAGTATAACCCCTGTATAACACACTGATATTTTGAAATTATTATTTATAAATAAACTTAATTATTATAATAATTTACCGGTAATTCTTAACTTAATATATATATGAAATTTAATTATGACAAACATTTTCAACTATCATTTAACGCAATTGCAACAATCAATTTTAATTAAAAAATTGAGTAAAATTTCTTAAGTTACATTATATTAGCAATCATAATTACTACAACCTTTTATTTTTAAATTAGCATTATATCATTTAATATTCAATTATAACAAATGAGAAATATTAAGTGAATTAGTTGAAAATGAAATTAGAATTAACCGGATTGGGATATATGTTCATCTTGATTATTTCTTTAATACAGATATAGATTGAGATATCTATAAGGTGAAATATAAATTTTATGGTTACATATCTTTAAGGTTACATACAAATTTTATGGTGAAATATCAATTAATTAAATAAATTTAATAAATAAGTTGAAATTATAAATTTAGCACATTAACTTTAGTCTTTACATCATCTAGGGACATGATCTTTTCGAGTTTTGAAAGTGAGACCGTATATTTAAAAAATGAATGAAAACTTTTCATTCAGTAAATTTCAACTAAGGAAATTAGAAAAACTTTAATTTAGAAAAATATACACAATTTATGTTATTTACATTTAGGATGACGTGTCACAAAAAAAATGCACAAAATACTTTGAAAAAACACACGAGAAATAGGGGTGAACTTTTGTGTAGATTCATGAAGGGCATTTTAGGTATTTTAGGGACATATGATAATAATCAAACAATCCAAACATAAAGTTAAAAATTAAACCCACCTAAAAAAAGTCACAATACTTCAATCCAAACAAAAACTTCAACTAATCATACTAGACTAAACATACAATCCAAACAAAAAAATATGTCACATCAACAGTTAAAATAAACCTATTATATCCCACCTAAACAATCCCAACACTCAATCCAAACTAGCCCTTAATTCGAGCTGCCTAATCCGACGTCGTATTCATGGCAATCGTAATGCGTTGCTCTTTGCAATGTTGAGTAACAACAAATAAATGCACAATCTTCAACACTCTTTCTGTTTCACACGGCTGCAAGATCCCTTGTGTTTTTTCTTCAAGGAAAAACCCAATTATCAGACTCCACTTTCCGAGGTAAAATCTGTTGTTTTGTCTGTTTTGTCTTTTCTTCATTTTTTTTCATCAATTACCTCATGTGGGCATGAATGTTGCGGGTTTGTGTGATTTTGTTATCTAGTGCAAGAATGGATTGCGTGTGGAATTTTGGTGCATAAAGAATGAATCTTTTCATGGTTTTCAGATCTGGGCCTTGGTGAAAGAGGTGACACAGGTCGTTTTAGTGTTATGATTGATGAAAATGGCAGACAATCATGTGAGAGGAGATGCTTCAGCTGAGGAAGATGAAGGGTTTTCTGCTGTGGAAACCACTCTTGATGCAAGAGCTGAAAGTGGTGCTGATTCAGTTGATGAGGTGATCATTTTTTAATGAATGATCTTAGTTTTGTTTTTTTCAAGTTAAGTTTTCAAGAATGATGCTACCCTCTTTCAAGAATTTGATTTAAAATGATTCTAGTGTTATTTATACATCTTTCTGTGATTTCCAATGTGATACTTTTCATGTTGTTCGATTTTGTTCTATTGGCTGCACCTTGCTCCAATGTGCAAGAACTAAGGTTGATTTGAGGATGCAAGAAATGTGATACATTATATGTTTTCCCCCTTTTTCGGATTCTTGATATTGGTTACATGGTTGAATTGAACTTTGTACAATTGTACTGACTGCTCTTTTGGTCAACTGAAAATCTGAACTTTTGTAATGTCAAATGCAACGGAGTTTGGTAGTCTAATGTAATGGCGTGTCTCTTGGATATATCAAATATCTTTTAGTTCTGTAGAATTATGTATGGCTTGGTAATTGATAAGCCCACTGCACTGATTGATACAACATTGAACTTGATAATTTACAGTTTTACTTTACTTAAAATCCAACATTGGTGACAAAATACTTGGTCAACTATTGATTGTAATATGCAGTGTGTTTTATATTTGCTACTTGTGTGCATAAATGGAAACATAGAAAAGGTTTTCTCTACAAGGTTAACAAAAAAATAAAACTAAAATAAAATCCTAATTAGCTCTAGAAACTTGTTTTTGGTACTAGAATTGTGGTAATAACCTGTTGCGTAAAACTTAAAAAAAAAAAGAAATGCTACTCAAACAAAGTTGACAAAGATTTAGTCATTTTGCCTTTTGTGTCCCTGTATAAACTTCTCATTTGTTTTCACCAGTTTCATGCCAGATGTGTTTGCTCTTTTGCTATCCTATTCTCTAGCAATAAGTTCTATATCAGGCACATCCTGCAATCTTGTCTTGCTTGGGCACAATGATGTTTTTTGACTTATATGTGGTATTTAATGTACGTATTTGATTAATTATCCTAGTAGGAATTTAGCACATTTCAGTGAACCCTTAGTTTCTGTCCATAACAGATTTGTCTCACACATTTATGTGTAATACTTCAAAAAAATTTGCTTATGCTATAGATGCTACTTTTTAAAATTATAACAGAAACTCAGTGGGTTGCGTTGGGTTCTGGCCATGCAGATGGCTAATGCGGGCCCAACTAAGGGATCTGCATCAGATTCTATCAACAATGAACCAAAGGAGATGAGGGCAGTAGAAGATGGGGTGAGAGAGGATACGTTTGTTGATTGTCCAGATGAGATAGAAAATTCTGAATCACAAGTAAGTTCTGAGGAGAAGGATATGCTACAAGAGGACCCATCTAATGAATCAGACAGTGGGATCAAAGTTCGAGAAATGGTGGCTGAGATAGAACTGTTGCGTGATAAGCTTGAGAAGAGTGTTTCTGAGAAAGAACAATTGGCCCAAGGATATGAGGTTCGGTTCTTGATGCATGTCTCTGATTTTAATCTATCCATGTGTATCTTGAACTGAATAATACTTTCCTTTCCATGCAGGATGAAAGGGCCAATCTTAGGAGAGAACTTTCCTATCTTTGTTATCAGTTGAAGGTCTCAAATGAGCAACAAATTACGGCAGATGAAAATGCTGAAGTGGTGCCTTGGGATGTAGGATCTCATACCTCTTTGCATGAGATGATAAGTGAGTGCTCTAGATTCCTTAAAAATGCTGCAGATGAACGTCAACTGATTGAGGAAAAAGTACGAGAACTCCACTCTTCTCTATATTCGAAAGATCAGGAAATTGATTTTCTCAATGCCAAGGTTGCTGACTTAACCGAGTCAAGCAACATTGTTCAGTCCAATTCAGCTTCAAAACTTGATAATTTATCTCAACTATATGAAGTTCAACTAGAGAAGGATCAGCAGATTGAGGAAATCACAAATAGGATATTAGCATCACTTAGCACTGTGCATTATCAGGAACCGTGGGGTGAATCACTTACTGAAAAGATTTCTAACCTTGAGAAGTCAGTCACAGTTTTAGTCGAAAAGTACAATTCTTTTATTTCTGAAAGTGGACAACTTAGGGAATGTTTGAATGAGGTTGGATTAGATTTCAACCAGATTGATGAAATTGGAACTTTTCACATGGCACGTGATAAAATTCTTGAACTTAGAAGAAAGGAAGATGATATATACCAAAATTTAAGCAGTTCAGAAGATGAAAAAAGAAAGTTGGTAGAAGAATTAGAAAAACAGAAATCAACTGTTGAAAAAATGAATGCAGAAATCGGAAGACTAAGTGCAGAAGTTGAACAAGAAAAGAACAGGTATGCTAACACAAAAGAGAAGCTTAGCATGGCTGTGACAAAAGGAAAGGCATTGGTGCAGAAGAGAGACTCACTGAATCAATCATTGCTTGAAAAAACAAGCCAGTTGGAAAAAATTTCTGTTGAACTGGAAGAGAAGACAAGTGCTCTAGAGGCTTCAGAAAAGACAAAGGAATTGGTTCTGTCCCTGCAGGAATCTCTTGCAGAAAAGGAAACAGTACTACAAAAATGTGGAGAAATATTACTCGAGAGTTTCGAAGATAATGAACTTCAGCCAACAGATATCTCAGAGAAACTCAGATGGCTTGCAGACGAAAACAAATCACTGAAGGATACATCTCTGCAATTTCGTAAGCTAACTGATGCGCTATTGTCATTTGATTTCCCAGAAATAGTGGCATCAAGTGAATTAGATGAGCGTGTCCGTTGGATTGCAGAGTCATTTTATCAGTCAAAGGAAGAAGCTGCAAAGTTACAATCTGAGACAGCTGAAGCAAAAGAGGCTGCAAAAAAGGTGATTGAGCACCTCACCACTTCGCTTCTGGCAGAAATACAGGATAAAAGTTATCTTCAAGCAGAGTTGGAAGACATAAGAAGTAAATATGAAGCACATGAAAGGCTACAGCATGAGCTAGCTGAAGGTAGGGAGGCTGTAAATAATGAGATTGATCGCCTGACAACATCACTTTTGGCAGAATCACAGGAGAAGAGCTATCTTCAGTTGGAGTTGGAAAACTTGAGACGTGAATATGAAGAAGTTATTGAAAAGGAATGTCTCTCTTCACTGCAGAGAGAGAAAATAATTAGCATCTTACTGGAGGCATCCGGACTTACAAAGGATGATCAGGGTGAGGTTCGTCCTGAGAACTCTGACATGATCGCCATCATTCATAATTGCCTTGGGAAAATTAGAGAACATGCAAGTCCCAGAGAACCTTCTCTAGTTGAAATTGAAATCTTTGAAAGCTTCAAGAGTCTTCTGTACATCAGAGATCAGGAAATGACTCTATATAAGCTAATAATTGAGGAAGATGTATTGGATAAGGCCCAGGCGAGTCATGTGTCAGATGAGTTGGACATGAAGTACTCAAGAACTTAATGCTTTAAAGGATGATAAGGCTGTTATGCAGAAAAGCCTTGAACAGTTGGAGGAGAGATGTGCTTTACTGAAGGACAAGTTATCTATGGCAGTCAAAAAAGGCAAGGGGCTTGTTCAAGAACGTGAAAACTTGAAAGGTTCTATAAATGAAAAGAATACTGAAATTGATACTTTGAAGTCCGAACTGCAGCAACAGTTATCCAAGTATGCTGACTGCCAAGATCAAATCACAAGATTCTTACTTGATGTGGAGCGCATTTCTGTGCTAGAGACAGATCTTGTTTCTACAAAGGAACGTGTTGATCAACTAGAACAGTTATTAGCAGAGAGCAGCAATATGCTGCAAAGAGTCATGGAGGCGATTGAAGGCATTAATACTCCAACTAATCTCTTATTCAATGATCCCGTAGAAAAGGTAAAATGGATTGCTGAACATCTTAGTGAAAATGAAATTTCAAAGACGCAGGTGGAACAAGAACTGAGAAATGTAAAAGATGAAGCAAGTTCTTTGGCCAGCAAATTGTTTGAAGTTCAGACGATGATGAAGTCACTCGAAGAGGCCTTATCAATTGCGGAAAGTAGGAGATCTGAACTCCTGGATGAGAAGAAAGAACTTGAAGTTTCCAAGGCACTTCTGGAGGAGGAATTGCAGAATGAAAAAGAGAAAGCTTCTTCTCGTACAAGTGAGTTTGAAGAGCTTTTCGTGAGAAAAACAGCACTTGAAGAAGCTCTGTCATTAGCAGAGGACAATGCTTCCAGGTTCATAAATGAGAGAGACACAGCCGCAGAAGGTAGAACTCTTGCTGAAGAGCAGATAAACAAATTGAATGAGGATCTTTCCGACCATGTTGCTAAACTTGCTGCTGCTGACAAAACTATTCAATCCCTTGAAGATGCATTGTCTCAGGCACAGAAGAACATTTTGCTACTTTCTGATGAGAATAGTAAGGTGCAAGTTGGTAGGGCTGACTTAGATGGTGAGATACAGAGAATCAGAGAAGAAGCTGATTCATATGCTAGAAAGTTTTCCGAAGCCTCCATGACAATCAAATCACTTGAGGATTCATTATTGAATGCAGAGAATAATATCACAGATCTGGTTCAGGAAAAGAAAAATGCTGAACAGGAAGCCATAACACTTAATTCTAAGTTGGAGTCTTTAACAGAAGAGTTATCTAGAACCCGTGGTAGCATGGAAAATCACTCTCTGGAGCTCTCTGATCAGCTTAGCCGTCTCCAGTTACTTTTAGAAGATGAGACACTTTCAACCTTGCTTGGACAATGTTTCCAGAAAAATATTGAAAGCCTAAAGGGTATTCATTTTCTACTTAAAGAAATGTGGGACTGCTTCCTGGACATGGACTCTGATGTGCTGCAAACAATTCCCATCATGGAGGTATAATTCTTATTCGGTATTTGCATATTGTGTAATTGTTGCTAGATTCTAGGTTGTTCCATATGTCTTCCAATCCACTTTGTCTAAATTAAACTCCTCTCCTCACGCACCTACATATAGCTATAGAAAATAATTAGAAACATAGTGAAAAAGCATGTTCTAACATCTATTTAACCTAGGGTGGACCTTGACGGCTAATGGGGGTTGGGGGTTAAAATCAATTATTTTACAATACAAAATATAAGGGTAATGGAATTCTTAAAAGGTTTTCGTTGGGGAGCATAACCCATGGGAAGGAAACACCCTCGTATGCCACATGTGTTAACAAGTGCCCATCAGATACCTGAAGTAAAGTTGTCATTCCTGTATTTGCTTCCAATTGTTTCCTTAAAAAGCATATAACAAAAGTAAAACTAGTATTGCTGTTGTGACTTTTTACAGTGTAGTTTCAACCAATTGGGCTGTTCTATCTACACAGTAGATATCAGAAAGAGCTGTTTCAGTTTTAGTACTTTCAAGCTATTCTATCTAACCATCATATCATTTGTGATTTGCCAAATATATCTGGTATCTGGTTTAGTGTTTGAAAATAACTCTTCTTTTTTTTGCTTGCAAATCTCTGCCTTTTCTTCTAAATGGCCAATTTTAGTGTTACATGTGTTACTACTTTCATACATGTTGGATAATTATTGCATCTGAAGAATCCATCTCTCTCACTCACACTCTCCATACATATATACATCCATATTCATGTACATACATGTGTGCATGCATGCGCACGCATATATGTCCTTATCTTTGTGTCTGTTTCATCACCTTCCTATTTGTGTGTTGTATGTTAATAGTATGATTATTATCATCCTGCTTTTTTATTTTCCTGTATCTTCTCTTACTTAATTGGAGGCTATCTGCATAACCTCTTCTCCTTATAGGATGGTTCTCCTCTCTCAACTACTTTACCATTTAACTCTGATATTGCTTCAACCATGGAAATGTCTAATGGTGAGGTGAATGCTTTTGATACTGAGAGCATCTCGGTTCATATAGAGAAGATGGTTGAAAGATTCCACCTGAAGGGCAAGGCGTTGGCTGATAAATGTGAGAACTTATCCACACTTATGGATGAATCAGTTGCAACACTCTTGAGAAGATTACGCACAACGAAGGATAAATTACTTGGTGCAATGAAGTACATTAATTTTGTCAAAGATAAACTGGAGGTCATTACTACAGACAAGAAAATGCAGGATGACACCATAGTGTCATTAGAAAGTGATATCCAAATTCTGTCGTCTGCTTGTACAGATGCAACTAAGGGATTGGAGTTGAATGTACGTAAAATGGTATCGGAGCTGAGATATATCCACGAATCGGTGGTAAATATAGATGGAATTTCTGTGGACTTAGGAGCAGTCGAGGATGATGCAGCTGCAGCACTTGCTATTGACCAAACAAAGAAGGCTGAGAAGCTATTACTTGCTACAAGACAGAATCAAGATCTCACTAAATTGTTTCAGGATGCGATAAGTAAGTTGATGAGCATGGCAGACGATATGCAGAACAGACTGAAGGAAACTCAGCGTACTTATGATGAAGTCTTGGAAGAACGAGATCTATACAAGGACAAAATCTTGAAATTGGAGAGTGATCTGATAGCACAGCAGAACTTGTATCATGAGACGACAATTAAGCTAGAAGAGTACAAGGAAAGAGAGGATGGGGTGAGGAAAAGAGAAGCAGAATTGTCTACTTCATCATCCAAAGATCATGGTGTGTGGACCTTTATATTTCAAAGATGTGATGTAATATGCTGCATGTATTTTCTCTTACCTGTTTATTTTATTTTATTGACTTTGGAATTTGCCCCTTTTTAATGGTTTGTTTCAGAATTCGAAGATACTTTGTCAGCATCTCAAGTAAAATCCATTTTGGATAAGATAAACCAGGTTAACGTCCCTGATGCTGAACTGGCACTTGGAGATTCACATGACTCCGCCAATGTAAGAAAGCTATTTTATGTGATGGATAGTTTTAGTGAATCTCTGCAGAAGGTAAGCTCGCTATCTCATGAAAATGAGGAACTGCAATCAACCGTTGATCAGCAGATTCTTGAAATTGAACAACTGAAAAGGCAAGTTGATGATTACATGGATAAGGAGAAGGTATCTCTGCAGAAGTTGAGCTCGCTATCTCATGAAAATGAAGATCTGCAATCAACCATTGATCAGCAGATTCTTGAAATCAATCAACTGAAAAGGCAAGTTGATGATTACATGGATAAGGAAAAGGTATCTCTGCAGAAGTTGAGCTCGCTATCCCATGAAAACGAAGATCTGCAATCCACCATTGATCAGCATATTCTTGAAATTGAACAACTGAAAAGTCAAGTTAATGATTACATGGATAAGGAGAAGGTATCACTGCAGAAGATAAGCACACTATTTCAAGAAAATGAAGAACTGCAATCAACCACTGATCAGCAGATTCTCGAAATCGAACAACTGAAAAGACAGGTGGAAGATTACATGGATAATGAGAAAGACTCTGGAAAACTGAACAAGTTGTCAGAGCTTGAATCAGGTTTGCAGGTTATTGTTCGAAAACTTGGGGGTGATGATTTGATGGACGATTCAAAAGTAGATGGGGCAACATGGCTAGTGCCCTTGCTTGACAAACTGGTTACGGCCGTAATTGTAGAATCAGAGGGTTTGAAACACGAAAATGAAGAACTTGTTGCCAAATTGCTTGGGGCCCAACAGGCTGTGGATGACTTGTCGAACAAGGTCCAATCACTGGAAGAATCTAATCAACCTAGAGCTGTTCTACCGGAGATAAACCAGGATAGAGGGTCCTCCGTATCTTCCTTGTCCTGCTCAGCCAGAGATATCAGAAATGCAAGACATGGTAAGAGTGCTTTTATGCTTGTTAACTCTCTCTAGTGCTGATCTATGGTGCTATAGTATCTTTTTCTTTTGCCATGCATTCTCATGTAATGGGAGAAAGAGTGCAATCAAACACCCCTTCATAAAGTAGCCTCTTGCCGGCTCGAATAGCTTGATTAATAGTCATTTGATAGACTTACCCTTGAAATTATATGATTGCATATCTTCTTGCTACTGCTACTGGTATGCGGTATGAGGAATCGGGTTTAGCACCTTGTGCTTGTCTGCTTGTTCTCTGATACTATTTATGTGGGCCCATCTGAAGTTTCAGCGGTACCCTGGATTATCCAACTATTCCCCACAATTTTTTGCTATGTATTCTCATACGATACACTTGAACTGTTCTTTCAGTGACCCACATTCCTGCCCCGTCTCAAATGTGAAATAAAAACGACATAGCAGTATAGTAAATTCTCAGGATTGTATGTGACTGGGATAGACTAGTGCATGATTTTACTTCACTATTTTCAGGCAACGCATGGTAAGAGCAACAATATTCCCTCTGTTTCGTCTGCTGCTCATGTGCGTTCGTTGAGGAAGGGTTCAAGTGATCATCTTGCTATCAATATCGAGTCAGATACTGAACGGTTGATAAATGACAAGGGGTCGGATGAAGATAAAGGTAAATATATCAATAACTGTTTCTTCATTGGACGTTCTAAGGTCCAAGATTTTATTCGAATTGGTCTTTGCAGGTCATCTATTCAAATCACTAGTTACCTCTGGCCTCGTTCCTAGACAAGGGAGAACAGTTGCAGATCGAATAGATGCAATGTGGTAAATGCTACAGTTTTCACATATTTAAATCTTGGATCACTTAAGTCCATTTAAGACCCAACATATTTGCTATTTGTCATAATTCTGGTGCCTCTTCCATTGTTATTCAGGGTATCTGGCAATCGAGCTTTGATGAATCGTCCAAGGGGGAGGTTAGGCCTAATTGCTTATTGGCTCGTCTTGCATATATGGTTATTAGGCTCCATTTTGTGATGCGTATGAGAAGCAAGCTAGACGACAAGGACTAGAGATATAGATACATATCCTTCGATTTGTATATTAGATGTTTAGTCGATATTATAATCGGTTTCTCATGTTAGATGTAAATGTTCAACATCCCTCTCCCCAATTTCATTCTCTGCAATCAAATATTAAAGATTCAGGGAAGCTGTCTGTTCATATGTTGCCTCAGTGTGACATGATTTAAAGGTTGTCTTATACAGCTCTGGTTGCTGGTTGGGCGGGCTTGATGGCTCTCTATGAATTAGCAGTTTAGAAAATAAATTGGCTGCTTCAAATGAAGCATATATTTGTGATATTCAAATGTGAATTATGATACTTTTGCCCTTTTCTCTTCACTCTGTTGTATATAATATGTTTGTGAGGAATATTTTGGAAGAAAATTTTGAATTTTGAAATTAAGTATATTCTAATTGATTATGTTATGACCTGGATATTGAATTGAAAATGCATTGAAAACAAGTTATAGATTATGTAAAAATGAAAACCAAAAAGAAAATCATATTTAACATTGTCTCTATCTATATATTTCCTAAAGAAATTTATAACTTGTTCATTTTACATATACATATTTACAATCAAACATGATTTTACTTTATCTAAAAGATTATATGATATTGCTTGGAGTATAACTTGAGCTCAATATGAAAAATATTTTTTAAATGTCAATATATATTTTTATTTTCAATTATACAAAAAAGTTATGATTATAACTTTGAAAATGTGGTGATTTATTTTGCAATTTAATCGTCAGATTATTTGTGTTGGACATCCAATGTTGTATGTTTGCCGAATATGTGAACTCTGATCGTCCATAAATATAAATATGGTCTGAATTGTAACAAAAACTAAAGATAATGTTTTTTTTTTTTTGGACTACTCGAAAAATGAGAATTAATTAAATGTTTTTGAAAACATTATGATTTGTTTTGCACTTAGAGCACTTAAAATGGCAGTGAAAATTGGATTATAACCATATAACTAAAACTAAATCACCATTGTAGATTCACGTGGTTAAATATTGCTTAAAGAAGATAACCAAGAAAAGTACAAAAAAGAAAAAGAGAGAAATATACAACTTCATATAATAACAATAATTTGGAAGAATATGTGGCAGCAGAGAGTCCTCAAACTGTTGACACCTCTCACACTTTAACAGCCATATCACAAACATTTAGCTTCTTTTTTCATAACCAACACTTGGATTTCATAATTTATATGATGGCCTCTTTTATTTATGGAAAGTTTTTTTTTTTTTTCCAATCGATCATAGGTGTCTTAGTTGAATTGGATGTAAATCAAGAAATGTATCAAACTGTAAACGAGTTTGAACCAACGTTGTCAGGAGATTTCTTCTCACGTCGTTGCAAGTTACAACATATATAATAATACAACTAAGGTTACACAACATTTATACACTCACATGGATACCTCTTTTGCTCTAAATTCCTGCACCAATCTGCATCTGCTCTCTCCTTGCCAATTTTTAGGTAATTTATTTTCATGTTTTGTCTTAAACTTTTCTTGTGAGCTCTTCAATAATTTGCAGAGACAAAATTTTACAGGTAAATATGTACATAGATATGGAAGAAGTAGTTCACCAAGCTTCTTACCCAAATTATTCTCTGTGAGTCTTCAATTATTTTCCTGAAATTTCAATTCTTTGTTTCTTCTAAAGTTCTAATTGCCTGTTTTCATATTTTTTTCATACTTTTTCCTTTTCATTTTTAAGGGACATGGTGGTTATATTAGGGCTAGTAAAAATGAAACTAAAAAGTCAAGAAAAGGAGGGAAATTGCAGAAAAGGGGGCAAGATTCAGTGCAAATAGAGCAAATTCCAGATGAATTTGATGTTGAATATGAGAACAAAATATTTTCTTCTGATACAATTATGGCCCCATCAAGGAGAAATGTGCTTCAAGCATGCACTGTTACTTGTGGTTTGATTGGTGCTCTGGGTGTATCAATTAGGCAGGTATCTATTATTCTCCTAAAATTTCGATTATGTTTAGAGGAACAAATTCGAGCTTTTTTGGTGGTATTAATCTTGAATTCTTTACAAAACGAAATTCTGGAGCATATATTCGTGTAGTTTTAGAGGGTTTATGATCATAAGTTTATTGTTTTGAGATGATTTACTGTGAAGAAGGCTACTAGAATCGAGCTACGTTTGAATTCATTTCGATGTCTTGTAGTGCTTTCTAGCGGCACATCTACACCATTCTTGAAACTACTTACAGTACTCTTTCTTGCTTTGTTTACATTTGATCGATATTTAGTCGGACTTGTAGGCTTCTCATATCGCATCAAGAGAAGGATGGCCTGTTCTTGACTGTTCCGCAGATATACAGTGTAAGATTGAATGTGAATGTGAATGTGAATGTGAATGGGTTCTTAAATATATATATCTATTACCTATATAAAAGTATGAATATTTCTTACAAAATATAGATTGTCTATTATATTCTTATTAAAGATTTTATTTAAGGTTATAATAGTAATTTATGATTTTCATATTTAAATAATTTTACAAAAGAATTTCAAACCAAAATCATATAGAGTTCTATTATGAGTAGGACTCTAATTTACAATAATTTTTTTTGAATTTAATTTAATTCAATATAGATTGTATATCCGTATAAAAATTATTATTTAAGGTTAATAGTATTATAATATTTTTAATTTAAAAAATTCATCTTCCACATGCGACGCATGTGCTGATACTCGTATATATATATGTGTGTGTGTGTGATGAAAGTGTTTTTGAAATGTATTCAGTTAGTTTACCATGTGAAAGAAACTTTGACATGTTCTTTCTTCCCTTCTACATTAATTACCTCAAAATCCTTCGTTTTCTGCAGTTATTTTTGAATCATGGCATCTCGGATTGATTATGGGATCTGTTATTCTGGTATCATCATCTCGTTTCCTGCTATTGAAGATATGGCCCGACTTCGCAGAGTCTAGCGAAGCAGCTAATCAGCAGGTCGTTTCTTGAACAATTGTAGCTTTAACTTGCTTATAACCTCGTGCATAATCCTCTGTATTAACTGAAAACGTAGAGTGCTAGTTGGTCGATGGTTTAAGTCCAAACACAGCAATGCATTATTCTTGTGGTTGACTATTTAATAGCATTTATTGGGCTGTGCTGCATATTTTTCTTATTGAATTGCAGGTCCTTACTTCCTTGGAGCCTCTTGATTACTTGGTCGTAGCATTTTTACCCGGAATTAGCGAGGTATAACCTTGTAACGTTCTTTCGACTTAACACTCTTTACATGAGTTGGCTGCTCTTAATTATCGCAAACTTTTTGGAACCGATCGAACAGGAGCTTCTATTCCGAGGTGCACTATTGCCTCTCTTCGGCAATAACTGGACGAGTATATTCACAGTTGCTGCCATTTTTGGTGTACTACACTTGGGAAGTGGACGGAAATACTCCTTTGCAATCTGGTACGTTCATACTACTTCTCATGTGCTCCATTTTTCCACCATGTCCCATGACCTCACATGTAAATATATATATATATATATATATATATATAAAGAAGACTTTCAATAAAAATAGTAATAATTAATTTTCCATCTCAAATTGACTTACTATAAATGGAAAGAAAGTAGTTAAAAGAAATTAAATAAATAAAAAATAAAAAGATTTATACTTTTAAGGGTTGTGGGGTCCACTAGGTTAGGTTATACCTTTAGGTAGGCAGGTTATGAAGTATATTTAATATTTTATATAAATTATAATCTTTAAATTAATTATTTTTTATTTTGAATTTTTGTTTTAGGTTATGAAAAATATAAATTTTATATTTACATTTTGGTGCAAAATTATATTTAACAAGATTACAAATACAAAGATAAATGACTAAATTAAACTATAGATTAGGAAATTAAAAAAATAATTTTATAATAAAAAGTCTTAAATTTTTTGAGAAATTAATAACAATGAAAAACATTTTGGTATAATTGTTTGATATATTTGCCAATACAAGTGAGTTGAATATTGAACTAGCTACGTTATTTAAATACATATCAAGATCTTTTAGTTACTTGATGGAATTTATATCTTTTCTTTAAAGATATCTATAATTGTGAATGCAAATGACATTTGTAAATAAGTATGAGTCAAAAAATATAATAATATATATTAATCATGATACTTATATCTATATTAATCTGTAACATGCACAACATATCTTTATGAAGTAACATGTTTTTTATATCAATTATCGTTTACAATAAATGTTTCTTAATACTAAATTTGATTTAATTTATTTTAATTTACAATATTAATGGGTATGACCGTATGTGTACATAATTGGTGTTTATTTAACAACCTCATATTCAAATATGAAATTTAAAATTCATTGTTAAACATAGATATACATATATATATTTATATATTATTGTTTGCATTTTAAAATTATAATATTATTTAAGATGTTACACATTAAAGATAAATAATTAAATTCTTATTAATATATAATTTAGATTAAGATAATATTATTACATTATAGTATTAGAAATTTAAAACTAATCTATCGTATATTACAAATCGTGCATCGCATGGGTATACTCAGGGACGGACACACTCTAGAGCCAAGGGGGGCACTGGGCCCCCCTGAAATTTTGGCAAAATAGTAGGGTTAATATAGTAATTTTATTGTTTTAATTAAAAATAATTAATAAAATAATATCAAGTAAAGTGGAGTCTTGAGAGGGAGCTTTCTTTTGCTTTGTTTATACTTATAATTTTTACCCTTTTTCTTTGCACACAAACATAAACCTTATTTTTTTATGCATCGTTTTTCCTTTAATTTTAAGGCAACATGTGTTATTTTTATATCATTTTCTTGGTTTCATTTTTTTATCCTTCACCATTTTTGTTGATATATTGTGCCAAACTTAAATATGTAATATTATAATGTAATGTTTCCTCCGTTTTAAAATGATTGTTGTGTCTAAATTTTGTTTCAACCTAAATGTCATTTTAAACTTTTATGTTCTCAAATTATCTTTATTAATTTTTTTAGTTAAAATTTAGGGATTGATTAGTAAATGTCATATTTGTCCAATTTTTTTGTTCCTTTATTTATAAACTAATTTTCAAACAACACTATTTATTTTCAAACAAATGAAATATACTATACTATATTAACTTTATCAACAACATGATAAATTTATACTATTAATTTAGAATTAAAGATTTTATTAGTTGACTTGGGCCCCCCTCGATCGAAATCCTGGGTCCGTCACTGGGTATACTACTAGTTCAAATTAAAGTTCAATATAACATTACTGAATGGATTTTTTTTCTTGAACGAACTTGGGGAGAGAGAAGATACGAGTGACGAATGAAGAATGAATGAGACTTATAAAGGGATAATGTCATTGAGACTTAAAATTTTTGCCCATAAAGAATTTGATACCAAGTAGTTTCAAGATCTAAGTTTTGTTACATAACAAAAGTGGGGATACCACTTGGACTGTAAGATCTCGAAGCTAGTTACGTTCAAAAAGTTAGATCACCATGATATTTAGCTTTAAGCTTTTAGAAGATCTTGACGCATTGAACAAATGATCGATGTTAGAATGTTTGCTCGTGCGTTATAGGGCAACACTTGTTGGGCTTGTGTATGGTTACGGAACGATTTTGTCCTCGAGCATCATTGTGCCTATGGCTTCTCATGCATTGAACAACTTGGTTGGAGGCATCATTTGGCGTTACACTTCAAACTCATCAAAACAGATTTGATAAGGTAACTTCTTTTGTTAGAAAGTGAAAGAAACTATTACCAATTCAATATGATTACAATCTATGAGTATGTTTTGTGATATGTCTAACTATGGATTGAATAAATAATTTCAGTAACTATGTAGAAAAAATCAGACCACTGATTGTGAAAATAAAGAGTAGCCACAAAAACGTTGTCATATATAATTTCACTTTTTAAATCTTCAAACGTGTATACAACGTTGGAAAGAAGACTTCAAGTCAATTGCAAATATAAACATATATATATATATATAACACTATATAAGTATGGATGTTTCGTCTATTTTTCATAATGCCAATTTTAAGCATATGAATACAAAAACCTCTATATAAGTATGGATGTTTCGTCTATTTTTCATAATGCCAATTTTAAGCATATGAATACAAAAACCTATAGAATTATTACTTCATTATAGTATTATTAGAAATTACGTTCTTATTTTTTTTCTCAAAATATACACTTAGCTTTTAGTGCGTTAAACTTTCAATGTGGGACAAGTGACTTTTCACAATCTCAAACATGGCAAAAACTTATGTACCACGGGGGCACGGATCTTAGATCTATGTCCCCTGACCCGACCCGGCACGTGGGCAGCCGCCATGCATGTCCATACCAAATCTGGTGTGCGCCCACACACACCTGATTCCGTAGTTAATGATTCAGTGATGAATATTGCATGTATACTCTATAGGTATTACGCGTATACCCTATAGGTATTACACTTATTTTTCTAGGTATTACACTTATTTTTCTTAAGATTCAATGATAGGTATCAATGTGTTTACTCTATAGGTATTACATGTATACCCTATAAGTATTACACTTATATTTCTTGAGATTCTTATAGGTATTACTCTTATATTTCTTGAGATTCAATGATATGTATCATGTGTTTACTCTAGGTATTACATGTATACTCTATAGGTATTACAAACTTACTCGATAAAGGTATTGATTTTTTGTTCAATAGGTGTTACATATATACTCTTAAGGTATTACATGTATACTCTTAAGATATCATATGTTCATTTAATAAATGTCTGAATTATTTGTTCGAACTTTTGTTTTATAGGTATCACATGTATACTCTATAGGTATTACATATGTACTCAATAGGTATTACATTACTGTATAATGAGTTTAAAATTTATAAATTCTAAAATTACAATTTATATCATATTCTTTCTCATTTTTTTCTGTAAAATTTACAGAATTGCAGAATCATATGAATTTGTATCACAAAAAGCATTGTGCACAGAAACCTTAGAACAAATCTATTCAATTTGATCGATCAAACAAATTTCATCTATTTGATCAAATAACCATACTCTACAAACCAAATCCTTCCATAACTTAGTCAATACAAAGAGTGAATCGAAGGCTTCCTCATCGGAGTCAAAGTGGAGATGCGAAGTAGAGGCGGAGTAGAAATGAGAAATAAACAAGAAGAAGAAGAAGAAGAAGAAGAAGAAGAAGAAGAAGAAGAAGAAGAAGAACACAACAACAACAAAAAAGAACGCAGCAGAGAAGAAGAAGGAAGAAGAAGAAGAAGAAGAAGAAGAAGAAGGAAGAAGAGGTGTCGTGGAAGAAGGAGAAAAAAGAAGGAAGAAGAAGAAAGAAAAGGTGCAAGAAGAGGCGCGGAGAAAGAAGATGAAATGAAAAATTAGGGTTTTGATTATATATAGTGTATCCGGATCGGGTTGGGGGCACCCAAGTCCTACTCCTCAAACATACTATATCATTTATTTCACTCAAGTGGTTAATTTCAACAAATAATTTGGAAATTAAGTTTATTTTATATATTTATGATTTGTTTTAAAATTTTAAATTTAAATACCGTTGATATATATATATATATATAACACTATATAAGTATGAATGTTTCGTCCATTTTTCATAATGTCAATTTTAATCATCTTAGAGTCCTAATTAAAGAATACTCTAATGAAGGATAGTAATGTAATTCAATATTTATTTTATGAGTGACACTTGTGTGCCCCAAGGGCATGGTACCCTCAAATCAATCATTATATGGTGTTACATATAAACTCTATAGGTATCATGTGTATACTCTTCAAGTATATAACATCTAGATCTGTGCTCCTATGTGCCCCAGGGGTATATAAGTTTTTGCCTTATTTTATTGTTCTATTTACTTATACAAGGTAAGAATTCTTTACATTCTAAACTCTTCTTGAAAAAATTACATGTTGTGATTATTTCTTTTATAAATTAACCTAATACAATTAGAATTCTAAACCTCCATTGAAACCTAATACAGTTAGGAATACTAAAACTCTATAAAGAAGGCCTCAACATTAAACTAGAAAATATATTTATTACCTATATTAAAGTATGAATATTTCTTATAAAATAGGGATTGTCTAATATATCTTTATTAAATATTATTATTTAAGGTTATAATAGTAATTTAGGATTTTCATACTTAAAATAATTTAATATTAGAATTCTAATCCAAAATCATATAGAATTCTATTTTAAGTAGGACTCTACTTTAATGTAGATCATATATCCTCGTAAAAGATTATTATATAAGATTTTAACAATAATTTAATATATTTCTTTGCATAATTTTATATTAGAATTTCTAATATATATATATATATATATATATATATATACTTTATTATTAATAATTTTATGTTAGCTATAATCTTACTTTGAATTTTTAAATAGTTTTATGTTAGAAATATCATGATATTATTCATACAATTGTAATAAAATAAGGCAAATAATTATTTGTATATACATTCTATAATAGTTTAGTAATGTTTCTACTCTTTTTATGACTTCTTTTATTTTTTCTTAATTTTTTTAATATGAGGAAAGACAATTACTCTTCAATTTTAAATGATTAATATAGTAATTTTATATAACAATTATGAGTAATATCAATTTAGTCATTTAAGTTAGGTCCTTTCCATTTTTAGTGCATCAAGTAAGCTTTCCAATCTTAGTCGTTTAACTATCAATATTTTCAATTTTAATCCTTTTTTTTCGGAACAACTAAAATTGTTGACATGACAGTTGGAAAATCTAATGTGGCAGTCGGAATGACTAAAATTTGAAAAAAAAAACGATAATTAAAGGACTAAAATTGGAAAGTTTAAACTTGATGCATCAAAACTGGAAAAGGTCTAACTTACAAGACTAAAATTGATATTACCCCTTACAAGTATAACCCCTAATTCCTATATAGAATTTTAATAATTCTAGCTTATACATGTAATCTATTATTTCTATTTGCATGTATTCTTTCAAATTCACCCATTTGGATGCAAAATTTTGAGGAGAAAGATGAAATTCTCTGCAGTAAATGTGTTGATGATGTTTAGATAGATATAGATTTGAAATTTGTTACTTTCATTTTGAACTATTTTTTGAGTAAAATGAGTGAATTTCAAATTCACCACAACTTGAATGGATTTGAAAATGGAAAGTTTTGGATTTTTTGGGGTATATTTATTGAATAAATAATATTATATGGGGAATGAGGAGTCATCGTTTCATATAAACGGGCCGTTTTCAGGTTAAGGGATTGGTGAGGGCCATAAATATCATCCCATAATTTATAAATGGGGATTCACCATCTCCATCGCATTCCCCAATTTGATCGGGGAATCCTCGTCCCGTTAAGATCGGTAACTAATAGAGATGATTACCACTTACCGACAGAGAAATTAGTATCCCTAAGCATATTGTGAAATCAATATTCAAGGCAAAATTAAATATCTCATTTACCAAAGCATAAAAACAGACGTCGTAGTTAATGTTTGTAATGCACAATTCGACAACCAATGGTGGTACCATACAATCTATATCTCTTATCTAAATATATTTGTCATATTAATGTTAAGATATGTTTTGAAGTGTCAGTTGTGAAGTATTTGTAAATATATATTTATAAGTTCATGATGGAGTGACAATTAACATGACCTAAAAAGACGATAAGAATTCAATGTGGGAAATAATTCGAAGATGCTCGACAGGTCTCCACTTAAGAAGCAATGTGGGAAATCTTTGGATTCAATTTTATATGTAAAATTTATTTCATTTATCAACTTGCAACTATATCTACAAACCCAACAAAACTTAACTTATTGGACAAATCAAAGTTTGAAAAAATATTTTAACATAGGACCATACATCCAAACCATTGCTCAATTTGTATTTTACAATGTGTCGTATACATATGTTAAGAATTAAATTGATGAAATTAAACAATTCGAGTATGCTTGATAAGTCGGGTTTTGTGTGCATTTCTTATGCTTAATGTGATCGTTTTTGTAATTAAGTTATCAGTACTATGTTGCATTTACCCGATATTTGTCATACTCGTCTCGGTGGCTTTGATTTTGCGTTCTCTATGAATTCTAGGTTGTTTGAAGGACAAATTGAGTTTGAAAATCCAAAAGGTGCAAGCCAGGTGGGCTGAAAATGAAGAACAAGTCCAACACTGGGAGGTTCAGTGTTGGGAAAATGAATGATGATCTCTGCAGACGCATTGGAGGCCCAATTCCATCAAGCCCATTTCTTCTTCCTTCTCTTATTTTGTGAAGTGAGCTCTATTTTTGGAAGGGGAAGAAAAATGGTACAATCATCATCCATCTTAGAGAGAATCAAGTGATGGTTGACTCATTTATTGGGGAAATTGAATATGAGAGGCTGAACTTTGGGATCTAAATGGAGAGAGTAAAAAGCTAAAACAGGGGCAGCAAGGAACGCAGCAGAAAAAGCATAGGAGATTTGAGAGAAGAGAAGAAGAAAAACAATTTTATTTTTATCTTTTGTATTTTTGGAGAATGATGTTTAGAGGCTAATTCACCTTTTCTAGTCCGAGGAGACACCAAACCTTGAATGATTCACCCGTTTTTAATTGAGTAGTAACGATTTCTTACTCTTATCTTGATTTCTTCGTTATTTGATTTTATGCTTTGTATGTTTGATTGATGAATTTGTTGAGATTGGCCACCTTAATATGTTTGTTGATCGATTCTAGCTAATTCGCATGATTTAATCCGTAATTGTTAAATTGTGTGAATACAGTAGCAATTGAAATAACGAAGTCTAGATCGTATGATACGAACGTTTCGTTTTCATAGTCTAGTTTGCTCTATTATTTTGGATCGTTAATGCATCTTGTGGATTGAATCTTGAATACATGTTTTGAGGTTATTCATTGAGATAGTTTGATTAGGGGTCGTACTTTCTAATCAATAAACTTAAGAAATAATTCGAACTAGTTCGGTCGTACCGCTGGTTTAGGGGCAAGATTCGAGATAGGGTATAGATAATCGGGGCTACCTTTAAAATTGGAAGAATCGTTCTAGGTGAGGTTATCCGAGGGCTAGATTGTTTAATTATTTGATATCTCTCTCATTTGCTTTTATTTGCAAATTCTTGTGATGCATGATTTCAATTTCTGTTCAACAAACCAATCACCCCCCATATTTTTATCGCTTTCTATGCACGAAATTGTCAATTGAATTACACTATTCCCTGTGGATTCGACCCCTTGCTTATCCTACTACATAAGTAGATAGTCGAGGTGAACATTTATTTTTGGGTGCCGGCGACAGCACACCAATGCTCGATAGGTCTCCACTTAAGAAGTAATGTAGGGAATGTTTTGATTCAATTCATATCTATTATTTATTTCGATTATCAACTTGCAACTACTACCAACCAATAAAACTTAACTTATTAGACTAATCAAGATCGGGAAAATGTTTTAACTAGGATCCTGCCTCCAAAACATTGCTCACTTTTTATTTCATAATGTGTCGTATAAATGAAGAAGCGCATAAATTAAACTCTTTACAAAAAAATTCCTGAGTATTACTTGATGAAATCAAACAATTCGAAGATGCTCGAGGAGTCTCTACTTAAGAGCAATGTGGAGAATTTTTGAATTCAATTTATATGAAATATATATTTTAGTTATCAGCTTGCAACTATATCTACCCTACCAACGAAGTTTAACTTATTGGGTAAATCAAATTTTGAATAATATTTCGAATAGGACAATGCCTTCAAAATATTATTCACCTTGTTTTCACAAACTGTTGTATAAGTGAAGAAATGTCAAAATATCTTTACAAAGAATTTCATGTGCATTACTTATAGGATAAACAAATAAAATGTTGTAAGGAAAGAAAGAAAAGAAGTGTGATTGGACGTAGAAGTATCGTAAATACAGTAAATAGAAGGAGAAACATATTATCTTAGGTTACTCATGAGTTATGTAATAGGACCAACATCATTTGAATAATGTACTACTTTCAAAGAAGTAGTTCATAAAAGAGGTTTTGTTGGAAGTTGATCAAGGAATTGCAAAATGTTTAAGCGAAGCTATCGCTATTCAAATGTCATACGAATTACAAAAATCATGTGCACCAACATATGCGAATGCGTTATGGAATACATTCTCTTAAGTATTGTTTACAAATTTCAAAAGAGAACCAGACACCTTACAAGTTTAAAGAACTTTGAAAAACAATATGATTTTTTTTCTAAAACATGAGAAAAGACATAAGTTTATGTGATATTGTGATTGTTCCTGATTATCACTTAGACCGTGGATAATGATTTACCAAAAAAATATAGTTGCTGAAATGTAAAATTGAGATCCTATAACAAGTTCATGAAGTATACATAACCTGAATATCGAACAATATAATTTTTTTTATTGAGAATTACGTTTGGGATAAACAAAGAGGATGACGGAAGCCAGAGAAAAAAAAAAAAGGATGTGATTGGACATACAAGTACTGCAACTCCAGTAGATGGAGAAAGATAAAATTGTACATTATACCTTCCACCAAAAGTCTCAACTTTTTTCACCTTGTATTTATTCATATATTTACTATTTACTGTGCACATGAGACTCTCTTCCACAAGAATCAAACATCACTTCACTTTGGGGGACATGTGGTCCAACGGAAGTGTCACATCTTATCATACCACATGTGGTCTCATTCAAAATTGTGGTAGTTTTGTCACTTATTATAGTTTTGTAGTAATTTGGTAGTATTATGTTATTTTTGTCACAAATTATAAGAAATGGGGCATAATGGACTATTTCCTCTTGTATTAAATAATATTAAATTATTGGAGAAATTCTTTTGATTATTTACAAGAATGATCGTTTGAATTTTTATTGAAAGCGGATGATAGACAATATATTATTTTCAAATGAACTACTTGAAAAAAAAAAGGTTTTTTGGAAGCTTATCAAACTATTAATACAAAGTGTTGAAGTCATGTGAATATTTCTTACAAATTTTGAATTGTCTAATATATCATTATTGAGTAGGACTCATATGCCCCGGGGGCACGGATCCACCTACCCGCAGGGCCGCACCCATTATTATTATTATTTTTTTCTTCTTCTTCCTCTTTTTCTTCACGGAGCACTTTTTTTTCTTCTTCTTCCTCTTCTTCTTCACGCAACACTTTTTTTTTTCTTCTTCTTCTTTCTCCTTCTTCAACCCGATCTGATAACAAATATTGGAAATCCAGCTTTATAATCTTGGCTAAGCATACAAGATAGAAATTGGGTGCGTTTAGCTTCATCGCAAGTAGCAACACTCTGGATTTGCCTTGTTTTTATGAGCTTCATTTTGAACTTCTTGCATCTCAAATTAACCACATTTTAAATTCAACTAGTCCTTCAAGAAAAATGAAGACATAAACGTTGTGCTAACTGCAGTATCAATGAAATTAAGCAATTGCAAATTAAGAAGAAAATGTCCCCAGGCTTTCAGAGTTTTACTACTTGTCTCTGATGTCGGAGGCATTAACAGCCATGTATGATCCACGTTCTCAGTGCGATGAATGTATTATAATTCATTTGGAGCGGAGAAGATTTAGTGTACTCCAATTGCCTCAGTTTTAGAGAATGATAAAGCATTGAGTGGATGTTGGTCAGCAAAATTAGTTAGGGGAGAGGCAGATAAATGTTGCAAGGCCATATTGGGAAGGGTAACCAGTTTTACTTATAATATTGGAATTAGCTTATCTGGTTTTGGATGTACAAACTATTTGAGAGTTGTACATATTGCTATTTTCCTATTAATGAGGGATGATATTTTGTTGTTAACCCTAACTCATCATTGATGCTTCCACTCTATGCTTACACTAGTTTTGTGTTCTAATTTTTTCAGATTTCAAATTTTATGTTTCATCTCTATTGTTCTTTTATCTTCCTTAAGGTTTATATATTTAGGATTGTATATATATGTAATTTGATATGCAACTTTGTTAGTTATTGAATGATGATATAAAGTTGTAGAAATCTGATTGAGTAGTATGAATTTACAGAAAATTTGGGGAAGAAGATGATAAAAGCGCATTTCACAATCTAATATATATATATATATATATATATATATATATATATATATATCTCACTGAATTTTAAGAACAGACATTTAACACCTAAAAAATATATATATAACACCTATAGAGTATATATTAAACATATCAGACATATAATATGAAAATATTCTAAAGGTATTACAAATATACTATATAGATGATATAAGATCACATGCATCTATAAGATATAATAAATACAATTCCTTCAGATGTTATGAAAATATTTTAAAGGTATTACAAAGATACTCTATAGGTGATATAAAATTACATGCATCTATGATATATTGTAAGGATGGAAATCACCACACAATTATGTGGTTTGAGAGCTTGTATTATATACACCAAAATATTACAACAACTTAGGAAAGAAATAAAGAAAAAGATACAACAAATATACACAAATATATGATATATTTTTGCCTTAATCTAATCCGTATTTTACTCCCTAATATCCCCCGTGAAGCAAGGCGTGGGGTGAAGACACACGTGGAGCTTGGAGCGTAAAAACTCAAAAAGCCGGACGAGGGAGACTTTTGGTGAAAACATCAGCGAGCTGAAGGTGAGATGGCACAAACTGAGTTGTGAGCTTGCCGGAAGAAACAAGTTCACGAACAAAGTGGCAATCAATGTCAATGTGCTTGGCACGTTTGTAAGCAATGGGATTTTGACTGAGGAAGATCGCTCTCTTATTGTCACAGAGTAAGCTGGGACGAGTAGGCGGAAGACAACGCAACTCATGAAGAAGATTACAAAGCCACATAACTTCAAAGGCTGCATTAGCCATTGCACGATACTCGGATTCACGACTGGAACGAGACACTGTGGGTTGTTTCTTAGCACTCCAAGAGACAAGATTCTGACCAAGAAAAATGGCATAGCCATAGGTGGAACGACGAGTCTCAACACACTGAGCCCAGTTAGCATCAGAATAAGCTGTAATGGAGGGAGTGGTAGAATGATAGACCATAGTGTAACGTTCCTTTCACGTAGCGGAGAATCTGTTTTACGGCGAGAAGATGCTCATCGGTAGGGTTCTGCAAGAACTGGCTAACCACATTAACAGAAAATGAGAGATCTGGTCTAGTAATGGTAAGATATTGAAGAGCCCCAATGAGAGAGCAGTACATGGTGGGATCCGATAGAGGTGTACCCTTACTGGTGATAGATTCACCGGAAGCTAAAAGTGTGGAGACAGGCTTCGAATCAAGGAGACTGGCCCGTTCAAGAATATCATGTGTGTATTTGGCTTGACCAACAAAGAGACCATCAGGAACGTGAAAGATTTCCAAACCAAGAAAATATGAGAGGTGACCAAGATCTTTGATGGCGAATTCACGATGGGTGCAAGCAATAAACCGACGAAGCAAGAGCGGATCAGAACCTGTGACAATTATATCATCAACATAAAGCAGAAGAAAGATAACAGAATCCCCATGGTGAAAGTGAAACAGAGAGGAGTCTGATTGACTCGCGTGAAATCCAAGACTGAGTAAATATGAAATGAAGTGTTGAAACCAAGCAAGAGGAGCCTGACGGAGACCATATAATACCTTTTTCAATTTGCAGACATGATTAGGAAACCTAGGATCCACAAAACCAAGAGGCTGAGCCATATAGATGGGCTTAGTAAGGATCCCATTGAGGAAGACATTTTTTACGTCAAGTTGATGCAGAGGCCAGTGGAACTGAACGGATAAAGCCAGAATAACCCGGACCTTGGAAGATTTTACAACTGGAGTGAAAGTATGATGAAAGTCAAAGCCGGGGAGCTGACTGAATCCTTGAGCCACTAGACGAGCTTTGTAGCGTTCAATAGAGCCATTAGAATGATACTTGGTACGGAAGACCCATTTGGAGCAACAATATTAGTGTCAGGAGAAGGATGAACGAGATCCCAAGTTTGGTTGGACCGTAAAACATTAATTTCTTCCTCCATAGCCGAGACCCAGTGAGGCGACTTAAGAGCAGACTTAAAACCACGTAGTTCAGATAAAGCTGTCAAGACAGTGATCAATGGAGTATAGGCAATATTAACCGGGTAACGAGGCTTGAAAATACCTGATTTTGCACGAGTGACCATCGGATGGGTGGCCACGGGAACGTGAGAAGATGCTGGTGGTCCGAAAAGATCCTGCCGCTGCTCTCGTGAAAGTTGATGGGTTGTTGGAAGTTGGGCCGAGATAGGAGGACAAGATGCCGCTGGAAGCTGGACTTCATCAGGCGGAAGAGCTGTTGGATATTGGGTTTCGTCAGGTGGAGTGGTTGTTGGAGGATGGGCCGCTGGATCAGGAAGAGAACAAGAACAAGACGACCCAATCTGTGAAGAAGCTGGGGTTGGAACTAGGCCTGAGGAAGCAGCCGCTGGAGTTGGGCCTGTAAAAGGTGCTAGCCCAGGCTTATTAAATGGAGTAGTTTGCAACATGTCAAGCCCAGTTTCAAAATAAATAGAGTCCTCCAAATTGGGATAGGTCCGAGCAGCAGTGGCTGAATTATTTGCAAAAGGGAAATACATTTCATCAAATTTAGCATGCCTTGTGACAAAAACTCTTTCGGCCTGAGGATTGTAACATCGAAAACCTTTGTGTATTCTACTATAACCCAGAAAAATGCATGGGCGAGTCCAATGGGAAAGCTTATCATGAGCATAATCCCGTAAATATGGGAAAACACGACATCCAAAAGGTCGAAAAAACTCCATAATTAGGGCAGACATCAAACAATGCTTCATACGGAGACTTATCATGCAAAATGGACGATGGTAGATGATTAATAATGTAGACAGCCGTAGCAAAAGCATCAAACCATAGAGAAGCCGGAGCATGAGCATGAAACAACATGGATAACCCAGTTTCAGAAATGTGACGGTGTTTACGTTCAGCACGACCATTTTGCTGGGGTGTGTAAGGGCATGAAAACCGATGAAAGATCCCAAGTAAGGTAGTGAAATGACGAACACGTGAATTTGTAAATTCAGTACCCCCATCACTTTGAAAAACCTTTAAAGTAGAGGAAAATTGGTTGCAGACAAATGTGTGAAAACGAACAAACATGTCATAAAATTCTGATTTTGCACGTAAAGGATAAATCCAAGTGAATCGAGAAAAATCATCAATGAAAGCCACATAGTAACGATAGCCATCAACAGTAGCAATTGAGGCAGGACCCCATAAATCACAGTGAATTAAATCAAGAACTTTTGCAGCACGTTTGTCATTCAAAGGAAATGACAATCTCTTACTTTTAGCCAATTCACAAGAATCACACACGCGTGGTGTAGACAACAACGAAGTAATAGACAATTTACCATGTTTATTTAATAAACTAATAGTGGAAAATAGGACATGCCCCAATCGAAAATGCCATAAATCAAAACTAGCCTTGGACCGAGAGATAGTCACGGCTAGGGCGAAATGTCCACGCTCAAGAACATATAATCCATTTTCACATCTGCCTTGAGCCAGAACTGCCCGGGTTGCTCGATTCTGAATAGCAAAATGTTTATCAGAGAAAATCACATCAACAGGATAATCGTTAGTTAATTTGCTGATGGATAACAGATTCTTAGTTAAGCGAGGAACCACCAAAACATCCAAAAGATGAACATCACGAGACAAAGACCGATGACCAATGTGAGAAATATTTAAACTAGCCCCATTGCCAACAATAACAGAACTGTTACCCGTGAAAGGTGTAGAGGAGTCCAGATTTGAAGCTTGGGTTGTCATGTGCGTAGATGCCCCAGAATCAACGAACCAATCAGTGGTGGAATCCGACACATTACAACCCTTATTAAAGGCTTGGGCGAGATGAGCAGCAGACTCCATCGGACGAGTATTAATATAGCGATGACACTTATCAGCGTAGTGCTCACCTCGGCAAATCTGGCAGCGAGACACGTAACCTTTATGATGAGGGCCGGAGTTACGACCACGGTTTGAAGAAGAGTTGTTGCCACGGGAAGAACCAGATGTCTGTTGCGATGGTGCAGGTCCAGAACCACGTGAATGAGCAATGAAGACAGGTTGAGTAGCTTACTCAGCAGGTTCCATTGATTTGTGCAAAATGTCATATTGTTTTGCTTGGTTAAGGAGGTCCAGAAATGGGGGAACAGGAACCATAGACAGTTGAGTATCGGCAAAGCTAAGAAACTGATGACCGAGACCCCTTAAGAACCAGTGGCTCTTGTCGAGTTCATCAACTAGACGATCGATTGACGAGAGTTGATCGCACAAGCCCTTGAATTTGCGGCCAAACTCGTCTATGGACAGGTTACCTCGACGGAGAAAAAGGAGTTGTTCACGTAACTGAAGAGGTCGAGACGTAGAGGCGTGGGAGAAAGCGGCTTCGAGGGCTAGCCAAGTCGATCGAGACGTGGTGCACTCGACAACTTCGGACATGGCCTGCTCCGATAGAGTGGAAAAAATCACACCAAGTAACTGCTGATCGGTCATATTCCATGCCAAAAAATCTGGATTTGGAATAGGTGTGTCACTGTCGGCCGAAATAGTGGTAGCCTGCGGGGGAAGAATAGTGCCATCGATATAACATCCAAATTAGATGTAGTTATATATATATATATATATATATATATGAGTTTATAGCATATTAAAATTCATTTAATTACTTAAAATAAAAGCCCAATTTTTGTTGTTATTGTTGGATCCAAATCAAATTTTTATTTTGATGGATTAGCCCAATTTTTGGCCCATGTTTTTAGCTAATTAATTGAGATGAGAACTTGATTTTTGCTTCTTGTTTTCAATATATATATATATATCACACGTGTACTACTTTGGATCAATTTAGTATAAGGATAAACTTTACTTTTCATCTTTCCTTTTTCATTTGCATCTTCTTCCTCTTTTCATTTTTTTTTTCAGCTTTGTAGGAATTTTGAGAAAGGGGTAAAGTTTATTTACAAAATTTTGTTCTTTCTTTTTGTTGATTGTGTATCAAATTATTTTGTATAGATATATATATCAATCTTGTATATTTTTTTTTTCTCTCTCTCTCTCTCTCTTTCTCTCTCTCGCCATTTCTCTGCTGCCGCTGTCCAAGGGGGCGGCGCCGTGGGGTGGCGGCCCCGTGCGTAGGTGTGGGGAGCAGCGCCGCCGGTGGCGGCGCTGCGTGTGTGTGAGTTGTGTGTGCGTGTGTTGTGTGTGTGTGTGTGCGTGTGTTTTGTGTGCTGTTGTGTTGGGCGGTGCCGTGAGTGGCGGCGCCGTGCTGGGGGCTGAGCCGGCGACTGGCCAATCGCCGGCAGTGGGTTGGTGGCGGCAGAGGGTGGCTAGGAGCAGGGGAGGGGAAGGTGGGGGGGTGAGGGTTAGTTGGAAAATTGATTTTATTCAAGGACTATTCTGCAAAAATTTTCCAAATTCTTGATTTTTTTTTTACTTTTAGCCCTAATTTATGTAATCTTGCATTTTAATCCTTGTATTATGCTTAAATTATAATCGAACCTTAGAACTACACCGAAATTATATTATGAAACCAAGATTTAACGATAAATGTATTTAGATTATTGTACCGCGTTATAGACATTGGTTTTAATTCACGATTGATACGAACAACGAATTAAACTTCAAAATAGAGAAACATCCTAGTTCGTTCAAGTTATACCTTTACTTAAGAACCTTCGATTAATATCGTATATTAGGAATTTAATATTGTAAGTATTCTATAGATATTTAAGTTAGAGACTAAGTCAACTCCTAAAAATTGTAGGAAATACGAACAAGGAACCAGAGTAAAGAAGTGTGACAACGGAAGCTTTTTGGACACGGGTTACTATTTTCGAAGGTGGGGGTAAATGCTTGTTGTTTACGGCTTTATTTTAATGAACATGATTAAATGCGATTATGTTATATGTGATTATGGTACTTTATGGGATTTGAACGTTGACCTTCAGCGTTTATTTCCAATATAATGTGATAAATGTGCATTGTTAATGATAATGTTGGAATTCCATTCACAGCGGGTTAAATACCCGAAGGGTTTCAAAGATGGCCATTTTCACGCTGGACTTAAAGACTCCAGTTTTCATGACGGGCTAGCTACCCGAGGGTTTCAATATGGCCCACTTATGTTGGACTTAAAAATCCAAATTTCATGTCGGGCTTAAAGACCCGAGTAATGTTATGATAATTTTTACGGTTATGTGAAATGAACATTTGATGGTTGAATAATGTGTTTACGTGCCTCATTTCCCACCCCCACTGAGTGATTTTTCTTGCACTCACCCCTTCCATGATTTTATTGCAACAGATAAATACTAGTACGGAGGAAGGCGGAACAGAACGTCTGATACTTTTGCATGTATAAAAGGATGTATATTTCATATCAGTATGTTTTGAAAAGTATTAGTTTATGTTATGAAACTTACTAACTTTCCGCTGTAAAATTTTCTATAACTCTTTTTACTTTACGAATGTTTGAATTTAGTGATGTTTCAGTTACTTATCTTTTGTCGAAATTTTAAATATCGCTGCACTCCCCTTTTCTTTTTAAGAATTTCTGCGTGTACTCTGATTTTAAGATAATTATTTAGTAAAAATGTTTTATTTTGAAATATTCGAAATTGGGGCGTGACAATCGACATGTCCAAGTAAGCCGAAGCAAGTGAGCATAGGCATGATCTGCCGTTTCCAGAGAAGATAATTAGATGAGGAGAGCTTAATTGGAACCATGTGAATCATGGTAGCAATTGGAAGAGATTCTGCCATGAAAGCTGCGTGGAAGGTTGAGAAGAAGAAGGTAGGGGCCGAATAAGAGAGAGAGACTTAGGATTGTTTAAGGTTACCAAGATGTTAGGCTGATACCATGTAAGGATGGAAATCACCACACAATTATGTGGTTTGAGAGCTTGTATTATATACACCAAAATATTACAACAACTTAGGAAAGAAATAATGAAAAAGATACAGCAAATATACACAAATATATGATACATTTTTGCCTTAATCTAATCCGTATTTTACTCCCTAATATATATAATAAACACAGTTCCTTCAGGTGTTATGAAAATATTATAACACCTAAAGAACATACATATAACACTTATATATAGAGTATATATATGACACCTATCATTCAATCACATTATATGAAATCTTCTTTATATGTGATACCTCAAGAACATACATATAACACATAAAGAGTATACATATAACTCATATAGAGTATACATGTAACACCTATCACTGAATCACATAATATGAAATCTTCTATATATGTGATACCTTAAGAACATAGATGTAACACCTAAGGAGTATAATTATAACACCTATAGAGTATAACTATAACACCTATCACTGAATCATATAATATAACTATAACACCTACAGAGTACATATATAACACTTATAGAGTACATATATAAGACCTATCACTGAATCACATAATATGAAATCTGATGTGTGTGGGTGCATCACAACTCAGGTGTGGGCACGTGGGTCAAGCTGGTGGGCGCGCGGGGTCAGGCTTGGAGCTGGGCGCGGGTCAGGCTGGGGGCACGGATCTTAGATCCGTGCTCCGGGGGTATATAAGTTTTGTTGATCATTATTTAAGATTATTATTTAAAGTGATAAAAGTGATTTAGTAATTATAATAATTTTAAATATATGTAATTTTAATAAATGTAATACAGTACTTTTGCATTGCATGAACTCTCCCAAATCCATCTACACTAAATAATCCTAATCGTATATCCTATATAATCATATATATTAACTCTATACATGTAATTTAATGGTTTAATTTTATATAATTGCCTAAAATTTCCTTATTAAGGATTAATATTTAAGGTTAAAATAGTAATTTAATAGTTAAAATGATTATAAATACATGTAATTTTAATAACATGTAATTGGAAAGTAATAATTTTAGACCTATAACGTGGACCTTTTCTAATTTTGGTGTGCCAACTTTGTCTTTTTCAATTTTGATCCCTTAATTGTTGATTTTGTTTCCCCAATTTCAATATTTTTTTGTCGGAATAACCAAAATTGTTGATATGCTTGAAAATTATTGATCTCTTGATTATTTGAATTTTTTTTTTTCTAAATTTTGATTTGTTAGGAATTGAAGAAACCAAAATTTTAATATCAACATTAATATGTTATTTTTCATTTTTTTAAAATTATAAAAAAAAATTCAACATCCACGTGCGATGCACGTGCTCCATACTAGTACAAATAAAAAGAGAGAAAGAGAAAGAGAGTAGATATGAATGAAATAAAACTATTCTCCTCATTATTATATTTATATGTTCTAATTTTGATGGTTTTTATGTTAAAGTTTTCAGAATTTGAGTATGCATGTTCTAATTTTGATGGATTTTGATGGGTTTGTTTTGATTAATATTTGTACCTCTTTTTTCGAAAATTTGATTATGTTCTAATGTTGATGGATTTGGATGGGTTTGTTTTGATCAATATTTGTAACTCTTTTTCCAGAAAATATTGATCAAATATTTTGATCAATATTTGTAACTCTTTTTTCCAGAAAACTCATCAAATTATAGATTTGATGAGTTTGTTTTGATTAATATTTGTAACTCTTTTTATTTTTTGAAATATAATCAAAGAAAAGTGCGATGTCAATTGTTGAGACGAGCGGAATTGATACTAATCTTAGAATTGGTGACAACTGTAAGAGTTATTTCCAATATTCTTTGTTTCAATAGAATTTATTTAACTTTTTTATTTTACATTCATTTATTAAATTCTTTTGAGAATAATTGTATTACTTTTATTTGGTTACATTTTCATTTTATATTTAATCCTTTTTTATATGTATGTATATTTGAACAACCAATGTCAAATATGAATGCCGTCAAAGGAAACTTGTTGGACAAAAAAAAAAAGAAAAGATATGCAAATCTTAATGATGCTAGAAAAAAAAAAACTATGTACGTAGAACATGTTCTGGAAAATTGTGAAAAAGACAAGCGACATGTAATTTACATGTAATTATAAAAAATATACATTCATACAATTTCATATTCTCATTCACTTCATTTGGAGTGAAATTGGATAAAGAGCTTGCACGACGAGGAGTTTTCACTTTTCGAGTACAAGGAATTTATTACAATCTTCCAAGTTAATTTAAGTGTTAATGTAAAGAAACCAGATAATTTTCAGTTATATTTTTTTGATAATGAAAATTAAATTGAAAATAGAATGTTTTTTAATTCATGCGTAATAAATATAAAAACTAAATACTCTAATCTTAAAAATATGAAGAGTAGATCTTATGTGAGACAGTCTCACGTGAGAGAGATCTAAGGTAAGACATAGTTCATTCCATCTATTTAATACGATAAATGTGGATCTCATAAGAGTATAAAATTAGAGAAAATACCCCTAAATACCCATTTACATATAGCAACTTCACTTTACTACGCATGAATATAACTTTTTATCCTCATCTACCCATATATATAAAATATTACCCCGAAATACCCATTTTTGACTTTGAAGTCATATATGTACTTTGCTTTACAGAGATAAGAATCTTTTTTTTTACTTTTTATAGGCTTTTACTTTTATTTTTACACATGTGAATAATAAGACAATATTTGATTGAAGAAAAAATTTATCTTACTTTTAATATTCAAAATTTACAATCGAATTCATTCCACAAAATTCACATTCAGAGATTCAGTGTGAAGTTCTCTAAGGGTCCATTTGGATGGGTGGATTTGAGGAGGGATTTGAAATCCATGGTAGCAAATCCACCGGTAGTGTTTGGATGGATATGGATTTGAAATCCATGGTTTTCATTTTGAGCTAATTTTGGAGTCATTTTGGTGGATTTCAAATCCACTCAAACTTGAGAGGATTTGAAATCCACTCATTTCAAATCCTGAATTTCAAATTACTCTATCCAAATGGAGCCTAAAAAAATTTGAAGTTTCAAAGATTCATCGACTAAAAAATTAGAGTATTCATCAAGCTAAGTAAGTATTTCAATGCATTTAGTAGTAGTTTATAGTTGCATAAAATACTTTTAATTTGTTTAAAGTTTAATTTGTTTATAGTTCAAATGGCTGAAAATAGGTTAGTTGTCTATAATTTATTTTGTTTGATTATTGTTTGAATGGTTAGTTATTTGATTATTGTTTGATTTAGTTTGATTATTGTTTGAATGTTGAGATTTTGTATAATTATTGTTCAGTGTAAGAATGATCGAAATAATTGTTGAATTTGTGTAGAAATTCGTAGGAATTATTGAAAAAATTAACGAAAAAAATTAAACAAGAAACAAACTGAGTTAATTAAGTTAACAAATTCGTTAACCCCTTAAATTGAAGAGGTTAACGAAATTAAAAAAAAAAATCAGAAGTTTCGTTAACCTCTTAAATTTAAGCGGTTAACAAAATTAAAGAAAATTTTCACAAAGTTTCGTTAACCCCTTAAATTGAAGGGGTTAACGAAATTAAAGAAAATTTGCTTCAATTTCGTTAACCCCTTAAATTTAAGGAGTTAACGAAACTTTGTGAAAATTTTCTTTGATTTCGTTAACCCCTAAAGTATAAGGGTTAATGAAATAAAACTATTTTCAAATTTACATTTTTCGTTAATTACTATTTTCTAATTCGTTAATTCCTATTTTCCAATGGGCTAATTTTTTTGTTAATTCGTAATTGTTAATTTGACGTTAGTCTATTGGTTAATTATAAATCGTTAATTAGTACATAGTTAAGCTTTTAATTTCGTTAGCTATAATTATTAAATTCGTTAGCCAAACTTTTATTAATTCGTTTCGTTTCGTTAATTAGTTAAGTCCTGATTTTAAATTCATTCCTTACTTAATTTATTGATTTTTCAATTTGTTAATTAGTTAATTTATTTCGTTAGTTAGTTAATTTTTTTAATTCCTAGTTAATTTTTAATTCGCTAAATTTTCGTTGTGATATTAATTTTGTAATTCGTTAATTAGTTAACTTTGTTCAGTTAATTTGTTGTGATATTAATTTTGTAATTCGTTGTGATTAGTTTTGCTGGATTGAAAAATAAAACGATTTGATAATTATTTTAAAAATTTTTTATATTTGTTCAGAGATGATTTTTTCAGTGGCAATATGTCATGGAGGTTACTGGCAAGGTTTGCAGTACGTGAATGACATTCAATCAATGATAAATCTCCAAACATTTTCATATCAAGATTTATTGAGTTCGCTACATGAGATTGTGCTTGCTGATTTGAGTTGTTGGCGGTATTTGATCCATTCTCTAGTAGAAGTGAATGGAAGATTGAAGAAGAAAAAAATCATGAATGATTTTGAGTTGCATGAGTGTTTTTCACAGGAGTGTGGACTACTGGTTCTGTTTGTTTCGTTGAAACGGATAGACTTCGGAGTATCAGGTGGTTCTTCTTATCATGAACAACAATGTTCATTAGATGAGGAGACACATGTTGGTGCTCAAAGTTTTGATACATTGATTGAGGAGTCTCAAAATTTGGATTGGTCAAATGTTCCATTAGGACTACACGAGGACAGGAATTTTTATTCATCATGGGGTTTAGATGACAATTTGGTTGGAACATCTTCAAATGAGCCAAGTATACCTTGGCCGGCCTCATCAAGATGTGATCCATACAATGAGTTTAACTATTTAGACCTAAATGTGGCCCCACTAATGAGGCCGAAGAACCGCCACTTGAAGAAATGTGGGAACATGAAGACCATGATCCTCGAACAGGTAATCAAGTACTACCGAACTGATCATATGTGAATATTTGTGTATATGATTAACATATCAATGAGATATATATATATATATTTCTTTTTTTTTTTGTAGATCCAATTGATGCAGAAGATGACTTTGTGTTGGACGAAGATGTGGAGACAAACTTGGATGAGGAGCAACGAGCTGTATATGAGCAATTCTGCGATGACACAATGAGAGCTGAGTGGCACATTCCAGACATAGCCGATTTTGAGGACCCAACTGCAGATGAGATTGAGCATGCTCCAACTGGTATGAAAAAAGGAGCGACATTTGGGTCTAAGGTTGAGTTGAAGAATTTAGTCGGGTATTATCATCTGGAGAATCAAGTCCAATTTCGTGTAGACCACTCTGACAAACACCGATGGCAGGTGAAGTGCAATCAAAATGATTGTCCATTCTTAGTCAATGCACATGAAAAACACGGGATTTGGAAAATAGCCAAAGTTGTCCTGCCCCACACATGTTCATATCAGCTGAATGCTAGTGCACCCCACAGACTTCCGTCCACATTGATTGGAGATTATTTTGTCCAGAGGCTCCGAAAATATCGGACTGACGTCACTCCTAGGGACATCATGCGAGAGATGAACGAGAGACATGGTCTTAATTGAGCTACAAGCATGCTAGGAGTGCAAAATGTCGTGCAATGAGAGAAGCATATGGTGATCCGAAGACGTCATTCAACATGTTGCCAGCTTACTTACAGGTTTTGAAGGAACGCAATCCGGGTACATATACCGCATTAGACACCCTGAGTAATGGGTAATTCAAGTATGCGTTCTTTACGTTTGGTGCATCCTTTGCCAGATTTCGGTTATATTCCAGACCTGTTATGGTGGTCGACGGTTGCCATTTAAGGGGGCAGTACAGGGGGATTGGATTCGTTGTTGTGACTAAAGATGGAAACGATCAAATTTTTCCCCTGGCAATTGGGATAGGGAGTGTCGAGAACGATGAATCTTGAACATGGTTTTTGTGTAATGTCCGAGAAGCCTTCAATTGCCCAGATGGCTTGGTTATCGTTTCTGATCAACACACTAGCATCGGTAATGCAATACAAGCTGCATATCCTGAAGCTTTTCATTGTCTTTGTTGTTTCCATATTCAGCAGAATCTAACCAAGTATGGATCACACGTGGTTGGGCTATTTCATACGGCCGCATACTGTTACGATGAACACACATTTGACAGGTATGTCGAACTTCATGTTTTAAATATTCCTCACATTTCAAATCTTAACTTTTATTCCCCTTCTTGTATGATCAGGTACATGTCTTTGATCAACGATAGTGGTTTTCAGGGAGCGATTGACAGTTTGACAAACGCTGGAGCTACTCGGTGGACTCGTGTGAAATACCCTGTTCGAAGATTCAACTTCATGATCTCAAATGCTGCTGAGGTTTGGAATGCTCGTCTCGTGTGGGCAAGAAAGTTACCTATTTTTTCCTTCTTAGAGGCGGCACAAAGGGTTATTGAAAATGGTTTGCTGAGAGAAGGTTGGCAACTGATGAAAGAGGTCCCACTTTCACCAAGTCCGCGCATGACAAACTAGAACAATTCATGCGACAAGGGCGATCGATGGAGGTCTAAAGAATGGGACGAGGTAAATTCAAGGTCACTGATGGTCGACAAATATACTTGGTAGGCCTCACTGATGGTGTGTGTAATTGTATGTTTTTCCAAACCTAGTTGATTCCATGTGCGCACGCATGTGCAACCATCAGATATTTCTTAATACGAAGCTACTTGTTATAGTAGCAATAATTGTTTGTAGGAAGTCACAATATCTGAAGAAACTTGGCCCCACTGGCGCTCTAGCACCGACATTGCGCCTGTAACGATTACAAAAAATAATTTTAATAGAAAGAAAACTAACTTTGAACCTTGAAAGAGCATTAGTTTCTTACCCGCTCACTTTGCCCTCGTTAATCATGAAGTAGGATTTGAACTCTTTCCACTTGACGTTCTTCCTTCTAGTGGGCTCCTCAACCAAAAATGGACTGCGCACAACAGCAGATGGAGCTCTACGTCACGTTATAGCTCCAACACATTCGGTATCTGGGATACCCTGAGGTGTGATAGTAGTCAAATCGTAGGGGACAGCTGAGGGTCCGGACTCTGGTAGAACCCTACCACCTTGTGCATCTGGGTCTCGAACGAGGTGGGTGCAGTATAGACTGATGTGAAATACGCCTTAATCTGCTCCTCAATCATCTCAGGCATCAGTCCCTCCAGGCGCTTTCCTTCATCAGTGACGTGCTGTTGGAGAGCGTCGAATCGAGGACCCAACCCATCAGTGACCTGCTGGGTGACGTGCTCCCTAAGATCGTCGAATCGAGAACCCATCCAATCAGTGACCTGCTGGGTGACCTCCTGCTGGAGACCGTCGAATCGAGAACCCATCCAATCAGTGACCTGATGGGTGACCTCCTGCTGGAGACCATTGAATCGAGATCCCATCCAATCCGTCAATCGATTGTACAAGTCGTCACTGGTCCTTGATCTCGGCTTTGGATCGTGCTCATCGAAGTGAGTCTCCGACTCAGGGAACCTCTGGGTAATTGGTGATGCACGAATCGGTGCTTCATGATAAGACGAGTGCTGGGGGGACGCATCGTCATCCTTCTCGCGCACCGCCTGAATGGGTACTGCGGTCCTGCGTTGCTCTCTTCGGACCGTATATGTCCTCGACGGACCGGCCTCAACAGGATCTCCAATGCGTGCAGAAGGTCTCGAAGGAGTAGAAGCAGTAGCACGACGACCATGTTGTCTTATAGGGACGTGGACACCCATCAGGATATCGTCATCGATATCCTGCCAGTACGGCTGAATCACTTCATCGTCTATAGGTGTCAGTGTTGTGTAACACTTGACCTGTAACAAAATTGTAGAAGTAAAGAATAAACGATGACAATAAGTGGAAACTTACTGTGTTAAATAGTTGAATAGTAAATACCTCACCCGCGAGCACTTGTGAAACATCCGTCTCCGATTTCTTCAAGCTCCATTTCATATAACGGGGCATCAGGATAGACATGTACAATCTATACCCGGCAATCGCCTCAAAAGCCCAGATCTAAAGAAGCCATATTCGGAAATTATTTTAGTAAAAAAAAACATTAAAAAAACCTAAACACGCTTTAATGAAATTTCAAAAAACTAATTTGTAGGGACATATCAGCAGGGCTATCGAGAAACCATAGAAATGGTAATGCGGTATGTAGTTACGATCAGGAATTGTCTTCGGTAACTTATCAATGTATTTGACCAGGGTGAGGAAGCTGTACTTCCACCATGGAAAGCTCTCCCATAAGTCTTCATCCTCCACTAAAGTCCAAATCCATCGATCAACAGTTGTCTTGCCGGCGTCCACCCCGAGCAGTATGAGGTGGAGGATCAAAATCTTGGCAATCTTCACCGTGTCCTCCGCACTATCAGCAAACTCACCGACTGAGAATTGAGAACGAAGGTCAGACACTGTGACCCGAGATGAATCGGCATGCACCCTCCAGTACACTGTTCCATCAGGTGGGGTGTGAACTGTGGCCGGATTGAAAGTCGAGTTACCGAACTTCAACCCCGTCACTAGGGCAATCTCGCGCTTACCGAAACGAAAAATACTCCTTCCCTACCCTACACGGAACCACCTCTCGTCTGCAGGCATCTCATCAGCACGCACCTCATATGACATGAGGACGTGTAAGAAAGCCTTGCAAGACTCTCTCTCCGTCTTCCACTGTAGGAAATGACCGAAACTCATCCTCCAAAAGTCCTGGAGTCACCGTCGACCCATAGATCGAAGCTGCGCCTTGACCTCATCAAGTACCGCAAGACGAACATATCCATTTATATATGCGATAGTTCGCTGGCATGCCTGACGAACGTAACGACACTCAATCTGTATATTTACAAACGTTAAAATAATTAAACAACCATGCAAAACATTCTATGAATTCCAACAAACTTAAAGGATTAACGAATACAAAAAATACAAATTAAAGAATTAATAATAATTAACTACGAACTAACTAAAAAATTAAAGTTAACTAATAAACGAAAGCTAACAAATTATCTAGGAATTAAAAAAATTAACTAAAACATTTAACGAATTAAAAAAATAATAAACTAACGAATTATAAATTAACTAAGCTAATTAAAAATTAACTAGGAATCTAACAGAATTAAAGTTAACTAATTAACGAATTAAAAAATTAATAAACTAATTGAGGAATTAAAAGTAATTTTCTTAACTAATTAACGAAGTAAAAAATTAATAAACTACCTAATAAACTAATTAACGAATTATTGAAACAAACTAATTAAAACTAGGGCTTAACTAATTAATGAATTAACTAATTTAAAAATAGGGCTTAACTAATTAACGAATTTAAAAATTAATCAACTAATTAACAAACTCATTAACAAATTAGCTTAATAAACTAATTAAAAGTAGGGCTTAACTAATTCATAAACTAATTTAACTAATTTAAAAGTACGACTTAACAATTACAAAATTAATAAGCTAATTAACGACTTAAAAAGTAGGGCTAATTAAAAAGTATGGCTAATTAACGAAGCAAAAAAATTCGAATACAACCTTATTTCGTTAACCCCTTAAATTTAAGGGGTTAACGAAATAGGCATCAACTTTCTAGAATTTCATTAACCCCTTGAATTCAAGGGGTTAACGAATTTAAAGAACAATTTCTGGAATTTCGTTAACCCCTTAAATTTAAGGGGTTAACGAAATAGGCATCAATTTTCTGGAATTTCGTTAACCCCTTGAATTCAAGGGGTTAACGAATTTAAAGAACAATTTCTGGAATTTCGTTAACCCCTTAAATTTAAGGGGTTAACGAATTTTAAGCAAATTTTCTGCAATGTCGTTAACCCCACTAATTTTAAGGCTTAACGAAATTCGGCACTTTTTTTTTAATTCCTATTCAATTTTCAAATAGTTCCTATTCAATTTTTTACCAATTTTCTAAACCTTAATGGAATTAATTAATAAAGATACAACAATCCAAACAAAAATAACAACAATCCAAACAAAATAAAACAATTAGACAAAATAACTAGAGAACTAACTTGTTCAGCCATTGAAAGGGGAGCAAAGAAGAGAAAGAAAGAGGAGAAGGGGAGGCACCGCTGCTGGGGAGTAAAGGAAGAGAAAGAAGAGAAAGGGGAGAAAGGGATATGTATTCGTTAACCCTAGTAATAAATTGACTTTGTGTGGGTGGGTATGGCAGGTGGGATTATTTTTTAAAAATTTATTTTGTTGCCTTTGTTTAATTATTTCGTTATTTCTTAAAACTTTTTTTAATTAATTTGTACTATTTCATAAGTAGTCAACTTTTTAAAATTAATCATTTTTGTTACTTTCGTTAAGTCTATTAATGCTTCTTTTCTTTTAATTTATTTCGTTAATTCTTCGAATATTTTTAAATCTATTTTGTTAATTCATTAATTAATTGAGCATTAACTTTGTTAATTCGTTAAATTTATTTAGTTAATTAGTTAATTCTTAATTTATCTATTGCTATTTTTTCATCATATTCCTTAATTATTCCAATCAATCAATATATATTATAACATAGATGATTAGTACTTTAAATTCTGACTTCAATTTCTGACATCTAGTACAAATGTGTTTTTGGGTAGTTGGGGACATTATTTTAAATTTTTGGGTATAAGGGATATAAATATTATAATGATGGGTAAAATTGTGATCTCTTATATGAAATTGGGTATTTTGGTCATAGAACTCATAAAATTAAAGCTACATCTCGCGCAAGACATCATGTGAGATGATTTGACATGAGCTTTTGCAAAATAGCAGCAATAAATAATAATATTTATCATAACTTTACAAAGAAATTATAGGATGACATAATGTCATTTCATAACTAAAATATATGGTTTTGTTGGTCGATGTGAATGAATAGTATGCAAATTAATCTCTTTTGTGGGTATATAACCTCATACCAATTACTATGAATTTAATAAATAATTTTAGAAAAAATGAGTGCACTGATATATATGTAGAAAATAAAGAGTAGCCACAAAAAAGGTTATCATATATGTTGGAAAAATTCTGAAATTTTGCCCATTTTGGGGGCTGATTTATGGCGGGTCCCATTTGGTACAAAATGGTATCCGTTTGAAGAGACGTGTTCTCCTCCGTGAGAGCTTCGATTCGGTATATAGCTCACCCAAAATGGATTAAGGGTGAATGAGAAATTGGGAGCCGAAGTAGTGGTTTTGGATCATGGTTAAAGCTTGGAAAATGTGGGAAAAGCCTTTTTGTCCCACATAGGAACTTTAGCAAGTTTTGTACTTGTATATAATGTTTTCCACCTTATGAGGTGAGTAAGATGTAAACCAAGAGGCTCTCTCTCGCGCGCGCGCGCGGGGGGTGCAAATCATTTCCAAGCAAGCTCGAACCAATGGACTCGTGTGCATGCGCGACCTGCGTACACGAATGGCGGGCCTAGCCCGGTTCCTTTTGCCACCGACCCGATCCGTGCCTTTTCAGCTTCTGGCGACTTTTGGCCTTCCGGATTCCGGCAGTTTCAAAACTGCCGGCGGTTTCGGTTTTGGCCTTAATGGCTGTGTCTCTTCAGCTTGGTTTTGAGCCTATAAATAGAGGGCTCTTCCACAGTTCGAACACACACTTCCTACCATTCGGCAGCCTTCGTTTTCCCTCTTACACTTCCTTCGTTTCTCGTCCGTTCTCGGTACAAGTCGGGCACTTTTTCGGTTCGCCGTAAGCAGCAGTCTCGTGCAAGTCTGCGTGCTTGTAATCGTTGTACCCTGGGAAACAGACGTCTTTGTGGTCTCGTGCACCTTCGTGAGACGACGAATCTGTTTTAAGGGAACTGTGCTTGCACAGGCCTCGATTTTCATACGTTCTCTAGCCATTTTTCGCACATTTCTTCTTACAATATATAATTAAGTTCACACAAATCTAATCTTCAAAAACGTGTATACAACGTTGGATACAAGACTTTGCCTTCAATTCTATTGCAATCACAATTATATATAAAGCCACATATGTAGGTACGTAGTATTGCATCAAGTTAAATATTTATGTATAATCTCTTCACAATGTTCATTTCTTTGCTTCCACAATTTTTCATCATCTCTCAACTTCTAATCTGCACTGCAAATTTGAGTACGTCATGCATGCATGATCAGAAAGCTTTGTTACTTGACGTGAAGAAGGGATTGAAATTCGATTCCTTCGTGCGATGTGGGAATTATGCGATGGTGTCGGCCATGTCATCAGTTGATACCCCCTTGAGAGTTCATCGAGTCTTTTCAGTCTTAATTGTCATGGAATAACTTCTTTACATCTCAGATTCCAAGAGGGATTGGATTGGATTGGATTGGCAATCCCACATATTTGACACATGCACTTGGATTTTCATTGTTTCTTCTCTCTTAAAAATAATAGTATAGGTGGATCAATTCCTCATTCCTTTTGCTATTCTGTTTAATTCTCTTCAAGTTCTTGACTTGTCTCCCAATAATATACCCCCTTGCCTACCGGAGAATCTTCTAGTGCTCAATCAGCCGATAAGTTCTCTGTCAATTGCAGCCTCAAAACATTGGAACTTGGTGACAACAATTTAACAGGACATATTCCATTGTCCCTTGCAAGTTGCAAACAGCTATGGAGAGGTGGAATGCAACAATAGCTTTCCAAATCTTCAATATAGCTTCCAATCATTTCAATGGCACTCTGCATCCGAAAAACTTCACAAGTTGTAAAGGAATTATGGCAGATAGTGATACACAATTGGCTCCACGCAATTTCAATCACCCCCAATTGATCAAAATTGGAAGATTTTGGTTTTAATTTGACTAAATGTGAAACCCTAAAAGTAAATGGACGTAAAATGGACAGTGACGTTTTAAGTGGACATAAAAATGAATTTTTCCCCCAAACACGTAGATTCTATTTGCCGAACAATATAATAGTGACATAAATTGCAACGGTGAATAAAAATGGTAATATATATATATATATATATATTGCAATTATCAAAAAAAAGGGGAATAATTTGCAATTTTGTAGTAATGAAACAGGGTTCAACATAGCATCAAAATTTCTTTTATTCATTCATTATATTTCTGTTGTAAGAGTGATTCACTTTATAACAAATGAAAGAGTGCAAATAATCTCTCCTACAAAATACAAAAGAAATCATAATAAAAAAACTGATAGTCAATACGACTATTTGTATATTTCTTTGTTATCCTAAATGTGTGAAGGCCGCAAACACAGTTTGTTCCATTTGTTGTCGTAGGACTAAAAGACAAAAGTTAAAGAGAAAATACCTCTAACTACCCATTTATATATAATAAATTCACTTTAATACTCATCAATAAAATTTTTATCTTCATCTACCTATCAATATACAGTATTATCCCTAAATACCCATTTTTACATCCAAGTACACTGTGCAAAGATTCCGCAGAGATTCTTTCTTACAATTCTTTTACTTTTTCATGCTTTTACTTTTGTAAATTAATGCATGTGAATAATAAGACAATATTTAATTTGATCATTCACAAGAAAAAAAATTACCTTACTTTTATTATTCAAAATTTACAATTCAATTCAAATTCATTCCACAAAATTCACCATACGAGATTCAGTGGGACGTTCACTAAAATTTTGAAGTTTCAGAAGATTCATCCCACCGGACTCAAAATTTAGAGTATTCATCAAGCTTGAAATCAAGTAAGTATTTTAGTGCATTTAGTAGTAGTTTATAGTTGCATAAAATACTTTAGTTTATTTAAAGTTTAATTTGTTTATAGTTGCATAGAATAGTTGGGTTTAAATAAAGTTTAATTTGTTTAGTTATTGTAGAGAGTTTAATCTTGATCTGAAAATTGAATATTTCACTGTTGTTTCAAAAAATAATTAGGGTTTCACAATTAGGGTTTATAATGTTTCACAATTAGTGTTTATAAGGTTTCACAATTAGGATTTTTATAAATTAGGGTTTATAAGGGTTTAGCAATTAGGGTTTTTATAAAATTAGGGTTTGGCAAAGAGATTAGGTCTATTTGACAATTGCCATTTTTTATTCATTAAACCCTATATTTGTGAATTATAGAATGTTAGTTAAGTAATTTAATTATCGTTAAATCCTAATTCATGAAGTTAACGAAGAATTATGGTTTAATTCGTTAACCCCAAAATTTAAAGGGATTAACGAAATGTCTTGCAAAGGTTAACGAAATTTAGGGTTAATTCGTTAACCTCTTAACGAATTTAAAGGGGTTAACGAATTAACCCCTTAACTAATTTTCTTGAAAGGGTTAACAAAATTAGGGCATAATTTCGTTAACCCCTTAACGAATTTGGTGCTTGGGTTAACGAAACAATTTTTTTATAAGGGTTAACGATATTTTGATAAGGGTTAACGAAATTGAAGGCTTATTTCGTTAACCCTTGTTCGAATATGGGGCTTTTTTTCCGTTAAAAGTGTTAACGAATTTAAGGCATTTTATTCGTTAATCCTCTCTTTTTATCTTCGTTAATTCGTTAATCTTGTAATTTGTGATAATTATTTTACATTTTTTTTATATTTGTTCAGGGATGACTTTTTCAGGGACAATATGTTATGGAGGTTACTGGCAAGGTTTGCAGTATGTGAATGACATTCAATCAATGATAAATCTCCAAACATTTTCATATCAAAATTTATTGAGCTCGCTACATGAGATTGTGCTTGCTGATTTGAGTTGTTGGGGGTATTTGATCCATTCTCTAGTAGAAGTGAATGGAAGATTGAAGAAGAAGAAAATCATGAATGATTTTGATTTGCATGAGTGCTTTTTCAGAGGAGTATGAACTACTACTTCTTTTCGTTTCCTTGAAACGGATAGACGTCGGAGTATCAGGTGGTTCTTCTTATCATAAACAACAATGTTCATTAGATGATGAGACATATGTTGGTGCTCAAAGTTTTGATCCATTGAGTGAGGAGGCTCGAAATTTGGAATGGTCAAATGTTCTGGTAGGACTACACGACGACCATAATTTTTATTCAACATGGGGTTTAAATGACAATTTGGTTAGAACATCTTCAAATGAGCCGTGGAAACCTTGACCGGCCTCATCTAGATGTGATCCACACAATGAGTTGAACTATTTAGACCTAAATGTGGCCCCCAACTAATGAGGCCGAAGAATCGACACTTGAAGATAGGTGGGAACAAGAAGACCATGATCATCGAACAGGTAATCAAATACTACCGGACTTATCATATGTGAATATTTGTGTATACAATTAACAAAAGTTGATATATATATATATATATATATATATTTTGGTAGATCCAATTGATGAAGAAGATGACTTTGTGCTGGACGAAAATGTGGAGGCAAACTTGGATGAGGAGCAACTGAGCTGCATATGAGCAATTCTGCTCCAACATAATGAGAGCTGAGTAGCACATTCCAGACATACCTGATTTTGAGGACCCAACTGCAGATGAGATTGAGCATGCTCCAACTGGTATGCAAAAAGGAGCGACATTTGGGTTTAAGGTTGAATTGAAGAATTTAGTTGGGTATTATCATCTGGAGAATCAAGTCCAATTCCTTGTGGACCACTTTGACAAACACCGATGGCAGATGAAGTGCAATCAAAATGATTGTCCGTTCTTACTCAATGCACATGAAAAACATGGGATTTGGAAAATTGCCAAAGTTGTCTTGCCCCACACCTGTTCATATCAGCTGAATTCTAGTGCATCCCGCAGACTTCTGTCCATATTGATTAGAGATTATTTCTTCTAGAGGCTCCGAAAAGATAGGTCTGACATCACTCCTAGGGACATCATGCAAGAGATGAACGAGAGACATTGAATGAATTTGAGCTACAAACATGCTAGGAGTGTAAAACGTCATGCAATGAGAGAAGCATATGGTGATCCGAAGACGTCATTCAACATGTTGCCAGCTTACTTACAGCTTTTGAAGGAACGCAATCTGGGTACATATACTGCATTAGACACCCTGAGTAATGGGTAATTCAAGTATGCGTTCTTTACGTTTGGTGCATCCTTTGCCGGATTTCGGTTATATTCCAGACCTGTTTTAGTGGTCGACGATTGTCATTTGAAGGGGCAGTACAAGGGGATTGGATTCGTTTCTATGACTAAAGATAGAAACAATCAAATTTTTCCCTGGCGATTGGGATAGGGAGTGTCGAGAACGATGAATCTTGGACATGGTTTTTGTGTAATGTCCGAGAAGCCTTCGGTTGCCCAGATGGCTTGGTTATTGTGTCTGATCAACACACTAGCATTGGTAATGCAATACAAGATGCATATCCTGAAGCTTCTCATTGTATTTGTTGTTTCCATATTTAGCAGAATCTAACCAAGTATAAATCATACTTGGTTGTGCTGTTCAATACGGCCGCATACTGTTATGATGAAAACACATTTGATAGGTATGTCGAACTTCATGTTTTAAATATTCCTCACGTTTCAAAAATGTTCTACTTTATAAATTCGATTCTCCTTTTTGTATGATCAGGTACATTTTTTTTATCAACGATAGTGGTTTCCAGGGAGCGATTGACAGCTTGACAAAAGCTGGAGCTACTAGGTGGTCTCGTGTGAAATGCTCTATTCAAAGATTCAACTTCATGACCTCTAATGCTGCTGAGGTTTGGAATGCTCGTCTCGTGTGGGCAAGAAAGTTGTTTGTTTGTTCCTCCTTGGAGGCGGCTCGAAGGGTTATTGAAAAATGGTTTGCTGAGAGAAGATTGGCAGCTGATGAAAGAGGTCCCACTTTCACCAAGTCTATGCACGACAAATTAGAACAATTCATACGGCAAGGAAGATCGATGGAGGTCCAAAGAATGGGACGAGACAAATTCAAGGTCATTGATGGTCAAAAATATACTTGGTGGGCCTCAGTGACGGTGCGTGTAGTTGTATGTTCTTCCAAACCGAGTTGATTCCATGCGCGCACGCATGTGCAGCCATCAGGTACTCCTTCATGACCTACTTAATACGAACCTACTTGTTATAGTAGCAATAATTATTCGTAAAATTGAACTTAATCTGTGTTTATTGTAGTTATGCTAATGAATCGGTTGCCTCGCACGTGGCCCCTTATTATACGACTCACTAGTTGAGAGGGATGTGGGCTTGTGAAGTTATATCGGTGCTCGACTCGACAGAGTGGGTTGTAGATGATAAGACGTGCAGATGTGTTTATGTCCCGCTAGATCAACCAAAATAGGCTGGTCGACCGAAAGACAAGTGAATAGCTTCTACTGGTGAACATTCGGGAGTGGACCACTTATTATGTACTCATTGTGGTAACCCTGTGCATAACATAACTACATCTTCTGAATACATGCATGTACCACAACGACGAGCTGACGGTGAAAATCCTGACCAAGGTGGAAAGAAGACTAGAAAAAAAGAAAAGATGTTCTATTTGTGGCTCAGACGCACACACAAAAAGAAAGTGTCCTTTATATTTGAGTCGTGAACATGAATGACCTATATCATATGGCTATATTTGAGTGTTTTAGTGTATGTGTTTTAGTGTATGACTTAGCTGGCAATGACGATATTTGAGTTGCATTTTAAATTGCATAAGTTAGATAAGATTTCAAGTATAAGTTAAGAAATCTAAAAAAATTCACTAAAACATGTAGTTCTACCAAACTAGTAATCTAATAATCAAAAAAATCATGCGGTTGTGTTTCATCATCTATGGAGTTTGCATATATAACTTGGGCCATCTTTCTCCTTACGTCATTGATCCCCTTATACTCCTGAAGTGTCTTCCTCGGATACTCGCGCATCATCCCACTCTCCATTGAGAGTAATGCCCATGGTCCACATGGCGTATTGTCCTTCTATACGTAGCACATGCCCTCCGACAATGTTACTAACTCGAACTCAGAGACACCCTATGGGACCCGACGACCCTGTGCTAATGCCTTCTAAAAAAAACCCACAGTACTCCAACAGCTGTGGCAAAATGTGACGAAGAGGGAGGGTCACTTTGAGGCGGCTAAGGATAACATCTAGAGTGAATCTATGCCTAAGACAGTCACACAGGCATATCCGTTGTTCCTCGATGTCTATTGAGCATGCAACCCAGTGACCGTCTAGGTTCATGACCGTTCAGACCTGAAATTTCGATGAAGATAATTAGAACTATGTACAGATTCCAAAATAAATAAAAAGAATTCAACAAATATTAATACATACTTGTTGTATGTCATCCCACCACGGCACAATGAAGTTCCACTTCGGCCTCAGACCTCGCACATAAGCCGCACATCGCTCTAGTTGTTCCTGAGTGAACGTCTCCTTGATCCCCAGTATGTATTTGACCTCGTCGACTTCACCATCATGTTTTTCCCTCCAAATTTCTTCACATATTTCCTACATTGACGATAATTAAGGGTCAGTTTGAATATGACAACAAATGAGATATTACCCTAAAAGAATGATCGGACCTCACCAATAGCTGGCTATCCACAATCTGAATCCTCCCGATAAATTGGTGTTTGATTTGTACGTTGGCTGCTTCTGGACGGCTCTGTAGTATGGCCAGGTACGTATCAATTAGCTGTAATAGACAAAAACTTGGATCAATGAAAATTGACTCTGATAAAAAAAAAAGCTAATTCCAATGATATTACCTCTGAGTCCAACCCATACTTTTGATCAATGAAATTTCTGAAGAAATTTGGACCCACTGGCGCTCCAGCACCGACATTGCACTTGTAACGATTACAAGACAAAATTTTAATAGAAAAAAATCTAACTTTGGAATCTGAAAGAGCATTAGTTTTTTACCCTCTCACTTTACCCTCGTCACTCAGGTAGTAGGATTTGAACTCCGTCCACTTGACATGCGTCTTTCTAGTGGGCTCCTCTGCCAAAATTAGACTGCGCACAACAGCAGATGGAACTCTACGTCGCGCTATAGTTCCAATACCTTCAGTATTTGATGTGCGAGGGTACTCAAATCATAGGGGACAGCAGAGGGTCCGCTCTCTGGAAAGACCCCACCACCCTGTGTAGCTGGTGTCTCGAACGACGGCGGCATAGTATAGACCGAGGTGAAATACGCTTTAATCTGCTCCTCGATCATCTTAGGCATCAGTCCCTCAATGCGCTTTCCCTCATCAGTGACATGCTATTGGAGACTGTCGAATCGAGATCTCAGCCCATCAGTGAACTGATGGGTGACGTGCTGCTGGAGACCGTCAAATTGAGATCCCAACCCATCAGTGAACTGCTGGGTGACGTGCTGCTTAAGACCGTCGAATCGAGAACCCATCCAATCAGTGACTTGATGGGTGACATTTTGCTAGAGACCATCGAATCGAGATCCTATCAAATCCGTCAATCGATTATACAAGTCATCACTTGTCCCTGAGCTCGGCCTCAGATCGTGCTCATGGAAGTGAGACTCCGACTCAGGGTACCTCTAAGCAATTTACGATGTATGAATGGGCACTTCATGATAAGACGGGTACTAGGGGCCGTTTCGTCATTCTACTCGTCCTCCGCTTGAATGGGTACTGCGGTCCTGCGTCACTCTCTTCGAACCGCACGTCTCCTCGATGGACCTGTCTCTATAGGATCTCCAATGGGTGCAGAAGGTCTCGAAGGAGTAGGAGCAGTAGCACGATGACCACATTGTCTCTGAGCGACCTAGATCCCTGTCAAAATATCATCATCGATATCCTGCCAGTACATCTGAATCACTTCATCATCTGTGGGTGTCAGTGTTGTGTAACACTCGACCTGTAACAAAATTGTAGAAGTAAAGAATAAACGATGACAATGAGTGGCAACTTATGGTGTTAAATAAATGAATAGTAAATACCTCGCCTGCGAGCACTTGTGAAACATCCATCTCCGATTTCTTCAAACTTCATTTCATACACTGGGGCATCAAGATAGGCGCGTCCAATCTACACCCGGCAAACTGAGAGGTAATGGGGATCACCTCAAAAGCCCATATCTAAAGAGGCCATATTCAGAAAAAAAAAAACATTAAAAAAACCTTAAACACACTTTAAAGAAATTTCGACACACTAATTTGTAGGGACATACCAGCAGGGCTATCGAGAAACCATAGAAATGGTAATGCGGTATGTAGTTACGAGCAGAAACTGTGGTAGGTAGCCTATCCATGTATTTGAGCAGGGTGAAGAAGCTGATCTTCCCCCATGGAAAGCTCTCCCATAAGTCTTCATCCTCCACCAACGTCCAAACCCATCGGTCTACAGTTGTCTTGCCGGCGTCCACCCCAAACAGTATGAGGTGGAGGATCAAAATCTTGGCAATCTTCACCATGTCCTCCGCACTATCACCAAACTCGTCGTCTCTGAATCGAGCACAGAGGTCAGACACGGTGACCCTAGATGACTCGGTGTGCACCCACCAGTACACTGCTCCATTTGGTGGGGTGTGAATTGCGGCCGGATTGAAAGTCGAGTCACCGAATTTCAACCCCGTCGCTAGGGTAAACTCACGCTTACCGAACCGACAAATACTCCTTTCCTGTCCTATATAGAACCACCTATCGTGTGCAGACATCTCATTACCATGCACCTCATATGACATGAGGACGTGTAAAAAAGTCTTGCAAGACTCTCTCTCCGTCTTCCATATCAGGAAATGACCGAAACTCGTCTTTCAAAGGTCATGGAGACACAGTCGGCCCATCGATCGAAGCTGTTCCTTGACCTCATCAGTACCTGCAAGTTGAACGTATCCATTTATATATGCGATGGTACCCTGGCATGCCTCACGAACGTAATGGAACTCGATCTGTATATTTACAAACGCTAAAATAATTAAACAACCATGACAAAAAAATTCTATGAATTAACGAGCAAACTTAAAGGGAATAACGAATACAAAAAAATATAAATTAAAAAATTAATAAAAATTAACTAGGAACTAACTAAAAAATTAAAGACTAACTAATTAAAAATTAACTAAATTAACTAGGAATTAAAAAATTAACTAACTAATTAATGAATTAAAAAAATAATAAACTAACGAATTATAAATTAACTGAGCTAATTAAAAATTAACTAGGAATCTAACGAATAAAAGTTAACTAATTAACGAATTAAAACTAATTTAAAAGTAGGGCTTAACTAATTAACGAACTAAAAAATTAATAAACTAACTAATAAACTAATTAACGAATTAGCGAAATAAAGTAATTAAAAGTAGGGCTTAACTAATTAATAAACTAATTAACGAATTAACTAATTTAAAAATAGGGCTTAACTAATTAATGAATTAAAAAATTAATAAACTAATTAATGAATTAAAAATAATTTGGAAGTAGGGCTTAACTAATTAACGAATTAAAAAATTAATCAACTAATTAATAACTAATTAACGAATTAAAAAATTAATAAACTAATTAACGAATTAAAAAGTAGGGCTAACGAATTAAAAAATTATACCTAACGAAATTATAAGTGTTAACTAAATTAAAAAATTAAACATGGACTAATGAATTAAAATTAATGAATTAAACTTTGAGCTAACGATTTAAAATTAACCATGCACTAACGAATTAAAAAATATTAGGGCATAAATTTAAAAAAAAAGCAAATTAATTAGGGAATTAACGAACTAGAATAAGGGAATTAACGGAAAAAAATTAAATTTGTTAACCCCTAAACTTTATGGGGTTAATGAATTTAACGAATAAAATTTCGTTAACTAGGGTTTATTTCATTAACGAAATTGTTCAATTATTTCAGTTAATATTAGGGGTTAACGAAATTGGTTGATTATTTTCAGTAAATCGTAAACCCCTTAATATTTAGGGCTTAACGAAATTTTAACAGTCTTTGGGTATTTTGATTCGTTAACACCTAATGTTTTTCGTAATAATTCCTACAGAATTTTCTGCCAATTTTCTAAAGCTTAACGAAATTAATTAATCGAGATTCAACAATCCATTTTATTTTTCAATCCGGCTAAACTAATCACAACAAATTTCAATCAATAATTCAATACTACTATAACCAAACAAAATCTCAATAATCAAACAAAATAATAAAATCAAACAATAACACAACTAACTAATCAAACAAAATAATAAAATCAAACAATAATACAACACTAACTTGTTCAGCCATTGATAGATAGCAAAACCTTCGAATGACCGCCGATAGAAGAGAAGAAAATGGTATGGAAGAGAAATGGGAGGCGCCACTGCTAATAAAGGGGAGCAAGGGGGAGAAAGAGGAGAAAGGGGAATTGTTTCGTTAACCCTAGTATTAAATTGGATTTGTGTGGGTGGGTGGGGCAATAATGAATTTTCACCTTTTTTAATTTATTTCGTTAATGTTAATTTTTTAAAATTTATTTCGTTAAGTGTTTGTGCCCTTTATTTAATTATTTCGTTAATGCTATTTCGTTAATTCTTAAAACTTTTTTTAATTAATTTGTGTCTTAAAACTATTTCGTTAATGGCCTAAAGGTGTTACTATTTCGTTAAGTAGTAAACTTTTTTAAAATTCATCATTTTTGTTACTTTCGTTAAGTTTATTTATTTGATTAATGCTTCTTTTCTTTTAATTTATTTCGTTAAGTCTTCAAATATTTTTAAATCTATTTCGTTAATTCATTAATTAATTGAGCATGCTTTTTAACTTTGTTAATTCGTTAAATTTATTTCGTTAATTAGTTAATTCTTAATTCGTTACCTTGTGCTTTTTTTCATCATATTCGTTAATCCTTTTAAGATTTAGAACGTATATTTCAATCAATATATATTAGAATATTGATAATTTAGTACTTTTAATTCTGACATTCCGTACAAATGTTTTTTGGGTATTTGGGGATAATATTTTAAAATTTTGGGTATATGGGGTACAAATATTATAATGTTGGGTAGAATTGTCCTCCCTTATATGAAATTGGGTTTTCTAGGCATGTAACTCAAAGTTAAATTTCATTGTCTATGAGGTCTTTCTTGATTCTACGACAACATCACTTTTCACAACATTTTTTTATAGTGTCTTTCTTTCAATTTATTGTAATGTAAAAAAGAATTACATATAACTCCGATGAATATAAGAAAAGAAGTACCACATATATGAGCAGTATCAATCAATTCTTTTGAATCTCTTCACAACTTAAAATCTGATTACAAGAAAAATGAGTATTTGCTATAACATTTTTCACGACAACTTAAACTCTAGTTTATGCGGACAACAAATTATCATAAAAGATCTTAATAAAAATTGACAATACGTTGTCACAAAAAGCAATGTAAAACGACTTATTTGCGACATCATTGTTGTACGTTGATGATGCATTTGCCACAATAATTTGTCACAAAAAACTATTTACGAGAAAACTTTTGTGATAATAATTTAGCGACAACATGTTGTCGCAAAATGTATTTGTGACAATTATTGAGGTTTTGCGACAACATTTTACTGTCACAAATACTCGTTTTTCTTGTAGTGTGGCAGCTAAAAGACAAAAAAAAAAAAAAACTAAAAAATGCATCAAATTATTAAATGATTCAAATTGAAATTCTTGGACCATTTCTGAAGAATTAATGAAGGAACATCATCCATTTACAAGAAGGAAGCATGCATATTAAAGATGGACCACCAAAGTTGTATGGGGAATGGATTATATGTGTAACACCCCAAATAAAATTAAGCTCTAATAGAGCTCATGAGAATTTTATAAGTTAATTCCTGAAATTTAAGTTCGATCTGTCCTTTCGAGGTTTAGAGTTGAGTCTGAAAATCAATCCGCCAATAGAGTTTACGTATAAAATATTACAGTACACTACTATGATAATCTAAAGTTATTTATTAATTACGATTATTTTAAGTTGACGAAAGAGATGAAATAAATCGTTAATAATAATCCAATGTATCAATTAATTCTTATGACAAATAAATTATATATAGTGTTAAATGGTTTAAACCAATTTTAATTAATAAGGTTGGATTCGATAGATAACTTTTATACAAGAACTCAATGGTCCGTAAACCGTACACAAAACAAAATCTCGACTAAATAATAATTACGCTTAATAATTTAATGCAATATCTAATTAAATCTCAGTTTAAGAAAAATACAAACCCTGACTCAATTCGTAATCTAAGATCCGGTTCGTTTCTTGGTGTGGAAAAGGGGATGAATCATCACCAACGTCACATCACTCACCAAATGGGTGACACCTCACACCCCATGTCCTTTCTCTCATCCCCATCCCACCTCTCTCCCTCATACTTCTTTCTCTCTATCGGTTTGGAAAAGAAAAGACAGGAACACACACTTCACTCTCCACCTCTCCCTCTCGGATCTGTTCCGTCGACCACCACCACCACCACCACCACCACCGAAACCCCGTCACCTCCACCGCGTGTAGGCGGCGGAAGGCGGTTGCCGCCGTGATGCTCTCCTTCCTTCCTCCCTCCCTCTCTCTCTCCCTTTTTCTTTCTCCCCCTCCGTTACCCTGCTGCTGCCGCCGTTTCAGCAGTGCGCCGCCGAGAAGTGCCACCTTTGGTCGAGTGGTGAGTTGTGGGTGCGTCGTCGGGTGTGGCGGCGCTGTTTTGATGGGTACGTGCACCGACAAGCGGCGACGCTGAGGTGATGTTGAAGGTGGTGGATCTGATTTTCTTGGAGGGTGTGTTTAGTGTGTGGGGTCACGACGGGGTTGGATTGGGCCAGCGAGAGAGGCCGCGGCCGACGGCGTGCGGCAGAGGCAGGGCCGCCGCCGCCTCTGTTTTCCCCTCCCCTCACCCCTATTTTCTCTTCCTCATGTCTCTGTCTCATCGCTCTCTCATCTCTGCCTCTACTCCGCACCGCTGCCGCAGCTTCCCGCGGCAGCGCTGGGTCGATTTTGGTGGGTGTTGTATTAGTGTGTGTGAGGGTGAGTATGGTGTTTGTGTATGCTGCGTTTTGATGTTGATTGTGCGTGTTTGAGTCCATTTGTTGGAGGTAGACCGGCGCCATGGTATGTGGTGGTGATGGGAGTTGTTTATGGTTCGAGTATGTGCAGCGTTGGTGTTGATGGTGGTGGGTTTGGTTTTGATTGTGGTGGTGTGTATCATAGTGTTGGTTGTGTGTGTGTTGAGTTCGTATAAGTGTTATCGTTGTTGGTATTGTGGCTCACCGGTGACGTGTTTTCGTCCGCCATGGTAGTGATTGAGCTAGAGTGGGGCAAAGGCAGGGGGCTGGATTTTGGAAGAAGAGTCGACTTCGATGGGTAAAGGTCGATGGTGTGTTGAACTAGAGAGGTGCCGACTCGCAGCGGCAAGGTGTAGAAGACGACGGGGCTAAGGGTGGCAGCGAGTGTATGTTTGCGAGAGTGTATCTTTGGTCCCTTGTGTTTACGAGAGGGTATTGTTGGTCATCGCCAGTTACGCTTCCGTCACGGGTAGTGGTGGTAACAACAATGGGAATGGGACTACGAGGGTGAGAATTTGGTTTTTGTACATTTAATTGAGTTTAGGATTTAACTGAAGAAACCGTTTGCATCATTAATAATATTTAGGCATCGATAAATTATGGAAAATTATGTTTGATAGATGTAATAAGAAAACATAAGATTAGATGTTATTTTGGTCCTAAAAATGATCATGTAGGATTGAATGTGTATTATCTTAAAATTGGACTCAACCATTAATTTGTAATACAAGTGTTATATAATTCATATGAATTTAGATATTAATTCAGTTTAATTAATTATCATAAGCAATGTAAATAAAATATTATATGAAGTTAGATTGTTGATAGTATGAAACTGAGACTCAAGTTAGATTAACAAAATATGCTAATATAAGTTACTGTCTAATATATCATAACTCAAGTTAAATGATTAGGAAGATTTAATTATCTTTATATATATAAAACTACAAATATTGCCTAAAATAGTAAGACAATGATTTTCCCGTCCAAACATCATCCTAAATATAGAAATTAGGAAATAAATAAATAAAATTAAAATTGTTAAAAAAAGGTGAAAAAAAGTAATCAAATTTGTGATAAATTAGGAAAATATAAACGTTTCCTTTAATCTAAATGTAATAATACCAAATTATGATAATTGATTGTAATCAAATATCAAAATTATAATTTATGAATTAACTTAATTCCATAAATAAAGGTTTCACAACCTTATCAATTATGAATAACAATTAAAGATTGATTTACTGTGTCTATATATATGGTAATACTGTAATAATTGGATATTGATTTATTAGGTCTATATATATATATATATATATATATATATATATATATAATAAAATTGTAATTAGTTAATTATTTAAATATACTTTTTATTTATTTATGCTCTCTCACTCACTATAAATATTTAATTTTGGTGATTTGACATCTCAATTCATATATTTATGATATTATTTAAACAATATGTGTATATATATGATTTATTGATTTACATCATATATTATCATAATCATAATATCATATAGATAACAAAACAATTATTCCATTCAATGATTATATATATATATAATTTAATTAATATGCATGTAAAAAATATCATTATGTTTATTTATTCATTAAATATTTAATATATATTTAGATTAAATATATAAATACATATATAGTCAATGTGCATATATACATGTCAACTATTACCATCAAATATCTTTTATTTATTTTAGGAAAAGTAGAGCATTATATATTCTTTGGAGGAAAAAAAAAAACAAAAAATCCAATTTAATTGAGTCAAAGTCGTCAATATCCAATTTGATTATACTAATTCACTCTTTTATGTCATTCATCATCTCCAACAATTTAATAAATATCATGACCATAAAATAATAAAAACGGTAAAGCCATTTAAAATATTAAGAAGATTAATCAATATAATTATTAAGAAAAAAAATCACCATTGGAATTCTTTCCAAAATTTTCATAATTATCAAATTTGAAACTTATATAAAAGATCTTATAAATATTTGAGATTCTCACCAAAAAGAAGAAAAGAAGAAGAAGGAGGAAAAAAAAACTCAAATTTACGCAATCATAACAACAATCAATTATGTCTACACCATATATAATACACTAATTTCATATCTTAAAAACATATTATCCACTATAAATATGAGGGAATTCAAATTTTCATAATTATCATATTTAAAGATTACAAATGTCATTATATATGGAAACTTATTGATTTACAAGAATCAATTTATTGTCATATTATGGATGTGGAATGTTAATTAATTTGATCAAGATGATATAATATTGTATTAAGCTAAATAAATATATTTTTTAAAACATATATAGAAAATCTTAATTTGAAATTCTAAAAAAAAAACCCCAAATTTTTGCAATTACAATAACAATCAATTTTTTTTTTTTTGCAGTTTGTATCGACAAGTAATAATGTTGCCTTCACTTTTGAATGATTCAAACTTTTATTGTTATTCATATTTGAAAGAAGATCATTGTTTACAAGATGTAACTTTATTTGTATTGTATACTAATTCTTCTTATTGTTATTTAATATTGTATTGTTTTGCCTATTCTAATTTCTTTCTTTTTTTTTTTTTTTTTGCATGAATTCAGATTTAAGAGTCCTGATTCTTATCATTATATTATATTGGGATGATTGCTCTATAATATATGAAAATCATGTTTCGTAATAAAATTTGTATCTTCGAATTCACAATTTTTTAATAGAGGAATATTGTACAAATGATTTTGTAATTAAAATGTGAAGATAACAAAATTTATTGAATTTTTTATTGAAAAATGTAATCATGAAATTGAATATATTTTTACATTTTAATAATGCACAATTTTTTTATATATAATTCTTATTCCACTAAAAAAATTTAGGATCGACTAAAAAATATTACATACTTGAAAATCATAATTAAAACAATAAAAATTATTCTAACTGATAATTTATAATAATAATTTAATTGTTCCAATTCAAAATTTTAAATTAATATTAACCTTTGTAGTTGAGTCTAAATAAAATTGACATATATCTATTTATATATTAAAATGTATATTAAAATCCATTTTAAATTAATTTAAGTTAATGTATATTAAAATCCATATAAAAATAGAGTTAATTTACATGCCATAAGCTCTCTTATTAAATTTTGTTATTTAATATACTAGACAATTCCACAATTAAAATCTCGATCTCATCTATTTAATGCGTTTGAAAATGTAATATGATGACCTTAAGGTATTATTTTATTTAATGATCACCTAAATCTCACAAAATAACATCTATATACAATGTACATCGATCTCAACTGTAAATAAATAGAACTACATATATCAAATTAATATTATAAGACTACTAAAGATATTATTTTTAAAGCAAAACAAAATATATGTTAATAGATATTACTCTAAAGCTTATTATCAATAAAAGTTTCTTTATCAAATTCAAGTAATTTTTTAAAGAATAGAATGTTTAAATCAAAATATAATGAAAAATATTGGTGCTTTGAAAATATTATATATATATATAGCTAAACTTAAAATAAATCAAGTTTTTTCACATTTGAATTGATTAATTCACACAAATAATATTTTTCAAATTATCATTTGGTTTAGGAGTATTTTTTTATGAATTTTTGTATTAAGTAGATGAATCATATTTGTGAATATTTTATTTTTTATAATTTAAATCAAATGTTGATCTTTATTAAATAATTTCCAATCATATATATAATTTGTATATCTGATTGTTTTTATTTCTCAAAGAGATATAAATATAGCTTTTTATCATACTTTCTATTGATTATTTCATTTTTATGAAATGTTAGTTCTCATAAGATGATTACATTTGAAAGTGTTTGAGAAAAATGTCAAGTGAAAAAGTGATTAGACGATAAATATTCGACTTTTATCAAAGAGAAGAAATTAAAGATTGTTGTCAACAAAGAACATGATTGGAACTCCTAAGAAATAATCCTATGGATATATGTTGACCTTTTTTTTTCCTTGCATCAAGAATATTTTGTTGTTTTAATTTCTTTTTATTTTTTCTTTCTCCCGTTGATTTCTTGATTTAAAGATCTTAACATGTGATAAAGAAGTCAAGTAAAGGAACATCCTCAGAAATGTTGTTTATAAAAAAGTGTTACAAAAAAATTAATTTATGAATTTGGTTGATTTTTCAATATCATCCATTACATAATAATAATGTCCACAACCTTATAATAAAAGAATATAATAATATTTATTTACAATATATAATTTATATTCAAAATATTTAAATCACTTATTTTATGTTATTAAATTTAAATATAATTTTTAAATTTCAAATATTCTAAATATAAATAAAATTATGATTTTATCTTTAAGAAAATTTAATTCCGTGCATCGCACGGGTGAAAAACTAGTTTCCTTAAAATAACAATTAATTCAAGTCATATGAATCGAAGATCTATAATCAGTCAATTCAAATTCAATTTAAATCCATACGCCACTTTGGAAACCTTCAAGTTTGAACCAAAATTATGATAAATTGACAATGTGATCCTTATATTAATTATGAGATTAATATAAAAACCCTTGTTGCTCTTTAAAGCCATAATCCTAGAAATGCCGATTATTCACTTTATCCCAAGAAATTAATCTAAGATTTATTTCACACTATAAATAATTAAGTTAAACATTAAGGTGAACTCTATATTTTGAAGGAATATAAACTGAAAAGCTTATTTAAATGGTTGTAGAGACAATAGTTGTCGGCCTCAGTGATCAAAGGAATACGAACAAGGGACACGACTAAGAAATAGGACGAAGGGCTTTACAATCGCAACTTCTGAAGGTGGGGGTAAATGCTTGTTGTTTACTGCTTTATTTTAATGAACATGATTAAATGCGATTGTGCTATATGTGATTATGGTGCCTTTATGGGATTTGAACGTTAACCTTCAGCGTTTATTTCCAATATAATGTGAGGAATGTACAATGTTAATGATCATGGTGGAATTCCATTCACAGCGGGTTAAATATCCGAAGGGTTTCAAAGATGGCCTTTTTCACGCTGGACTTAAAGACTCCAGGTTTCATGGCAGGCTAGCTACCCGATGGTTTCAATATGACCCAATTATATTGGATTTAAAAACTCCAAATTCATGTCGGGCTTAAAGACCCGAGTAAGGTTATGATGATGTATTATGGTTATGTGCAGTGATTATTTGATGGTTGAATTGATGTGCTTACGTGTTCCCCTTTCCACCCCACTGAGTGATTTTTCTTGCACTCACCCCTATATGTTTAAATGTTTAGGACAGGGTATGCGAATGTGGCATGCCGGTAGCCGATATTATCAAGGTCAAAGAAGATTTTAAATAAAGAGTTTTATTTTACAAATTCCAAATATGTTTAATTATGTAAATGTATTATTTCTATCACTCCTTTGATAATATTAAAAGTGCGTTTGGAAAGAAACAAATTTCACGGTAATCGTTTCCGCTGCATTTTTCCTAAAATTCGTGTTTCGTACCAACTTTTTATGGAATAATATTTCACAGATATTTCTGAATTTATTTATCTTAATTATTATATAAAAAGTTTATTTATTTAGTAAATAACGTCAAAGCAATATTTTATGTTTTTAAGAAATGGGGCGTTACAATATGGCCTATTGGAAATAAATAACTGAGCTGTTGTGCAGGAATATATTTCAGAATCATATTTTTGTCTTATGCCTTCCATGCTTTATTAATTATTGAAAGAGAATTCTGATTGATTAATTTATTTATTTAGATTTTCGATCACAATTTTATAAAATATTCACAAAGTATTTGGATTTGCTTGATTTGTTTGAAGCTGGTTCATAATCAAACTTTTTTTTTTTTTTTTTTAAAAGGATGTTTAGAGATTCCTATTCTTCAAAGTATGAAAATATGTATTCTATAGAAGCACCATTTTGAGGCCCTTAAAAATGATAAGGTATCATATTTAAAACAATGTGATAGCTATATATATTTGAATAATATTTCTACATCATATTTGAATAATATGATTATATATTTGGATAATGTTTCATAGTTAATTGGAAAAGATATCAATATATGTGTGTGTTTTGGTAAGATATTTTTATTCTTAACTATCTTAATAAATAAAAGGGTTAAAGTCATTTCACATCCTACTATTCCCAATTTTACATTTTTTTGTATAAATCTTGAGTAAGTCTTGTGTGAGATCGTCTCACAAATCTTTTTTCGTGAGACGGGTCAACCCATAACCCACACTTAGCAATTCATATGAAAGTTTGTGGATATGGATTCAATTCATGGGTAATAAGGATCCGTCTCACAGAAACTATCCGTGAGACCGTCTCACATGAGTTTTTGCGAAATTTTAAAATGTTTCATTTTATCGTATGAATTTTTGATTTGATGCATTTTACGGTATTAGACAATACTATATAGTCGTTGATTTAAGACACGTGTACACCTATAATATGTTTAATACCGCAGTATGCATCACATTTGAAATTCATAAGCCAAAATGCAACATTTCTAAATTTTTATACCAAAAAAAAAATGTAAAATCACGTAGAGTTCGAGTGAGAAAATGTTTTTTTAACTGAAGGTTTCCTGTAAGATGTCATTGATGAAATTTCATATATAGTTGACTAAATGAATTCAAAAATCTTCTCTAGCATCCACATATTTGCACTTTCAAAATGGTTATATCTATTGTATTATTATTTGAAAGTCTCATCTTCATGATCGACCAATTTCAATTTCGTTTGGCAAGTTGTTGTGGACCTTTTTCTCCTTCGCATGTTTGTCATTAAACTAACTAGTAGTATACCCATGCGATGTACGATTTGTAATATACGATTGATTATTTAATTTACTATAATGTAATAGTATTATTATAACCTAAATTATATATTAATAAGAATTTATTTCTTTATCTTTAATGTGTCACATCTTAAATAATATTATAATTTTAAAATGCAAACAATAATATTGTTTAACAATGAATTTTAAATTCTATATTTGAATATGAGGTTGTTAAATAAACATTAATTTTGTACACGTACCCATTAATATTGTAAATTAAAATAAATTAAATCAAATTTAGTACTGAGAAACATTTATTGTAAACGATAATTGATATCTAAAATATATGTTACTTCATAAATATATGTTGTGCATATTACAAATTAATATAGATATAAGTATCAAGATTAGTATATTATTATATTTTTTGATTCATATTTATTAACAAATGTCCTTTGCATTAACAATTATAGATATCTTTAAAGAAAATATATAAATCTCATCAAATAACTAAAAGATCTTGATATGTATTTAAATAACGTAGCTAGTTCAATATTCAACCCACTTGTATTGACAAATATATCAAACAATTATACCAAAATGTTTTTCATTGTTATTAATTTCTCAAAAAATCTAAGACTTTTTATTTTAAATTATTTTTTAATTTCCTAATCTATATTTAATTTAGTCATCTATCTTTGTATTTTTAATCTTGTTAAATACAATTTTGCACCAAAATGTAAATATAAAATTTATATTTTTCATAAACCAAAACAAAATTCAAAATAAAAAAATAATTAATTTAAAGATTATAATTTATATGAAATATAGAAAAAAGATAAAATATACTTTATAACCTACCTATCTATAGGTATAACCTAACATAGTGGACCCCACAACCCTTAAAAGTATAAATCTTTTTATTTTTGATTTATTTAATTTCTTGTAACTTCTTTCCATTTATAGTATGTTCATTTGGAAGGGAAAATTAATTATTGTTATTTTTATTGAAGGTCTTCTTTATATATATATAGAGATTATCATATATTTAAAGAGATCTCTATCTACGAATTTCATTGGCTCTAATATATAGGTAATTATGTCAACATATATATGCAAAATAATACTAGTTTACTGGTCAACATGAATCTCGAAAATAACTGAATCATGATGAAACCCAATACCTCCAAATTGTTAAAAAAAAAAAAAATTGAACAAAATAGCAAGAAAATCAAACATGACTTATAAACTTATATTCTATTGCAGAGTTTTAATTCTCTCTAAAAACGTAAAACATCATCATCATCATTATCATTATTATTATTATTATTTTGCATTCTATTTGAATGAATATTTGTTTTAAATTGCAAATTTCTAAATTTTTGAAACTCGAACCGATCCGTGCTCCATTACATATAAATCTAAAGGAATCAAACCGATTTGACAGAACAATTTCTCAAAATTATTTTTGTAAATCTACAACTTTTTATTCGGTTTTGGAGATTTTCTATTCCCCACATTGCTTTCAATTGTACGAAATCCTAAATAATACCACTACTGCAAGGACCAATATCATTATTGAGCACTGAATATATATCAAATAAATGGGCTGCATTATTTTTCGTATATATATGATGGAAAACCTAACTAATGAGTTATAATTATTGTACAGTGACAATTATATATAGTTATAAATATTAATTGCTAACTTTGATACTAATAGTTGGATTGGTTGTATTATATTTGTATAGTTCATAAATGAATTTCATCTACAAAATGTCGAAAAAAAATTAGTCAGAAAATAATAAGTACATTGTTATTGTCTAAACCTTGAGTTGACAAGCTACTTGCACATTCATAAATATGTAGTAAATAAGAGACGTTTGACGTGAGATTTTTATGTAAAATGAGAGTTTATATGGATTAGTAAATGAGAGTTAATCAATATATGAACTATATTGATTAGATATTCATACCACCAATCTGATTTTGTTCGATCATTTTTTATCGAATTTTAACATGTGATCACCTGCATGTATTATATTTTTAAGAGTTTTTTTAATCCAATCAATTGAGTTAATTGTCGCAACTTCAAAAAAGCCCATAAATATGTAAAAGAATACAACGATTCAATTGTTTACATAATAGGATAAATATGAATTTTAGTCTTGTAATTAGATTAGGTAATGTCCAATTTTGATACAATAATTTAACCGTTTCAATTTTACTCTTTTAACTATCGGTTTCTTTCAATTTAAGTTTGATTTTGACTAAAAAAAATTTCATGTTGATGTGGTCGCCGGAATTATACACTTGTCACTCAAACTAGAACAGTACCAAGTTTTTTTCTCCTTGTGATTCTTATATTTCCAATTTAATTCACAAGGAAGATGAAAATGTTTATCTTTCTTTTCTATTTGTTTCAATTTTTTTCAATTTCTCATTTATTCTATTCATGCATCTTCTAATGATGCGACAATGCTCCATTAATTAGGGATTTCTTGCTGGATGACACGTGTGCATGCCAGCGGCCACATCAACTCAAAAAAAAAATCCACTCGAAATCGAATTAATAGAAATTAAAAAATTAAATAACTAGACAACTAAATTAAATTGGAAAAAAGCAAAACCAGAGTATCTACATGACTAAAATTGATTTTTTTTTCTAAAAGAATATTCTTAAAAATTATATATCACGCGCAAATCACGTGCCATAATCTGATAAAAGATGGTAAAAAAATTAGTTTGATGGTTTAAATGTCAAATCATTTGATATCTACTTTATATAAACATATACCAATGCCACAACAAAAAATAAATAAAAGTATCGGTAATAATCTATGTACAAAATTATTGACAGATTGATTTTCATGAAGTTGTTACAATTGTATCTTTATTTGATATGGTTGGGTTAAAGTTATTTTTCCCTCATAATTATAGTGTCTTTCGATTTTCCTGATCTCATAAGTATCACGATATTAAATTTAGTCTCATAATTTAAGAAATGTCAATTTAATTCTGACTGGAATACTGAACTCCACCAGAAAATGACTTTTTCTGTGATTTAGAAGTGACGTGACGACACGTGTCACTCAACAGAATTTGACACGATCCACATCATTTTTTGACATCAAAATGCTCCAATTCTAGAAAATAAATTAAAACCGAACGGATCTTAATTTGTTGAATTAAATTGGTGGTAACAAATAAATTGCAAAATTAGAAAACACCATAATTATTAGAAGGCAAAATATTTTGTGCATGGATCCATGCACCCAGGTCGACCCGTCCCACGCGCCTCTGACTCACGTTTTCACGTGCCCCAACACGCTCTCACGCGCCCCCACGCGCCTAGTGGGTGCGCTCAAACCCACCAAGATTCGCTCTAGGCAGTCATACCCTCATGTTATGTTAAGGTTACTCTCATGTTATGTTAGGGTTACCTTCATGTTATCTTAGTGTTACCCTATGAGGGTAACACTAACATAACATGAAGGTATGATTAACATTGTTTTTTACCTTCATGTTATGTTAATATTACTTTCATGTTATATTAGTGTTACCTTCATGTTATATTAGTGTTACCTTCGTGTTATTTTAGTTCAGTAGTTTTAAACTAAGGGTATTAAATCTGGAGATGAGGTCACATTAACATAATGCGAAGGTAACCCTAACATAACACTAACATAACGTGAAGGTAACGACCAACACACGCGAAAAAAGTAAAGAGGCATTGGCTGGACGGGACAGCCCAGCCCATGCGCAACCCGCACGCTTAGATCCGTGTAACTGGTGCACATGAGAGTAACTCTTATTAAAATGAAACATGATTTTAACCGATTTGGAGGATAGAGGACACCTCTTTAGACGATTTTTACGAGGACTCTATAAGTTTCTCTCTTACCCTCATGTGCATTGAATGCTAAATACTAAATTTTCTTCCTATTAATGACCTCTCCCACCAAAACATAAAACTAATTAATTATTGATAACCATGACAATAAATACATCTTTCACCGTGAATAAGTTCTCAAATTCCATCTCCATCTAAATTGTGGCTCAAAGAAATCAATATATTGGTAAATTAATTGCTATCACGAAAAGGTAATGTTTAACAACTCCAATTAAAGACTACTTTATTACACTTCTACCTTTTATAAAGACAGGTTTCATGCATCAAGAAACTGAGCTTCTTTTGAGCAGTCTAGAAGAGCTATCATCTTCTGAATTTCAAAAGAAAATGCTTTCAATCTTCCTAAATCACCTAAAAACTCAGCCTTTATGGATAATCCTCGTCACCTTTCTAGGTTTTCTTTCCCTTTTCAACTCTTTCACTTCTCTTGTGAGATGGGTTTTCAACCTACTTCTCAGATCACCGAAGGATATGAGAAGTTACGGCCCGTGGGCCCTGGTCACCGGTTCGACCGATGGGATTGGCAAAGCTTTTGCTTTCAAACTTGCCGAGAAGGGCCTAAACCTAGTGTTGGTTAGCCGGAATCTAGCCAAGCTAAAGAGGGTTTCTTCGGAAATCCAAGAAAGGTTTCCTGACACAAAGATCAAGCTATTCGAGCTCGACTTTTCTGGAGACCACGTGGCCTCTAGGGTTGGTGAGATGAAGGGGGCCATCAAGGATCTTGACATTGGGGTTTTGATCAACAACGTTGGAGTAACATATCCAAGAGCCATGTATTTTCATGAGGTGGATGAGAAAATATGGATGAACTTGGTGAGGGTAAATGTGGAAGGTACAACTTATGTTACAAGAGCAGTTGTGCAAGGCATGATTGCAAGAAGAAGAGGTGCTATTGTTAGTATTGGATCTGGTGCTTCAATTGTTGTACCTTCTCATCCTCTTTATGCCATCTATGCTGCCACCAAAGCGTAAGCATCTCCACCCCCTCTTGTTTCATCTCATTTTCTTCATATTTTTTGTCGGGATGATTTCGATTCTGATCGTATATGTATGACCCTTTCCATTTTTCGACCATCAAGTATCCATTTTTCAGTCGTTTTAATTTTTTCAATTTCGGCCACATTTTCAAAATTACTGACGTGACAGTCGGAATTTAGTTATCGCGTCATTGATTTTGAAAACTTTGACTGAAGTTGGAAAATATTAAACCATATGGAAGACCGAAATTGGAAAATGAAAACCAAATTGTCAAAACTGGAAAGTTGTACGTAATCAAAATCTAAATCAATTTTTATTTACAACAAATAAGTAACATGAGGTAAGTATATGCTTTCAAAATGCATGCACATGATCAATCAATTTCTTTGCGAAGAAATAATTGCAACATTAGTACTGTATGTGGACAGTGAACTGAATGTGAGGGAAAGTTATAATAATTAGTTACATAATGGAAAATATCATAAGTTATAATAAGTTATATAATTTAGGTATTATGTAATTTTGTTTTTCGATTTTAGTCTTTTAATTGTTGATTTTTTTTCAAATTTTGTCCTTTTTTATTCGGAATAACTAAAGTTGTTGACGTGGCTATACCTGAATTCATAGGTTTATAATTTTGGTTATTCCAACAAAAGAAGAGCTGAAATTAGAAAATATCAACAATTAAGAAACCAAATTTGAAAAAGACAAAATTAGTACACTAGAATTGGACAAAACCTAATTTACTGAACTAAAATTGATATTTTCTCTATAATAAATAGTTAGGTAGTTCATGGGGTGAATGAATGTATAGTTGGTCACTCTAAGCATTTAGCATTTATGTATGAAGGCGTACGTGGTTTTATATGAGCCCATGGAATTTTTTAGGATTATACAATTGTATGTTTAAAATGTTCACTACTAATATGACATCTGCAATTAATGAATATATTAGTTAATTAAGACGTGTTCATCTGACCAGCTAGCAATGAGAATTTTCACCATTATATAGGAATATTTTTTAAATTAATCTTGTGACTTATAAAGATTTGTGCAATTTTAAATAGTTATGTTTCAATTACATTCTATTTGAGGATATATTCTTTTTCTTTATTAGACTACATCAAAATTGACATCAGCACAAATTAGACCACATCAAAACTGTTAGGTAGAGTTGCTGTTGTGGTAAAGTGATTTGTCTAGCTAAATACATCAAGTCACATAAAAGTTACATATATGTGACAAAATTAGTTAATTTGTGTGATCGATGGATGACAACTCATGAATTCTAATTCGTCAGACGGGGTTTATATTTTTTTTTAAAGGTAAAAGTGAATTTAATTATAACCATATGAGTATTAGGAGTATTGATCATGTATGGAATAAGCAAAAACAAATGGAAAATGTGTTCTCAACCACTTCCATGAACTCAACCATCGACAATTTTTTCTATAGACAGATCATCCTTTTCACTGAATGTGAGATGGGGTTTATTTATATAGATCAATCGTTATATATGTTGTTTAATGTGGGGTAATTTAGTTAATTAATTAATCAACATATTAATAGTTTCTGACTGATCTGAAAAGGTATTATATATATTTGGAAAGAGTATTTTGTTAATTAAAATTATTATTTCTAATTTGAAAAACATCACCTTTTAAAGTAAAATTAAATAACTTATTTTTTTCTTTAAGAAAAACCTATTAAAAGTATTAACTTTTGGTTTGCAAAATGATGTTTTAAAATAATTAATTTTTATAACAAGAGTGTGTTTTATATCAAAAAGATTAAGCATTTTAAAATTAAAATAATTAAAGAACATAATAATTATGTCAAGAATATTACATACTATTCACAATTTATCTGTCATTTTTTGCATGTGCCAGTCAATTTTATTGTGTAAAAAGAATATTATTGTGATATTTGAAAAATATAACTTTTTAATTTAAAAGAATTACGTATTATTGAATGTGAGTAAGAAAAAAAAAAGAACTTTTATTGTAGAAACTAAAAAAAAAAAATCATAAAAAAGTAATAATTTTAAATTTTAAAAAAAAAAAGTTCACTAATCCATTTGATTGATTGTCCACAAACTGATCATGTTAACCCTCCTTGATAGTTAGTTGGACATTGACTGATTTATATATATATATATATATATATATAGACTAAAGTTCTATTTCTATTCATTAGTTACGGCAAAAAAAATATAATCCCAAGTTGTATATTAGATAATCGATCCAAGTCCACCAAATATAATCCTTACTTGAATTTCCAGCATTACATATAAATACAAAAGTGATCTTACTTTATTTTTATTTTAGCCTTTTTAAAAATTGAAGCATCTCAAACAGCATTAAAGCCAGCTAATTATCACTTGCAGATATGTTGATCAGTTATCGAGAAGTTTATATGTGGAGTACAAACACTATGGGATAGACGTCCAATGCCAGGTATTATACACATCACTATTTTAATATGTTAATTTCATTTTTTGATTCGGTGTTATCTCAATTTGGTCATGTCATTTTCCGACTATCAATTTTAGTCCTGCAATTGAGAAATGTGTTCAATTTCAGTTAGTTTTTCACCAAAATCACAATTATTAGGCTACTTTTCAGCGAGAATCACATAGTCGTCAAGTCGTCCAATTCCATGACTAGAAATTTGTCATTCCGAAAAAATTAAATGAACAGAAATTAAACATTTTTCTCATACATGGGTAGATCATATCATTATCATGTAATTACACATGTAATTTTGTTGATTAAAAATTGGATGAAAATCAGGTACCACTATATGTGTCAACAAGAATGGCAAGTGAGGTGGCATTTGTGGAGAAAACATCACTATTTATTCCAACAGCAGAGAAATATGTTGAAGCAGCATTAGGGTTCATAGGCCATGATCAACCAAGGTGCACCCCTTACTGGGCCCACTCCCTTCAATGGTTCTTTGCCTCTCTTTTGCCACGTCATCTTCTTGATTCTTGGAGGCTCTATATTGCCATCTCAAGATCAACCAAGTCCCATGCATATACATAGATTTTCATTATGCTAATCAAATATTGGATCTCTATTGTACCTCATATTTTAATTATTAAATATTACTACATTTTATTTTTAAATAAGTGCAATTTTTAATTTCAAGTTTCAATATATCTTAGGGTTATCTACATAAAAGAAACACAAATTTATGGTTTAGTTTCAATTGCAATATGAATTGTTGATTGTAACACAAAAGAACGTTCAATTCAACATTTGTTTTAATTCGGGACATGTTTGAGTTTTTCGAACTCGAATTACTGACGTGGAATTGTATACAAGAATTGCCAACATGTAATTTTAAATACAGTCATCATTTAAATGTAAATTATACGTCAATATTAATTAACTTATATTTTGAGTTTTATTCAAACTCCAATTACTAACGTGGAATTGTATATGTTAATTACCAACATGTAATTTTAAATACAATCATCATCCACATGTAAATTTATAAGTCAATAATTAACTTTTGCAATTTGGATTCCACATCAGTATTTATTAGAGCTCGAAAAACTAAAACATGTCTCGATTGAAACAAGTGTTTAATTGATTTTTTTTGTAAGTTACAGTAAAAAATTCTTATTGCAAATGAAACTCAACCATTAGTTTATATTATTTTTATGAAATGAACCTATATTTAGTACATTTCCACTTATTTATTGATAATTAAATGTTATTTAATTGTTGGTTATTTAATAGTATAATATTATTGTTGGTCGACCACCAAAAATATCGAGTAGGTAAGACACGTGGCAAACATTAGTAATTCTTTCTGCGAAATAGTAATGAGCAGCATTACTATGTGTGAATGGAAATGCGGGCAAAATTTACTTCCAATTAATGAGTTAGTCTCCTGTGCAACTGGTGTATGTACAATTTGGGTCCGGTCCGGGTCGATCCGGATCCGTGCACTTTTATTTATTTTATTTTTTTTGAATTTTATTTTTTCACTTCAGGTTGTTACCTTTATGTTATATGCATGTGACCTTTATGTTATATAAGTGTGACCTTTATGTATAAATGTAATGACCTTTATATACTCTAACTTAGAAAAAAATGAAGAATTTTAACAAAATTTGTACATATTTACGTTTATGAAATATTAGTTGCACATATATCCATCCTTAAAATGCACTGAATTTTGAAAATTTCAATCTTTTTCAAAGTTATGGATTATAAAGGTCATAATATTTGTACATAAAGGTCACAAGAACTGTACATAAAGGTTACAACAATACAACATAAAGGTCTTAATCTGAAGCGAAAAAACCTGAAAATCTTCATTTTTTTCCTAAGTTACTGAACATAAAGGTCATAACATTTATACATAAAGGTCACACTTATATAACGTAAAAGCCACATCTTTACAACATAAAGGTAACAGCCTGAAGTAAAAAAAAAAAAAAAAAAATCCAGGTACGCGGATCCGGGTCGGGTCGCCCCAGTTGCACCAATCCAGATCCGTGCACCTGGTGCACAGCAGCATTTGCCCCAATTAATAAATGTTTCTGGAATAGTTAGTTAGACTTAGGTGAAGAGTTGGTCAAATCCGGTATGGATTCACTACAAGAAAAATGGTGAAAGACAATGCGTTATTTTTTGGGAAAAAAAAAATTGTTGTATCCAATGTTGTAAAATAGGAACACTGAAAGATAACAACGCTTTTCAGCATTGCACAAAACATTGTTATTAATAAATACTGCAACATCTTGTCAGAAGCATTGTCTTTCTGCGAATTTGTGTTGTCTTTTACCGCAATCCAACACGGAAAGACAACAATTTTCGTAAAAATAATTGTAAATTTCAGAAAAATAACAGAGATTCCTAAAAAAATGTTGTCTTTACTGTGTTGTTTTTCTGCATTTTTCTTGTAGTGATTTATTTGGATCCGTGCTCTTTTTTTAAAAAAATGTTTTCGTTTGAGGTTAAAAAATTTATGTTGTATTTATGTGACATTTTATGTTACGAGTATAGAGTACGTACGTCACACGTAAATGATAAATTAATATTAAATTACTACTAAGATAAGGATATATAATGTATATCAAATTAGGTCCTACATATAATAGAATTCTACATGATTTTAATTTAGAATTGTAATGTTTAGTTATTTAAATATGATAGATAGACAATAGGTAATAGGTAATTGATAGATAGATAGATAGATAGATATAAGTGCGATTTGTATGTAGAAATGTAGTGACTGTTATATACTCTAGCTTAGATAAAGAAAAAAAAAATGCAGCAAAATTTGTACATCTATACATTTAGTGATATTAATTGCACCTTTATGTAGTATATAAAGATGCAACTAATATCACATAAAGGTATGTTTATCTAAAAAATGTACATGAGGGTCACAATAATACAACATGAAAGTCACACCAATACAACATACAGGTCACAACCTGAAGCGAAAAAAAAAAACTAAGTTTTTTATTTATTTTTATAAATTACTGAGTATAAAGATCACTACATCTGTATATAAAGATCACACCAATACAACATAAAAGTTTCAACCTGAAGAGGAAAAAAAAACTCAAATGGACATAGATTTAGGTCAGGTCGCACCAGTTGCATAGATTCAGATCTATGCAATTGGTGCACAAAAATTTTTACCCATAGTATAAAAGTCAATATTATTACTTTTGAATTGAAGTATTTAACTGAGTATATGATATCTGAAAATAATTGTATGAAAAAATATATATATTATTTAACCTCATCTACAATAATTTGGTAATGGCATGAAAATCTTCATTTTTTTCACAATTGTTTATTTAATTTACAATATTTTACTAATCACCCAAAAACTATCCTTAATACTTGCATGTACATAATAATTTTCTTCGAGCCTGAATTTGGGCCTACTAGTTAATTTACTAATTTTACAAAAAGAAATGATTAGATAATTTTTCTAAAAACCCTGTACATAACTTTTCCAAATAAAAATCTCCAATTAGTTAATTAAAATCTAGTACACTTTAGGTAGTCTCAATCCCTGTTAATTTAAAGAAGTTTCATTTTAAGCAAGGGTAATAAATTTCAAATCATAAAAACCAGTGCATAAAATAATTGGGTTGGAGAAACAATTGTTCTTATTGGGTTAAAGAGTTGGATCCAAATTGTTCTGGGCTGGGCTCTAGTTTAAAGCCCAGCCCAATAGCCTATCTGTTCCCACCAAATCCAAATGATTCATATATATAATTCTCATTTTCTTTTCTTTTCCTTTTTTCTTTTTCTTTTTCTAGAGGGGTTTGGAATTTTAAAAGCTATCATATATATAACCCCTAAAACCCTTGGAAGCGCAGCTCCTATGGCGAAACGACGTCGTGAGACCGATTCCGGCGGCACGGCTGCAGAAATGGCGGAGTTCAGGACGGTGTTCGTCGATACCAGCCTTGACACCCACCTCGCCATGCTTGTCTCCTCCTCTGATACTGTATCAGATTTCAAAAGTATTTGTTATATTTCGATTGATACTTGATTGATTGATTAAGTGTGATTTTCCAATGTATATTATCTCTGCATGGAATGTGATTATACTGGAATATTTTTTAATTGATTGATATTTGGTGCTATAGACTCGTTTTGTAAAATTTGTCTGGAATGATCTGTTATTATTCGTAGTAATAATTGCACTGAGATGGAAGCTTAAATTGGAGTTTCTTGAATTTTGGATGGTATGTTTAAATTGCAGCGTGTAGGGTTTACTTTCTTCAGAATATAAGATTTTGTACTTCTCTTCATGCAGAGAAGATGGCAGTGGAACACAAACAATGTTTTCCGAATATGGGGGAGATACATTTCCACAGTGTGAAGGTACTTCTTCTTTTGTTTTGGAGCTCTATTGATGGATTTCAAGAATATATGCAATTGATATTTAAATGTTGTTTGTCTATTGGTGGAATTTAATAATACATGCTAATGAGTATGGTATTTATAACTTGGTAGGTAAAACGTAGATCAAATTTCTATCATCTGCCAGACGTTATGCTTGTTTGGAGTGCGTTTCATGGGGTCGATGGGAATTGGTTTCTCTCAGCCGATGCTTCCATCGCTGCCAATTATCAATTGATGAAAGATTCCTGTGAGTTTGATGCAAGCAATGGTGTGAAGATGGGTGTTGCCAAAATTGATGATGATTGCAAAGGTTTATCATTTGATGCTAATGGGATCCAAATCCCCCCAATTCCCTTGACAGATGGTGCTACTGAAAAGAATGTTGTTTCAGAAAAGATTACTGGGTTTAAGTTTGAGAAACCCGTGGAAGTGACCACTGATTTTCAAAGCAAAATTGGTTCTGAAGAAAACTGTATGGAAACTGATTCTCGTCCCAAGAAGAAACGTAAAACAAGGAAAATGGAAGATGCATGTCATAATCCTACTCCGGAAGATACTTGTGCCTTGTTTCAAGCATCTTGTAATGCTACATCAATAACTGAGATTGTTGGCTGTGGAAATATGATGGAGGATGCAGTCAGAGAATGTCCTGGAGGTGGGATTGTACGTGAGCAAAATGGGAAATTTTCAACTGATGCAGAAGTCTCAGTTGTAAAAAATAATCCACTTGACCCTGAGAATAGGATTGTGCTTGAGGGAATATCTCTGCCTACCACAGCAGAAAAGAGTAATTTAGGAAGCATTTTGACCTCTCAAAACCTATCAGCTTCTGAAGAAAGGAAAGAGTCAAAAGCATTAGAGAGAAAAATGGATCATGAACTTACCCAAGATGCTCTCATATACTCTAAGGATGTTTCTGTTAAGGTACCAGATCATTCACCTGGACTGATGGATGACGGAGGTGTAGTGGGTGAGGTCAATACAGATGGAAGTACAAGGAAGAGGAAGGAAGTCCGAAAGACAGACAGAAAAGTCCAGGATACAACAGATAATGTGCAAACTTTGATGGGTGAAACTATGAAGCCGTTTTCTAAAACTCATAAATCTGAAAAAAAGCAAGAGAAAGTTCCAGCTTTAGAGTATGATCATGAATTTACAGTTCCCTCAAACAGCAAAGCTTCAGACCATGTTAATCCAGATTTATTGTTGAAGGAAACAAGTTTTTCGCCGGATGCAGATGCTGTAGAGGAACCTGAAATCTCTACTGGCATCGAGGAGAAGAAGAAGAAGAAGAAGAAAAAGAAGAAGAAGAAGAAATCTGATAATGCAATTAGTGGCTCTTCAAGCTTGCTTCTTCCATCAGATGATCATATCCATGAGGTAACTGGTGAGGAAAAAGATGTTCAGATGTTGGACAGTTCGACTGTAGATACTTCAGAGAAAGTTCAAGGTGATAATACAAATGAGACAGATTTAGGGTTATTGACTCAAGCGGAGCAAATTTTGGAAGATACGGGCACTGAGAAGAAACATGCAGACAAAACGACCAAAAGTTCTGTTGGTAATTGTGTTGCAGATATTCGAGCTGTAGAACCAGAAAATACAGTTATAGATTTCAATCAAGTGTACAAGGTTAATGAGATTACGGAAAATGGGGACAAAAAAGCTTCAAAGAAAAGAAAGAAGCTAAAGCTTACGACGTCAGAAGTCCAAGAAAATTTCCAGTTGAGGATCAACAAATTGGTATTGAACCATTAACAGCTAAGGAAAATTCAATTTGTTATGTAAATTCTGAACAAGAAGGCAAACATGTAGACTCATCCCAGGTTCTGTCTAGTAGAAATGCAGAAAAATTGAGTAAAATGCATGGAAGTCCTGAAAATACTAATGATCTGGCAAAATCTTCAGAGAAGGAGGTGGAAGGAATTAACTTTAAGCAGTACTTTGTGCCTGACAAACACCAGGATAATGTTGAATCTGGTGGCAAGGTAAAAAAAGCAACCAAGTCAAATCAAGAGGCTAATTCAAATAAAGCTAGAGATAATGGTATATCTTCTGTAAGCAACTCAACTGAAGTACAGAACTCTGTTAAGCCTTTCGAAAGTAAAAAAGTTGGGGATAAATCGCTTAAGAAGGGTGGTGGCAGGAGTAAGGGAGACTCAGAACAGAATTCTGATCGGGATGCAATGATCTTCACTTCCTTGAGAAGATCATCTGGTGCTCCTGAAAAACGGGTGAAAGACTCTACTCCTAGTGAGATTCTGACTGCATCTTCTCACCTAAACAAAAATAACCAATATTTATATAAATTAAGCTCTGGGAGGTCGGAGATAGTTCCCAGAGAGCAGGGAAACAAAAGGGTGGAGGTAGGTCTGAATTTAACAACTATGATGCCGGTAAAGACTCCACAGAAAAAGAGCTTGTTCACCAAAGCAGGAGCACTTTTCCAGGATAATAGTGGTGAAAGTTCTGGTGATGGTAATGGATCAGAGGGTAGCACCCGCAGCCAATCAGATAGTTCATCCATGTCGGGCGACTCAGACGGTGAAAGTGACTTCAGCCAGGGTTCAACTAGAAATGGTATGTTCTTATAGTACATTGTCATTCTACAGAGTCTATTGTGTTGAAAAACTTTATTTTGTATGACTTTCGTTTACTCTGTTACTTAATGGTATGCATATACATATATATATACATATATGAGGAAGCTTATTATAGTTTCACTAGAAACTGTTTTCTCATGGATTTCAGCAACTTGTTCAGTGTACATACTTTGCTTCTCTTTTTATTTTCATCTATATTATGAGCTTAAAGATTTGATGGAAGTTCACAGCACAGTTATTGAATCAGTCTTAAGATTCTTATGATTTGCTTGAGAAAAGTACTGGAGTTGAGTTGTGGTTCCACATCCTATTAAATTATTGTGTTTAGTTGATACAATATAATCTTGTGATTGAAAAATAGTTGCCCTGAATGTATTAGAGATGCTGGCATTTCATGAGAAACACTTATTTTAATTTGGGATGATTGCCTATTTTATTTTTGCTATCTCAGTGTGTGAAATTTATATCTTTACCTTCGTTCTAATAACAGGAATCAGGTGATGAGGAAGAAAGATCTACTGGAAAAAAGGTGTCAAAGTTGGAGTAAGTCCCATTATTTATTTCGAACCCTTGTAACCCTGCAACTTGTATATGCATCATTGTAATTTCGATTAGTTTTGATATCTTAGCCTCTTCCCATTGTCATTAATAAATGAAACTTGCTATGTATTGGCTACTGCAACAGCCTATCTGCCCCAAAGGATTTGACGATGGATATGATCCTCAAAAGCTCTAAGCGGTTCAAGAAGGCCAAGCTTGTGGCCTCCCAAAACGTAGACGAGCAAAATGAAAGCCAGGCGATTGAGTTTGTTCCCGACAGTCAGCCAAGTTAGAACTGACGCCTTGTCCTTTCATCACGGGTATCTAGCCTAGGGCAACAACCATATCATTGCGCCTTCGAGCTTGATCGTGATCCACCTTTGATAGCTGCCATGCGATTTTTGACAGTTCAGAGGAAAATTGCCTCTTTTTTTCTTGCTTCTCATTCTTGTCCTGATTGCATGCATTATGTAGGTAAAATGTTAGCTTCATCGCCAACATAACAACCATATTTGAAGGATTTCGGTTTTTTTTTGGAATGGTGAATGAAATTATATCTTAAACTTATGTCAGAAAAAAGTAAATATGGTTCCTCTAACAAAACATATCGACAAGAGAAAAACGGCCACCATATATATTCGTTCTTATATAAGTCACCTTGAAAAGTGATTCCTCTAACAAAACATATCGACAGTTGGAGATCAAAAACCAAAAATTTTAAGATAATACATTGCTATCAATATTTATATACATGTAATCTTATTTTCATGAATTGTTGTGGTTGATTATGATATTAAATCTCTCTATCTCTCTCTTTGTCGTTTAGTGTAATCATATATTAGTATTGAATCAATGTGGTGATTTTTCAAGTTTGCTTCCTCCATGGCTAACTTGAAGTTTGTCCAATATATGCTATAAATTCATAAAAATATCTTGAAACTAGTCATTTCAATCAGATGAATAAATGCGATGGGATTAGGTTTAGGTTTAGATCACTCTTGATGCAGAGATGCAATTGGATTGGGTTGGGATTGATCCGGATCCATGCATGCTAAACTATTAGCCATGAATACTAACACTAGTGATGTGAAATTCGAAACCAAAATTTATGAGCCAATCTCATGAATATTTATAATTTTGAAAAAACAGTTAAAAGTAGAAATATAACGTTCTTCTAATCCACTTTGAATTAATAATAAAATAGAGTAAATCATGAAGATGAAGGTAAGACAGGATCGGGCCTACGATGTTTCCGGAAAACGACCTCAGTGTCCAGCCCGAACCCGTCAACGGCCCGAACATGGACCAGCTCGGACCTATTAAACAGCTTCTTAAGCGGCTCAACACTGAACAAGTCATTAGCCGAGTACTTATCAGGCCGTCTAGAGAGCGCCACGTGTAGAGCGCATACCCCACCGGGCCTCAACGTCCGTTCGATCTCTCCGACGAACTTGTCGGGAAAGAGTGCATGGTCAAACACATTGGAGAACTCGAAGTCGAAGGTGTCGTCATCGAAGGGCTGGCGATGGAAGTCTCCCTGCACGACCAACGGCGGAGATGGCACGAGATCCAACCCGATCGAGTCGGGCACTCCAACCCGCCTCAGGGCCTCCACCTCTTGTCCCATTCTGGCGCCCACGCACAGAGCTTTCGAGCAGTTTGAAAGCAGGTGTTTGCAGCTGAGATCGGTGAAGAATCCGGCGAACACTCGGATCTTCCGGTCCCAGTCTCTGGTCATCCACATTTTCCGGAGCTTTAGGTTTAGGGTTTTGTTGAGCTGGCGCTGGATGTAGGACTCGTAGGAGGTGTATCCGGGTCGGATCCTCAGGTCCGGCATGGACGGCGGCGGCGCCACGGTGGTTCTGAGGTACACATGATATGTTGTGGGGAGGAGGAAAAGGATGATGATCAAGTATATGGAGTTAGTTATATGCTGCATGGCTTCTTCATTCATACATGAACATGAAGCTCTCTCTCTTTCTCTCTCTCACTCTTCTCTCTCTAAATGTAGATAAGGTTTAGAGGATTGTTGACATGTTGAAGGGAGAAGAGAACAGGTGTAGAGTATGGAATGTACATGTGTGAGTTTGGGGATCATACCAAAGTCGGCATCACTTTTATTTCACTTTCACAATCATTAAATTAAATTAATTAAATCTATCTATTACCTATATAAAAGTAGACAAAAACTTTTATGTATCAGGTGTACGGATCCTAGATCCATGCATCTGAACCAACCCGCTCGTGTACGAGCTTCCACGCGCGTCCTACGCGCCCTCACACAGCTCCCACTCGCCTGGGCGGATGCGCTCGAATTCGCTCGTTAAGGATACCTTTTAGTTATGTTAAGAATACCTTTCAGTTATGTTAAGGATGTCTTTTAGTTATGTTAAGGATATCTTTGAAATCCTGATTCCAGGTTACATACCACGGTATGTTAAGAATACCTTTTAGTTATGTTAAGCATACCTTTAGATTATGTTAAGGATATTTAGCTATGTTAAGAATACCTTTTGATTATATTAAGCATACATTTAGGTTATGTTAAGAATACCTTTAGGTGATGTTAAGGATACCTTTGAAATCCTGATTCCAGGTTACATACCACGTTATGTTAAGAATACCTTTTAGTTATGTTAAGCATACCTTTAGGTTATGTTAAGGATACCTTTAGTTATGTTAAAAATACCTTTTGATTATATTAAACATACTTTTAGGTTATGTTAATAATACCTTTAGGTGATTTTAAAGATACATTTGAAATCGTGATTCTAGGTTCCTTTGAAATCCTGATTTGATACCCTTAGAATTCGCTCCAGGTCACATACATTTATGTTATATTAAGGATACCTTTAGGTTATGTTAAAGATATTTTTATGTTATGTTAGAGATATCTTTGTGTACAAAATGTGTAACACAACTACCTTATGGATAAGGTATCTCTAACATAACATAAAAGTATCCTTAACATAACCTGAAGGTATGCCTGACGTAAAGTAAATGTATGAAATTTGGGCATAAAGGTATCCTTAACATAACCTAAAGGTATCCCTAAACATTACCTAAAGGTATTCTTAACATAACATAAAGGTATGTCTAACTTAACGTAAATGTATGAAATTTGGGCAAAAAGGTATCATTAACGTAACCTAAAGGTATTCTTACACATTACATAAAGGTATTCTTAACATAACTAAAAGTCATGACTAAAATTGAAAAAAGTTAGCGTGAAAAAAAAAAAAAGCGGGTCGGATTACCCGGATCCGACCCGGTTGCATGAATCTAAGATCCATACACTTGATGCACAAGAGACTTACTCATAAAAGTATGGATATTTCTTACAAAATATGGATTTCCTAATATATCCTTATAAAAGATTTTATTTAAAGTTATAATTGTAATTTGTGATTTTTATATTTAAATAATTTTACATTAGAATTCTAAATTAAAATCATATAGAATTCTATTATAAGTAGGACTCTATTATATAAGGACTTTAATTTATTAGATTTTTTTTAATTTAATATAGATTGTATATCCTTATAAAAAATTTATTTAAGTCTATTAATAATAATATAATATTTTTAATTAAAAAAATTCATCCTCCTCATGTAACGCATGTACTGATACTCATATATATAAGAGTAGGACTCTTGTGAGACCGTCTCACAAATCCCTTCCGTGAGATGGATCTTTTTTGACCCAGTTTAACCAACCTGTCACATTAATTACAGCCCACATAGGCTAGCCCATAGAGTTTGACCCATAATAATAGCCCAACACACTAATTCTACTTTCATCTAACCAAGCCCATTAATATAAAAATATATTTTGTGTCTTGTTGCACCACTCCCCCACTGTCAATCACTCTTCTCGTCGCACCGCCGCACCACCACACCTTTTTTTTTTATCATTATCAAGGAACAACATGCTTACAGAAATTTTAGAAAATATATATTGGTAACTCCTCAGATAAATAGCAAAATCGTGGGGCCACTAGACTCACGCTGGACAGCGCCGTGCTCTTACGCGCCACCGCTCAAATGGAATCGTCAGCCGCAGACTCCGCTAGCGCCGTCCAGACTTCGGTGGTGGACACGGTTGTGCAGTACGTTGTGCTGCGGAGAGACTTAATCGACACGTGGCTGCTGGGGAGCATGGTAACACAAGGTTGCCATGCCTCCGTCGCTGCAGTCTGGGCTCACAAGGATGATCCCGACACTCTCTTCTACTGTTTCCTTTCCAATCTCGATTCTATGCACAAGGTTACTCTTGAAGTAAAGGGTGAAACTCAATTACTCAACTTATCAGAGAAGCTAAAAGCTGGTGGAATTGCTCATAAGTTGCGGGTCGAACAACCCGAGAACTTCCCAACATGCCTTGCCACAAAACCTTACCCAAAGTTCGTTGTATCATCATTATTATGTAATTATTTCATTGTTTTGATGTTTTTTTTTGTTTTTTTTTGTTTATGGTATATATATTGTTCTAGTGCATTCAGTGAGTACATAAAATTCATAGTTATATGTGGAAAAAATATACTTATGGATGCAAAAGACATACTTATATCTATTTAGGTATTTTGAATCTCTGCTATAGTGCATGCAGTAAGTAAATAAAACATATACATACATGTCATATACTTACATGTGGAAAAGACGTACTTATGGATGCAAGAAGCATACTTATATTTATTTTGGTGTTTTGAAACTCTATCTTAGTGCGTGCAATGAGTAAATAAAACTCATACTTAACTCAATAAAACTCATACTTAACTCATACTTACAGGTGGAAAAGACGTACTTATGGATGCAAAATGAATACTTATATCTATTTTGGTGTTTTGAAACTCTGTTTAGTGCATGCAGTGAATCGATAAAACTCATGCTTACAGGAGGAAAAGACGTACTTATGAATGCAAAAGACATGCTTATATTTATTTTAGTGTTTTGAAACTTTGTTTAAGTGTATGCAGTGAGTAAATAAAAATAAATAAGACATGCCTATAATTATATAAAGTCATACTTATAGCTATGAAAGATGTACTTTTCTGTAAATCGTTGACTTAAATTCATCGATTCTATTCAACTTTTAGAATATAATTCTAAAATGATAAAGTGAACTGAAATTTGGTCCCTTTAAGATCTCCCTCTTTAGTGATCGTCACGTCGGAAAATGCTCTTTTCTGATCAATACTTATGTGCTTAAAAGACACTTATGTGCTTAAAATGCATACTTGGACCAGAATATGAAAGAATCTAGAATACATACTCATGTTCAGGATCAATACTTATGTGCTAAAAATGCATATTTATGTGCTTAAAAGACATACATGGACCGAAAATATGAGAGAAATTTAGAATATATATTCATGTTCAGGATCAATACTTATGTGCTTAAAAGACACACTTATGTGCTTAAAAGACATACTTGGACCTGAAATATGAAAGAATTTAGAATACATACTCATGTTCAGGATCAATACTTATGTGCTAAAAATGCATACTTATGTGCTTAAAAGGCATATATGGACCAAAAGTATGAGAGAAATTTAGAATACATATTCATGTTCAGGATCAATACTTATGTGCTAAAAAAAGACACACTTATGTGCATAAAAGACATACTTGAACCAGAAATATGAAAGAATTTAGAATACATACTCATGTTCAGGATCAATACTTATATGCTTAAAATGCATACATGGACCAAAAATATGAGAGAAATTTAGAATACATATTCATGTTCAGGATCAATACTTATGTGCTTAAAGACACACTTATGTGCTTAAAAGGCATATTTGGACAAAAAATATAAAAGAAATTTAGAATACATACTCATGTTTATGATCAATACTTATGTGCTAAAAAAACATACTTATGTGCTTACCATTTAGTCTTTTATTAAGTTATCCACTTCACAACTTCTAGTAGGAAAGCAGGGACTCAAATTATTAGAATGATAATATTATTATCTCATCAATTAGCAACTTAATTTTAATCAATTTTGTTTCTGCAGATTGTGGAGATGAGAGTTCACATGGATTGAACTCGAACTGAAGAACACCACTACAGAATCAGTTTCAACTATGAAATGAAAAAGATAATGAAGAAGTGAACTAAAAATTGATATTCAAATGCGCCATACATTTGAGTGAAAACTGTCAAATGAAAGGACAAATTTTCTAAATAAACAAACTTTTCTGCCAAAGTAGGAATGGACTTTCCACATATTGTCTCATAATCGTTACATCTGCACCTGCACCGCACATAACATTGGACTTCCACATATTGTCCAATGTATGTGATAAGAGATGAAAAGTGCAAAACATACATAACACATATTACTGACTGAGGAACAGAGTGAACATAACAAAGACTCAAAAACATCAAGAATACTACAAACTTGTGATCCAACTATTTGTCTAGGTATAGAGGAGGTTAAAAATCCACCAATACAGGTAGAATTCGAGTGGTTTTTCAACTTAGCCTCATTCTAAATACAGGTAGAATCAGAACGGTTTTGCAATGTAGCTTCAATCCACGAAATAAATCGCTTGGAGTAATAGAAATATAATAAAGGTAAAAGGCATAACAGGAGCAGATTGCACTAGTTAATATATCATTGATGATAATCAATACGGATACATTTCCATATTGGTTCTTTTACAACAAGAAGTACTTGGTCTTAATCTCCACATAATTCCAGAGCCGAACTTCACCTCCTTCCACATTCAAGAAAAAAACCCTTCACCATGAAAGCACAAAATCAAGAGCTTCAGCTCCCAAGCTACCTTCTTGTTGGCAGAAATCTCAAAGGAAGCTGAAAATGAGCTGGCCCATCAAACGACCGTACAGTACCAAAACTCAAGTTGAAAGAAATTACTAAAAAAGGAAGGTGTAGCCCACGTGGGTAGAAGAGAAATAGCGGGGAATATCCAGAAGTGGCGGAGCAATTGAGATCAAGGCGGTGGTGAAGGGGGAAGGAATCTTGGAAGTCACCGGAAAACCCAACACCAGCTAACAATGTTTGATTTCATAAAATTCCTCAATTCCATTCTCAAAATTATAGCAAACAATATTATTGATTTCACCCCTGATTTTAACAGAAAACCCCATAACTATACCATGAAATTGCACCCATGATGAAAGTCAAAAACCCTAACTGATATATAAATGCTACCGTTATTTCACAGAGCAAAAGGATGACGAAGGCGACGAAGACGGCGAAGGTGGCGATGAAGGTGGCGACAGTGAGTCATGCGACGGTGGTGAGACTGTTCTCCTTGGGTGGGGGTGTGCGACGGTTTGTGCGGCAGTTTTAAATTCTCCTCTTCTTTTTTCTGATATGGGCTACTGGGTTGTAGTGTTTTGTTTAATTATTTGGGCTTAATATGTATAATGCTATGGGCTGGGCTTCATGGACTGATTGGGTTGGGCTAAAGCGGGTTAAAAAGATCCGTCTCACGGAAGAGGATTCGTGAGACGGTCTCATATGAGTTTTTGCGTATATATAAAAGGAGGGTTTGAGTCTCCACAGTCTGCCACATCAGCATTTTCGGTCTTTCCCATAATGACAAGTGGAGCTCTATCCAAATGACACATGTTTTAAGTTTTTATTCTTCTCTCTTAATTTTCGTCCCTGCTAGCGTTTCTACTGAATGAAACGGCCAAAGCAAAAGTTATGCTCCTCTCTCCCACGTTCTTCTGTCTTTTGCTTTCACTACTGGAAATTGGTTCACCTCCCTCACTCCAAAATCTGTCTAGGGTTCGTGAATCATTTCTAGGTTTTCCTGCTTTTTTCTCTCGATTCCTCTTTCGACGTAGCAAAATTTTCATTCATAAATGGACACTGAAGGTGAATTTTTGGAGTCAGTTGGACTCCCTGGTCTGGTGCCTTAACAGACAGGTAAAATCAAATCATCTTTCATATGATTATAATCTTTGTTTTTCTTTTTTAAATCACTGATAATGTGTACTTTGGTTTAATCACTGATAATCGCCGAAATTTGCTTGCTCTGCACTTTGGTTTAATTTATTGATAGTTTTTTTATTAATTCCTCTGAATTTCAAACTCTATTTTAATTATTCTTTCAGCCGTGGATTGTCAGTTCCCATAGGTTTTTAGTTGATTCAAGAACTTGAGGATTTATGGTTGATTGCAAACTTAAGTGAATTTAACGTGTTTGATTGTTTCTTTTCCATTTGTGCTATCATAGTCTGTCTTTTTTCTCCCCCTTCCTTTGCTATCATAATCTATATATTAACTGGCACCACTTGTAATCCTTGATAGAGCCAAAAAAATTTCTTTTACATATATAGATTGTTTATTTTGGATCCAGTTAATTTTTTGTTATTTACTTTGAGATTTGAAGATCTAGGCTATATGGTTGATACCAGTTATTCATTTTATCCGGTTAACTTTGTAAGATTTTTAACCTTATTCAGAGCAAATGAAAATGTAAGGTGAATCAGTTTGGTATTATTAATTGTTGAAATCAATAATGCTGAGAGTCCCCTTCCCTTTTCTGTGATTTTTAGGGCTCTGTTATTCAATGTGTGCAGTAAAGAAGAAAATGGAAGGGACTATATTTGACCCTGCATTGGAAGGAATGAAGAATGTCAAGTTAGAAAATGGAGTAATGCTCACACAATTCTTGGAAGTATGCAAGCTTATTTTACCTGTGATAGGTAGTTTGTTTTGAGTTTTACAGTTTCATTATTGCATGAGGAGATAATCATTTGTTTGTGTCACATAATTATTTTTAAACTGTTGTGATAACCATCAAGATACTGTGTTTTTTTGGTACAGTAGCATTTGACAGGTGAAAGAGAGTTGCTTATGCTTGATCTTAGCATAATTTGATCCCAAAAAATTGCATGTGGTTTATGGTAAAGTTTTTGGGTGGGAAGTCTATGGGATCAAGGTAATGTTCATAATGTTCTTTTAATGCGATAACTTGATGGTTATCTGAATTCTTCAAATCATAATGCATGCATCTTCACTTAATTATCCAGGGTCAATTATATGGTTGCTTGAAAAAAAGATATTGTTGCTTCAACTTTATTTATGTAAGATATTTGCCACTTTTAGAAACTTTTATTTGGATCATTTGAGATGTGGTGTTCATGCTATCAAGATCATTGTATAATAATAAGTGTGTCCTCATGCAGAAGTTAAATCATATCAATCCGGCTCTGAGGCTATTTCTCAAATTATGGAAGTCTTTATGTTTATATATTTGTTGTTTTCGTATTCCACATTTTATATAGCAGGTATGTAGTTTACATTAATGCACAAATCTATAGTTTCCTATTGATTTACATATTATATCATTGTGAAGCCCTTTTCTAATAGACTCATGCAAGAGTGCTGGTAATATTTGAGGTATTTTTGAACTGGCTAAACGATGAGAAAGTTGACTGAGGAGGTGTTTTTCTCTCAAATCATGCATGGTACTTAGGGCAGACTGCACTGATCTATGTGTGCTGCTGACTTGATTCAAGTGATAATTTTTCTCCAATTCTATCTATGTGGACACTAATAGACAATGAGATGGTTCAAAATACATAAATATGTTTTTTTTTTTAATAGTGGTGGGAGAGTAGGGGAAGTAGGGTGGGATGTCAATTAGAGAAGAAGAAGAAGAATGAGAAAATGATAAAACGAGCAAAGTACCATCTTTATGCAAGATTCAGCCATCAAGATCTACTTCCCTCATATAACGTAATCTACCAAATTAAAATGCAATTCCGATTTGATTTATACGGCAACAACATTAGTATCGCTCATTGTTTTTCATGTTCAATCGGATTTTTAACATAAATTTGTTTATTAAATAATTATTTACATTTTGGGCAGACAATATGAAAATTAATTTAATAAGAAAGACTACAAAAAATTAGAAAAATATTTAGCCCCCAAATTGAAAAACATGATATTTATTCAATTAAAATAAATATCATGTCTTACGGATAATTTCCGTGAGATGAATCCTATTTATCCATTAATCTCCACTTCCACAAATTTACGCGTGACATGTGAAATATGGGTTATGAGTGATCCATCTCATATTAAATGATTTGTGAGATGGTCTCACATCAAACTTACTATTTTATAGTTAGTTGTATATATTAGATAATACGTGTATTTAATTTTGACTCACTATATTTTCGATGCATAAATGGTATCCTATGCATTATATGATCAAACTTGGTAAAATATTACAGAATGATAAGTAAGCATAACCATGGTTCTCAAAAATTTTATATTTACAAAAAAAAAAAAAAATCTTCTATTCATATTTTCTTCTAATTGCAAAGCCTTTTGGATAGTTTTTTTTTTTTTTTGCAAATTTCTAGATGTATATAGTAACATATTTTTTTTATTTAAATAGTTGTTTTTAATTTAAAAGCTGTATTTAAATAGTTATTTTTAATTTTAAAAGTTGAAATGTTCAAGTCGTTTTGTTGTTCAGTTGTAACTTGCAAATAAACGAAAAGTGAGGGATCATCTGACAAAGAAATTGCACAATTAAAAATCTTTATTTAGAAGTCAATAATGTATTTTCGAAATTGTACCTAATAAATTCATTAAACAATATAAGGTATATGACTAATCATCTAGAACATAGAACATTACACGGTACATAATCAAAAACCCGGTCAAAGGAAAATACTACACCACATGTATTGAATGATAACTACATAAAACAAGATTGCTTTGAAAATGTAATTTAGACGAATTATATATGAAGCCCCTAGATAATGGACCGGTCTCAACCATCATACATGAACATGGATTATGACTCCCGTGCAACGCACGGGTCCAAATCTAGTATACTTAATTATCTAATCATTCTGCATGGATGGTTGGGTTGGTAAGGTTCTCTGGTGATTTTGATTGAAATCTTTCGATAACATAGGTTTAAATTTAGTGTGGAGCTACCAAATCTCCATTAGAAATTTGATTCAGTAAAATATTTTGAATTTTGTTTTGGAATATTTGTATTTTATTTATTAACTCTCTTTTACATGTGTCTCTGTCACGCAGACACATTATGATGGAGTGGGGTATCCAGTTTATCATCTTTTCCTAATCAAAATTATGTGTATTCATTTTAATTTGGGTTAATTAAAAGAAAAACTAACTTTAATGGCAATTCTTATTTATTACATGAACTTTAAATCTAAGTCCTAGAAATTAATTAATAGTTGTTCAATTATTAATAGGGAAAAACTCATTTTCCATCCTCCCCAAAGTTACTTTAATTTCCATTTTTAGTCATGTGAACATGGACTTTTTCGATTTGGTTATGTAATTGAAAATTTCGTTCAATTTTGATCCTGCATTTTCACTGTTGGTCCAGCATGTAATAGAAATATTCATCCAATTTTTGTCATTTTTAGCCGAATATTTTTATATCAAATAAATTTCATATATTATTTTAAAACACATATTCGAAAAAACTATATAAATTTAATACTTAATTAGTTTGAAACGTCTGAATAATTTCTTTTCAATCAAACCACATTTATTTTATTTTTTCATTATTTATTGATTTATATTTTATTCTAAACTTTTTGAATTAACAAAATTTGAAATTTATTAATCATTTTTTGTAGTATATGTTACTTTAATGAATTTAGTTAATTTTTTAATATTATATATTAGGCCAAATAGCCAAAGAAATCCAAATGTTTTCATTTTTTTGTTATTTTGGTCAATCCTTTTATTTTTATCAATTTATCCATGATTTTAAAAATTAGTTGTTATTTTACCCAAATCAAGTTTTGAGTCAAAATTAAATTATATAACTAATATGTGGCAGCCACATAAGCTTTCTTTTACTACACATCATCAAGATATTAACTCTCTATGATTAACCATGATTAGTGTTAAAATTTATCTTTTCACTATCTTTCATAAACATCATTTGACAACTTAAAAGTCAAAACAAGAAAACAAAACCCTCTTCTCGTTTCTTCATGACTAAAGAATAAAATTACCAGACCTCTCATTAATTCCTTTTTTATCATCAAGTTGAATCAATGTTAAATTGTGAGATTACTTTTTTTTTTTTTTTTGGCATAAGGAATATAGAGAAAAGTTTTATCCATCGTTGTGGTCCCAATCGACAAGAAGAAGACACAGTTTTGATGGCTGAGAAGGGGTTAGTGTATTATTAAATAAATTTCTGTAGTTAATGAATACTTTTTGTGTGCTTTCTCAATGTTTGTCGATCACTCGATTATTTTATATGCTCACTTTATTGTATTTACTTTACAATTTAGGGCTTAAAATAGGAGTTCTTTTTCATTGGGTTTGCAGTTTCTAACTAATTATGATTTTAAAATAAAGGCATATTTTATGGCTAAAATATGTTATATCAGTACTATCATATATAATAGTCAAATAGATTTTTATAAAAACAAGATATTGGAACTTTTTGAAAAAAATTAAGAGATGTCAATGTGGCAAATAATGAGATATTATATTTGGGATATTCGTTGTTAATATCTTCTGTTGAAATATAACTAGATTAATATGGATTAAAATATTCATGTTTTGTTGTTGCAGGTTCTATGTTGAAGTTAAAATTGGTGGAATGTTTAGTGATGAACCTCTTATTACATATTTGGAAGGGGAGGAAATACATGGAGGGTGGATTAATTGTGGAGATATGCGATTAATTGATATTGAAGCAAGAGTCAAACAATTGGGGTACGGTGCAATTACAAAGATTGGTTATGTCGAACCTAGATATGCAAACAGGTGGACATATATTACTTTGGTGAACACCGATGAAGATGTAAGAAAGATGTGGGAGGAGGCATCTGAATTTGGGTACATAAGAATATATATTGAAACAAATAACAGTCGAATATGGGATGAACAAGTTGAAGTTCCGATAGATGATGCAACTTTTGATAACTATGTTGCTAGTTTGAGTGATGGAGACTATGATATGAGGGCTGAAGAAGATGAGAATAGTAAGATTAGTGAAAGTGATGATGAAGCTTCTAATGAAGATAATGATGAGTATGTGCTTGCAAGGAAAAATAGACAGAAGTTGTGAGGTACTATCGTTGATCATAGTCAAGGTTTAGGATTGGATGATTTGATTGAGTGTAATATCAATCAACATGGAAGTTCAATTCATCATGTTTGGAATCAAGACCAGAATATGGATGATCCAATTAGTGAATATGAGGATTCAGGTGATGAAGGATATGACACTTCATATAGTAGTGATGAGAATGATCTTGAGATGAATAAGAGGAAAAAAAGCATCAACCATGTGGTCTATAATCCTAAGTGTAATCATGAAACAATTGAATGGAGTTTAGATATGGTTTTCGAAAATGCTAACCAATTTAAACAGGTTGTTCAAACATGGGGTATCTGTTGTGGGTATGATATCAGATGGTCAAGATCAAGTAAAACCAGAATGGAAGCTAAATGTGGAACTAATTGCAAGTGGAGGTTTTGTATTGTGAAGCCTGCAGGTTCTGATAAGTTCCAAGTTTTAGTGGGTGAAGAGAGTTATGTGACATGTCTTAGAGGTAATACATGTACATGTAGGGCATGGGAGTTAAGTGGCATCCCATGTTCCCATGCCATTGCATCAATCTATTTCAAGAGACAGGTTGTGGAGGATTTCGTGGATCCTTGTTATAACAAAAATAGATACTTTGAAGTTTACAAACATGGTTTGGAGCCTTTAAATGGAAATAAAATGTGGCCTGAGGTCACTGCAACACCATTGCTTCCTCCTCCATATAAAAAAATGCCTGGAAGACCAAAGAAAAATAGGAAGAGAGCTCCTGATGAAGAGCCCAAGCTACCTGGCGTAGCAAGAAGATTCGGCATTAAAATGACTTGTCAACATTGCTTAGGCATAGGTCATAACACTAGAGGATGCCCAAACAGAGATGAACCGGCTTCTATAAGACCTCATAAGGTGACATTTTCATTTCTAAAATTTTATTATACAAACTTTATTCTGAAATATTTCATTAAATTATCTCTGATTAATAATTTTTATTAGGCAAAGAGAGGGAGACCCAGAAAAGATCAAAGTGAGAAAAGTACAGTCACTACAACAACACCAAAAAGCAAAAATCAAAATTTACATGAGAAAAGAAAGGTAGTGGGACAAATTTGATTGCATGGTAATATATCAATAGCTTTGCAGCTCTTACTAACTATGATTTAATTTACTTTATTTGTTAGACTAATGAAGGCTATGGAGTTAGAATCTTTACAAACACAGGCAATGTTTATGCAAGGGTAGCAAAATTTTCTTCTTTTTCTGTTTTTTTTTTTTACAAAAAAAAATTGTGTTTTCAATTTTTTATGGATAGTAAATAATATAATTATTTCTGTTATTTAGATTCCAGGTGAGAAAAGTGCAAGATATATAAGTGGATCAAAAGCTGCGGCTGAAACAGCTAGGAATACTGGGGTGACTCAAAGACGGTTGAATCAGAGTTCATTATTAACTAAAGTTCCTATTTCCCACAATTCTCAGGCATTTGGAACGTTCAATTCTACTGCCTCACAGAGTACAATGTCCAAATCAGTGATGAACCTTGATAAATCAAGTGGAAGAAAATGATAGTGTAGTCATTTATTTTGTTATTGTTCGGTACTTGAAATTTGTTTTTGGCTATTTACACCCATTTTGCTTCTACTTCTATAAGATTGTTCTGTTTAGAACAATGGTTCCCTACTAACTTACTTTTGTTAACTTTTGAGTTTGAACTCTTTTAATGGATCGTATCCTCTCATGTATATGCTTCCATGTATATGTTTTCTCATCCATTTGCTTTCCAATATCTCTACTTCTTGACTTTTTTTTTTTAATCAGTTAAGTTGAATCTTTTAGAATGAATGATGATGTTAAATGCAAAATATGTAAAATAATGGTACTCAAATTTCATGTCTAGATAATATAATAGAAATAATGCAAATCTTAGTAGTTCATAACAATAAAGTATCAATAGTGTTCCCGATCGGATAAGAGTAACAAAATTATTTGAAATCAGGAAAACTTAAACTTTGATGATATACTTTTTCAGAGTGAAATATATCTAATTCTTCTTCTACTTTTCTGTCTTCAAAGAAGCCTGAAACAAGGATCACAACCAAAAGTTAGCAAGTTGTTTAGTTTCTTTGTAATTGGAAAAAACATGGATCATACATTTGCTACTTTGACAATAGTACAAGAAATGATTTTGGAATACTAAAAATGACCACAATCACAGTTTTAACAGAAGTAAATAAATTAGTACTACAATTGGAGATTTAAGAATGTGAAAATGAAAAATCATGATAGCCCCAAATCATCTTCATCTTAACAATACAAAAGGAGAGAAATGAATGTAGGTTGACTTTGTGCTACAAAGAAAGTTGAGTTCTTCATTAATTTAAACTTCAGATGCTTAACTTAGTGTATATGCGATATCAAGTATATTAGTTTATCATTAAAATCACCAAATACGTACTCTTCAAACTAACCTAGAATTCACTCAATACTTTGAATAAGAAAAGTATAATATCTGGTGTTTGGTGGGGCAGCAACAGTCAGATAACGTGAGTCTTCTTAGGACGGAGATCAAGAGGCAAATACTTTCTATTTCTTTTAATTTTCTCTGAGAGTGGCTTTTTGTTTCTGAGAAATGACGGTAAGAGCAATCAACACCCTCACAACATTAATCTTCGATAGCTTGTTCGGTGCGCCGTCGGTAATCTTTGCCACACGTAGCAGCACAAGCTTCATTTTCAAAAAAATTCTGTAACTTCTCTATAATCCCTTTTTCAAAAGATCAATAGTATTCTCAAAATTTGACATTGATTCTGTTTGGTGGTTAAAAAAGAACAAGATGTCTGATCTTTTTCTTTGGTAAGGGGAAACAATGAAAAGGGTTTTTTTGTTTGCCTTTTAAGTTGTTAAATATTGTTTAAGAAATACAATGAAAAGACATTAATCATGGTTAATATCTTGATGATGTGGCTGCCACATATTAGCCATCTAATTTAATTTTGACTCAAAACTTGATTTGCTTAAAATAACAACTAATTTTTAAAATCATGGATAAATTGACAAAAATAAAAGGATTGGCCAAAATAACAAAAAAAATGAAAAGCTTTGGATTTTTTTGGTTATTTGGCTTATATATTAATGTATATTATTAATATTAATCTTGATAGCATCTAATATGAACATTAATTAAGTTTTAAATAGATTTAATTTGTAAAAAGAAAAAGTAAAATGAGAAAATTTGTAGGATTTGATAAGTGTCCTTTATATGGTTATTCATCTATACTATATTTAAAACAGGAAAAGTTTGACATATTTACTGATTTGCCACTCAATTGCAAAATTGGACATAATTACTAATTTGTCATTGACCAATAGAAAAAATTTGGAAAAAAATTAAAAAACTTTTCAGAATCTTATAGAACAAGCTTCATATATATTTTAAATATAATAAGTAATCTTTTAATTTAATATAGGGGTAAATGAAATAGAAGAAATTATTTTGGATGGTATGATTATATGATTATGTCTTAATGATAAAATTAAAAAATTTGAAAATAATGAAATTTAAACATTGTCAAAAATTTAAAAATTTGTAAATTATTCTATAATTTTAATATATAAATGTGAAAAATAGGTCTAAAAGTGAAATTTCATTTTACGAAGGGCTGTAAAATATTTAAAAGTTTTAAAGCTGTTATAAAATTATTAAAAATAATAATTAAATTTGAAAGTAAAACTAATAATAATCTAATAATGTTGTGAGATTAATCTAAAAAAAATCCACAAATAACATTAAAATAAATTCAAACATATATGCAATACTAATCGTGTAAGTTATAAGAAAAAATATTTTAAAATGGTTTCAAAATAAAAAAAATTGTTTTAAATGTAAAATGAATTTGAAACCTAATTTTTTTTTGATATAAACTAAGTTTTTGAATAAATATAGTGTTTGTAAAATAAATCCATCTAAAAAAATGTAGAAAATTATTTACAAATTATTAAGCATAATTCTAAGATATAAAGGAACAAAAATATGAATAGAACATATATATTAACAAATATAATAAATCACTTATAATTAAAGCACACAAACACAAAACTATTATTATTATTGTTTTTGATATTGTCGCCATTGTTGTCGTCATCGCCATCATAATCATCATTAAAAAAATACGGACTTTTTACAAATCTCAAAATAATAAGATTTCATGAATAATATTTTAATATAATAAATTTATTATATTATTATAATTGTATTTGTCATAATAAATAATAAACTGTGCATCGCGCGGGTGTACTGCTAGTTTAGTATATATAAAGATTTATTAATTTCTATTTTATTCTATACTTTTTAAATTAACAAAATTTCAAATTTATAAATCATTTTCGTAGTAGTATGTGTTACTTTAACAAATTTAGTTAATTTTTTATATTATTTACTAATATATATCATTAATATTAATCTTGATAGCATTTAATAGGAATATTAATAAGGTTTTAAATAGATTTAATTTGTAAAAAGAAAAAATTAAATGAGAAAATTTGTAGGATTGATCAACAATGGTCCTTTATGTGTAATGCCCCGTTTTAAAATCCTGTTTGGACACTACTTACATTAAAAATTGTCCCTTTCAAAAATAATAAAGATAAATAAATTCAGGAATAACTGTGAAATATTATTCCATTAAATATTGTTACGAAACACGAATTTTGGAAAAAAAATGCAGCGGAAATGATTTTATTGAAATTCCTTTCTCTCCAAACACACTTTTAAATACATTGAAAAGAGCGATAAAATAAGCATTTACATAAATACACATGTTTGAAATTTATAAAGTAGAATTCTCTTTATTAAAATCTTCTATAACCTTAATAATATCGGCTACCTGCATTCACCGCTCGCACACCATGTCCTGAATACTTTAAGCTGAAAACATTTTTACACATAGGGGTGAGTGCCAAAAATACACTCAGTGGGTTGACCTGTACTGTGAAAGGGGAAACACGTTTTATCGTAAATCTATTATATACATATACATAGTACACATTGCGGACTCCCGAGTAGTCCCATGTAGCCTCTGGATAGGTTTCCGAAGAAAAGCTATCGAGCCCCAAGCCGACTCCATTGGGTTTTTACACCCTTCATGTGGGGTTTCCGTAGAATACCCGATATACTTGGCATAGGATGCGCATGCGCAGTTAAGTGTTTCACATAATGATTCTCACATAACACACAGTACACGTTAATCACATACACGTAGGTTCATATAATTCATGACAAGTATAAATAACAAATAAATCCTTTGACCTGTATTGGTTTCTAAAGAAACCCTTTCTGTACGGGTATTATCCCGACTTTTCATCATTTGAAATCAATTGCATTTGTATTCTTGGGAAACGAAACTCCTTGAAAGTACATATTTTTCTAGATAAACAATCATCAAACATTAACGATCAACATGAAATCAATTTCGTGCAACACGTTGTATAATGCAACAATTTCACGTACTAAATTGCACAATTAAAAGCATATTTATTTGATAGGATTTTACCCCCACCTTGGATATTACTCGATCTTGTTCAAAAGTTCATCCGCTTAGTACGCGTTCCTACTCCTGTCCTTTGTCCGTTTCTCCTACAATTATTAGGAGTCGGCTTAGTCTCTAACTTATATATCTATAAAATATACATACAGTATTAAGTTCCTATGATACGATAATAACAGAAGATACTAGGATAAAGGTATATTTAAATACACTTGGGTTTAAGGTTATCGTAACCCTAAACTAGGATTTTTCCCGCACAAAGCTTAAATTGTCGTTTTCGTCAATTGGGGATTAAAACTGACATCTATAACATGGTACAGTATAAGAATATACTTATCGTTAAAATTCGGGATCATAATATAATTTATGTGAAGTTCTGGGGTTAAATTATAGTTTCAGCATAATTCTAGGGTTAAAATGCAATACATCATATATTAAGGGACTGAAATGCAATAAATATAAAGTCCTAAGGTCATAATATAAATTCAGCAATATCTTGGGGTAAATCTGCAATCCTTGTAAATTTCAGGGACTGAAAAGCAAAATGCAGAGAGTATAAGGGTTAATTCATAAATAAGGAAAAAGCGGGAAATTGCAGTTTAGTCCCTGAGTTTAATCAAATTCTCAAAAACCACCCCCCTTCTTCCCAGCCTGATGCCCCTGCCCCTTCACTGCCGCAGCAACACCTGCCGGCGACAAGCTCGTCGTCGGTGACCAACACCACCACACACCCACGCCCGACAGGCGCCGCCGTGTCGACTCGCACTCCAACAGCAACAACCCAAACACACACACTCAACATACACAGCACACACGCACACGTACACACACCCTCACAGCAGCCACGCAGCGTCGCCGCCGTCGGCGCTGCACCTCTCACCCTCGCACGGCGCCGCTCGGCGCAGCGGCGCCCCCCTAAACTTTCCAGCCCTGTCACCACCCACACACACCCTCACTCTCTTACCTGCACGCACACACACGGTTCACGCACGCATAGCACGGCGGCGCGGCTCACGGCGCCGCCCTCACCCACCCTCGCACCTGGCGCCGCCGTGCCCAAAAACGACACCCCTTCGACAGAGAAAAACAGGGGAAGAAGAGAGAGAGAGATATATGATACATATATAAGAGAGAGATAAATACAGAGAGGTATATGTATATATATATACAGAGAGATGGAGAGGGAAAACGAGAGCAGAGAAGGAAAGAGAACGAGCGGCGGTGGACGGCGACGACCCTCAGCTGGAAAGAAAAGGAAAAGAACAGTACAATTAACCCATAAATCTTTACCCCTTTGTTTCAAATCACACCAAGCCCTCTGCACCGAAAAGTAATTCTCCTTTCCAATACTGCGATTTGTGCGCGAGAGAAAGGAATCAAGCTAGAGAGAAAGAGAGTCCACTTTTGAGAAAGAAGAAAGAGATTTTGTGCGAGAGAGAGGAATTGAGCGAGAGAGAAAGAGAACCCACATTTGAGAGAAGAAAGGGATACGTGTCAAAAGGAGAAAGGTGTGAGGTGTCATGGTGACTCACCTTCTCCACACTAAAACGGGCCGGGTTTTGGATTCAAATTGAGTCGGGAATTGTACTTTCTTTCGTCGAGATTTATTTTGTATACGGGTTACGATAACTGGGTCTTCGTATAACAATTATCAATCGAGACCAACCCCGTTAATTAAAATTGGATCAAACAATTTAATAGTATATATAATTTTTGAATTAATCAATATCTTGAATTATTATTAACGATTTATTTTATCTTCTCCGTTAATTTAATAACTTGTAATTAATAATTAACTTTAGATTATCATAATATTACATTGAAATATTTTATACGTAATGTCATTGGTAGATTGATTTTACGACTTAAATCTAAATTATGAATAGACGAATCTAAACTCAATTTTTATGAGTTAACTTATATATTATAATTTTCATAAATTCTAATTAGGTTTTAATTTTATTCGGGGTGTTACATTATGATTATTCATTTAGTATATATATATAAAGATTTATTGATTTATATTTTATTCTTAACTTTTTAAATTAACAGAATTTCAAATTTATAAATCAATTTCGTAGTATGTTTTAACAAATTTAGTTTATAATTTTTTATATTATTTACTAATGTATATTATCAATATTAATCTTGATAGCATTTAATAGGAACATTAATTAGGTTTTAATAGAATTAATTTGGAAAAAGAAAATTAAAATGAGAAAATTTGTGGGATTGACAAGTGTCATTAATGGTTATTCCTTAGTATATATAAAGATAAGGATAAGTACTTCATTTTTTACTATAAGTATGTATCATGTAAAACGGTCTTACGTGAGACGGGCTCGCGTGAGTTTGTGATGCTAGACACACTATTAAAACCTCATATTATAATTAATGCCTTGCATACCAGCGAATAGACATGTTCATCCGGTTAGGCGGTTCCGGTTCCGATTCGGAACCGCCGGTTCCGGTTTCCGGAATGACCGAACCGGAACCGAACCGAGGGGAGGGAAAATCGGTTCCGGTTCCGAAACCGCCGGTTCAACCGGAACCGCCGGTTTCGGCTGGTTTTTTTTTTTTTTTATCACCAATTTTGATTTTTAATACTTGTTTTCGACTAAATTGATTTTTTAGAATACAAAATATGAAATCTAACAAATAATGATTAATTGAACAAACTTTTGATAAAAAATTGGAAAATTACAACTTGAATTTACATAAAAAAAAGTATTTGATTTATAAGATTATATCTATTACAAATTTACATAAAAAAATTCTATCTATTACAAGTTTACAAGTTTTCAATTCTATCTACAAATTTGTAAATAAAAGATTGGGAAGGGGGAAAAAAATTGAAAGAGCTTGAGTTTCATTATAATTTTGGAATTGAAATTCATTTCCAAATTTATAATGAAATTGCCTACGTATCCTTAATTTATAAAATTAAGGAATCAAAGCTCACGTAGTTCTCTTACCTCAACTTACCCGCCGGTCCAAAAGTTATAATCTTCGAAGTTGGTTGGTGTGCCACCGCCGGAGGATGATGTGTTCGAGTCGTAGCCAAACAAATCGGGACCACCATCTTCGAATGTTGTTTCGTTGAACAAATGTTGTGAACGTCTTTTGGCTTTGCACCAATCTTCAAGGAATATAAGGTTTTGCACATTCTCAATTGCCAAGTTTGCACGTCTTGGAGCCAATGCGTGGCCCGCAATACTAAATGCATGTTCAACCGAAACCGTCGAGGCGGGACTTGCAAAAAGTTCCTTAGCAATAATGGTTAAAATAGGATACATGGTGGCCCTTCGTGACCACCACTTCAATAAATCTATTGGGTCGTCAAAAGCAATTGATTCAAAAGTGGCACTTAAATAATTATCTAATTCTTGTGAAGGGTTACTTCTAGCTCTTTTTTGTGTTCTAATGTCGTAAAAGTTATAGAATTGACTAAGGGCCGATCCAAAGTGAGATGAAGAAGAAGAAGAAGAACCACTAGATCCTACATTTTCACTAGCACTTATATTTTCACTAGATTCACCACTATGTATTGTTTTGTATTCTCTAAATAAATCAAACAAATATCCTTTAGCTCTAGCAACTACTTCCCTAGGATTAGGCACATATTCTACTTCATCATAATCATTTAGAAGTCCATTTGGAAACAAGGCATTGTAATACATAGTTAATAATTCTTCTAGCCCATCTTCTCTAATCCTAGGATCTAATAATTTAGCACACAAAAATAGGGGGGGTATTTCATGAAAATATTTTAACCATTTTGATCTCATCAAAATAAGTACATGGCTCAAAGAATCATACTCAACAAAGGCATGAAAAATTAAAGCAATTTTAACACATTGATCTAATGCTATAGGAGAAGTAGGATAATAACATCTACTAATGTCCTTAGTTGATTGTTCAAAAACCTTTAACAATTCTAACAAATGTGTGCAAGAATCCCAACAATTACTATGTAACATAACATCATGAGCATTTTGTTCCAACAAAAAAGCACATAAAACTTCTCTATAATCATAAGTATCTTGAAGCATATAATATGTTGAGTTCCACCTTGTCTCGACATCTCTAGCAAATTTTCTAACTTCCATACCATTATCCTTACAAAACCTAGCCCATTGTTTACGTCTAGCAACGGAAGAAGTTATATAATTAATTGCTTTCCTAATCGAGACTAATTCTTTCTCTACAACTTTTAAATCATCTTGAACACATAAGTTAAAAATGTGAGCCATGCAACAGGTATGAAAAAATATACCTTGGATTGGAGGTTTACAAAATTCAACAAGGGTTGGTATGCTAGCGGTATTACTTGCCGCATTATTAAAGGCAACGGCAAATATTTTAGTTAAAATCTTATAATCATTTAAAACTTTAATAAGTACTTGAGCAATATGAAATCCGGTTGCTTTATCTTGAAATGATACAAAAGCAATTAAACGTTTTTGATGATTCCATGCATTATCAATCCAATGACAAGTAATACCCATATAATTATTTAATTTGAAAGGATCCTTCCAACAATCAGCACAAATAGTTAATTTTGTTTTAAGTTGAGCTAATTCTTCTATTACTTCAAATTTAAATTCCATAACTCTTTTAGCCATATCACGTGTTTGAGTGCTCCTAAATATAACTTTAGTAGGTGGTTGCAAATACGTATTAATATGTTCTTCATATATGTCATCGCATGGATATCCTAGTGGAAGATGTTTCATAGCAATCAAATCACAGTTTCCTTTCCTCCATTCTAATTGACTAAATTTAAAAGTTAAAGAATCCATACCTAGTGACAAGCCGGTCGATCCTCGTAGTTGCGTTTGAGACCGGTCCAATCCCATCTTGTCCGGATGCTTCTTCACGATATGGTTGGTGAAAGTTCCATATCCCCCTCCATGCTTGAACTTGTATTTGTTCGAACAATGGTTGCAAGACACAATGTAGTCGATGTTTGAATTAGGAACCGGCTCCTTCTTGAAGTGGACGGAGAAAATGTCACTTCAAAGTGATGATGCGGCTCTAGTTGAAGTGGTTTGACTAGGGGCACCACCTCCTTCTTGTGCACTTTCTTGTGTTGTTGGAGGAGGCGACATCTCATCTTCACTCCCCTCCAAGGCCGCATGGATATCGGCCCCCAAATCAATATCCTCGCCCAAAAGCTCGTCGATGTAAGTATCATCATCTCGTGGCAATTGAGGAGGAGGCATGGGACTTTTACCCTTCCCACAAGATGAAGATCCTCTTCGAGGCATGATGATACAATAGTAGAAATGTAGAAGTAGAAACGTAAACTCGTAAAGTAGAAATGTAGAAGTAGAAACGTAAAGTTGTAAGGTAGAAATGTAAAATAGTTGAAATGCTTCTTTGAAATAGTAGAAATGTAGTAGAGCAAGAGTGAGAGGTGTGGAAAATGGTGATCACACAGCCTCTATTTATAGAGTTCGAAAAATAACAAAAAAAAAAGGGACGCTCCGGTTCGAACCGACGGTTCCGGTTCGGTTCGAACCGCCGGTTCGATCCGGTTTTGCATCTGGGCCGTTGATCTCCAACGGCTCGTAGATCTGAGCCGTCAAATTCGAAAATTTTTAAAACCGGCGGTTCGGTTCCGGTTCCGGTTCGGCGGTTCCAACGGCTACTTCTTCTGAGCCGTCGATCTCCAATGGCTATATCAGATTCAACCAGAGCCGTCCACGTGGCAGATCGCAAAAAAAAAAAAAAAAAAACCGGCGGTTTAACCGGCGGTTCGAAACCGCCGATTTGGCGGTTCAAAATTTCGCGAACCGGAACCTAACCGTTTATATCCGGTTTCCGGTTACGGTTGGGAACCGGAACCGGTCAACGGTTCGGAAAACCGTTGACCGCCGGTTCGAACCGTCCCGGTTCGCCGGTTTCCGAACCGTTTGGGCGTGTCTACCAGCGAGACAATCCTGGTCGGGCCAAACTTATTCCCATCCTAATTAAGATCAACTCTATACAACTTGTTAATACTGTTTTTTGGTTAACGTTTTTATGATACCCTGATGATATATTAGTTAATTGTGTATAACATTATGGTCCATAATTCTATTCCTGAACAATTCTCATTATATAATTTTAGCATACATAAAATAATCAAAAACAAGTTAAATAAATAATTTTGCTACAATAATTATTTAAATTTTTTATATGTTATTTATAAAATGAATTAATTTTTAGTATACAATTGATTGAATACATTTAATACTGTGATTCATTAAAAAATTCTTTCTTTATGGAGATTTTGAAATCTTCTAATATTGAATCATATGAAAGGGATTTTGAAATCATCTAATATTTAATAAATTTTTGAACAGATTTTAATTTCCTAAACTAATTAATTAATAATAAATAATCTTCAAAATTTAATTAAAAGTACTAATTATTAATATATTACATATATATATATATTTAATAATGATATATATGGAAGGGTCGGTCGATCGACAAGAGTAACTTATTATGAATCTATATATATATATATATATATATATATATATATTTGAAAAAGAAAATAATTGAAAATATTAATTACAGGTTTTATTTTTTCAGTATTTTAATTTTGTGTGAATAGTATTTAATCATTCATTTTCCCATTTGATTTAAATAGTATTTTATCATGAAATCCTACAAATTCTTAGCCAACTTATTTAATTAATGTTGCGGCCAAACCAATGAATTGTTCTCTATGTAGCTATATACTTATCATCTACTTATATTTAACATGTAGCATGTAAAGTCCTTATCATGATCGATACTTTGATATTCATCACTAGAGAACCTAACCATCACCAGAAATTAAACCTAACTTTTTTTGGATTAATAGCTCGTGATTTCAACGCAAAAATAAAATGCCTAATATATATTTATTTTAGTCATTATATATGCATAGTTTATCTCATGATATTTAATTTCATGAGACGAATATATTAAAGTTTTAACCCTTCTTATAAATAGACTCATTATTATTACATCAATATTAAATACAAGAAACCATGCAAACCTTAGCATCAACGACGCAGCTTTCACTTAAACCAAGTGTTGGAGCCACCACTCGTCGGAGATCACGACCGGTCTCCGCCGCTGCAACCCAACCCTCAGGCCATCGAGGGATTATCCATTCAATGCCACCGGAAAAGGTTGAAGTATTCAGATCACTCGAATCATGGGCCTCTGATAATATTCTTCCACTACTGAAGCCCGTGGAGAAATGTTGGCAACCCAGTGAGCTTCTTCCTGATCCAACCAGGCCCGTTGCCGACTTCATGGATGAAGTTCGGGCCTTGCAAGATCGGACTAAAGAACTTCCTGATGAATATTTTGTAGTATTGGTTGGTGATATGATTACTGAAGATGCACTGCCTACATATGAATCCATAATCAATGGACTCGATGGAGTGAGGGATGAGACGGGGTCGAGCCCGAACCCGTGGGCTACTTGGATTCGGGCCTGGACGTCTGAGGAGAATAGGCATGGTGACTTGCTAAGAACATTTCTTTATCTCTCAGGTCGAGTTGATATGATGATGGTTGAGAAAACGGTGCAGTACTTGATCGGAGCTGGAATGGTAAAGTTTCTCTATACAATTCCTATCTTAAATTGATATTAAATAATATGAAAGTGTTTGATATATAAAATAATAAATTTTATTTAGATATTTTGAAAAATTAATATATTACTCGTGTGTGATGCTCTTCATAAAATTTAAAATTATGAGTTAATGTGAATTATGAAAAAAATAATGTTCTTGATAAGGTACCCACTGAGATCTAAATTTCTTAAAATCAATAATGAATTTTTTTTAACAAAGATGATTTAGAGTTAAATTTAAAATCCATATAAGAATAATATTTTCAAAAGGATTCCCGATTTTTATACACAAATCGAAAAATTATATAAAACATTAGTTTCTAAAATAATATTATAATGAAATAATTTATGGAATGAATATATGGAATGATATGGTCAACTACTTTTAAATCTTACCGTGATATTGTTTTTTTTTATTTTTTATCTTGTTGTGTACCATTTTTTTCTTAAAATAAAATACGAAAATGGAAAGTTGCAATATTGACTTTTGGTGTGAAATTGAGAATTATTATTTTATCATGTATTAATATATAGATTATCACAAAAGCTCATGTGAGAGCGTCTCATGTGCGACTGATTTACAAGACACATGTTTTACTTATAAAACTCATGTTTATAGTACTTGTAATAACATATTTATAAAACACATATTTATACCTATAAAAACATACTTTAATTTAATCCTCTCGCACGTGAGACAGTCTTACAAGATCGGAACATGAACTCATAGATTATATCCACAAACCCGAATTAATTAGCGTTTTAGGATCAAAAATATTTGATTTCACTCTTATGTTTTTTTCATATTGACCATTGCAAGTCTATACACTATGGCATAATTAACTTTAATTATACAACATCAATCATTCAACCAGAAATTAGAACAATATAATAACGTGAACAACAACAACCATGAATTTGCAGGACGTGGGAATGGAAAACAACCCATATCTAGGGTTTGTGTACACATCATTTCAAGAGCGTGCTACATTTGTATCGCACAGAAACACTGCTAGACTAGCAAGTGAGGGTGGAGATCCAGTTCTTGCAAAAATATGTGGAGTCATTGCTGCAGATGAAAAGCGCCACGAGAATGCATATGTGAAAATGGTGGAGAAGCTTCTAGAAGTGGATCCGAATGAAGCTATGGTGGGGATAGGAAAGATGATGAGAAAGAAGATTACAATGCCAGCTCACTTAATGTACGATGGTGAAGACCCACAACTGTTCGAGAAATACTCATTCTTGGCCCAGCAGATGGGGGTTTACACATCTGATGATTATGCTCATATTCTTGAATACTTGGTTGGAAGGTGGAATTTGGAGAAACTTGAGGGACTAAAAAGCAATGGAATGTGTGAACAAGAGTTTGTGTGCAATCTTGCTCCTAGGATTAGGAAATTGCAAGTTCGAGTTGATAAAAGGGCTTATAAGGAACGCTTTCGAGATCTCCAATTCAGTTGGCTTTTCAATAAAAAGATAAATATTTGAGTTCAAGAGTTTACATGTGTGATTTACGGATCGTGGAAATACCTCCAATTACCCAATTTGACATATCAAATAACTTGTTTATCCATTTTTATGGGAAGTTACTTATTTACCCAATTTGAGGTTGAAATGTCAATAATGCCCTTAACTTAAGTTTATATTTACATAAAGTGAAAATACCTCCGATATTATATATATCAGCATATCGTGAACACGATATCAGCATATTGTGAACACGATATTATATTCCGTGTTCAAGACATGTTCACCTTATCTGAAAAGTTGACTCGAGTCAAGTTTCCTGAACTCGAGTTGAGTTTCCTGGACTCGAGTCGAGTTTTATGGACTCGAGTCAAGTTTCCTAGACTCGAGTCTAGGATATTTTCTGATTTTTTCTTACGTAAATATAACTAAAATTGAGGGTATTATGGACATTTCACTACTCAAATTGGGTAAAAAAGTTACTTTCTAAAAAAATGGGTAGATAAGTTTCTTGGTTCATGAAAATTGGTATTTTGAAATCCTCCCTTTATAGATTTCTAGTATGAACAAGTTTGCGTGTGTTTTATTGATCAATGATATTATTGTGCCTATGAGGTTGTAACAAATAAGATTCCAAATATTGGATCTATTGTGTCACTGTATGGTATATAATAGTATCTTTTGTTATTTTGATATCTTCGAGAGTTGTTCATTATGTAGTCTATGGTCCGGTTGAGAAGTTTTTCATCTCTCCTTAATCAAAATGAGGAGTAATTGGACAAAAAAGAAAATGGTTTACGTATTTAGTTCTATATAGCAATCTCTTCATGAAAGTATGAGTTATTTCGAGGTAAAAGATAATGAGTGGACAACTAAAAATAGCCTTCCATCTATGATTTAGACTTCAAATAAACTGCTAAGGGTATGTTTACTTCATGGGCTTAGGTTGGATAGGGATTAAAATTCAGCCTAAACCCACGTTTACTTTGAAGGTTTATGGCCCGGGTTTTAAAAAATCCCAAGGGATTGGACTGGACTAAGCGGCTGATTGGGCTGTGTTAATGGTGGGATACTAAACCCACCCAATTTGGTGGGTTTAGTCCAAGCCCTACAGTGCCCTTGGAGTAAATGACCAAAGTACCCTTACTATTTAGTGGGTTTAGTCCAAACCCTAGCCCCCAAACCCCCTGCCCCTTTCTCACCCGACGCCCCCACCCACCTGCCACCACCTCTGCTGGCGACGGGCTCGTCGCCGGCATCCGCCAAACACGGTGCCGCCACTCACGGCGACGACACCACCCAACACACACATCAACACATACACAACCGAATGCACACACGTACACATAGCGACGCCGGCACGGCGGCGCGACTCACACAGCCGCGGCGCCAAACCTAGTGGCAGCAAGGCAGGCGAGAGAGAGAGGATAGATAGATACGGAGGACATGTATATGAAAATGTATTTATAGAGTGAATTTAAGGTGGAAGATGAGAACAGAGAGGGGGAAAAAATGCAGAGAAGAAAATGAAAGAGAAAGAAAATGAACAATCGCCGCCGCCGACAACGGTGAAAGTGCGGCAGCGAGAATGAGACTGAAACGAAAGACATGGAAGAAAGCAATAAGTTTTTACCCTTGTGGATGAAGGATTTGTGCTTCTCGCCATTGAAATGATTTGGGGAAGATGAGCCAAATTCATTTTCCCTTTATGTTGGTAAATCATATTTGGAATTTTTTTAATAAATCCTAAAATTTAAATTTTAAAACATTTGAGGGTAAAATTGTCATTTAACATTTTTTATCCATACTAACCAATAAACCAAACAAGATTTTATAAACAAGCCAACTTACCAAATCTACAAACATTCATACCTATGTACATTTTACAGGAAATTTGCAAATTGAACAGTGAAGTGTATTAAATTTATGAGTAGGTCTTGTGTGAAACCGTCTCACGGATCTTTTTTTGTGAGACGGGTCAACCCACAACCCACACTTAGCAATTCATATGAAAATTTATGCATATGGGTTCAATTTATGGATAATAAGGATCCGTCTCACGGAAACTATCCGTGAGACCATCTCATGAGTTTCTGTGTAAATTTATTATTTCCCAACATTTAACATAAGATATTGCATAGTAAAATATATTAATGTTTAGCAACCAATAGTTATTCCTTTGAAAACGGTTTTGTAAACCTTCAAAGTTCCATCTAGATTGAAAAAAAATTAGGACGTTAAAAAAAGTTAGATCACAAAATTCATTAAAAATCACAAAACTTTTATACATCAGGTGCATGGATCCATGCACCCGAATTGATTCGTCCATGCGCCTAAAAAAATTCGTTCCCACGCGCCCCCGACGCGCTCTCATGCGCCCCATGTGCCTAGATGGATACGCTCAAATCCATCCAAATTCGCTCCAAGTGTCATATCTTTACATTATGTTAGACATATATTTATGCACATTATGTTAGATATATTTTTATGTTATGTTAGTCATACAGTTGTACGTGTTCTGATTTCATATCCTTAAAATAACATTCATAGCTTCATACTTTCCTACCTTTTAGTAATGTTAGACATAATTTTTAGTTATATTAGTAATTCTTTTTAGTTATAAATTATAAATGTATAACTAACATAGATAAAAAAAAGTATGTATTAAAATATGGGAAAAATTCAATTTTAGTCAATTTAAAAAGCCACTGTCTAATTTTCCTCCACCATGAAAGCGGTTTTCACTTTTAGTCCAATTAAGTCAAAAATCGTCACTATTTGGTCTATTTTTGGTTTAATTGGACTAAAATTGAAAACTGAAAATTGAAAACCGCTTCCATGGGGGATGAAATAGTGACAAAAATGGACCAAATAGTGACGATTTTTGACTTAATTGGACTAAAAGTGAAAACCGCTTTCATGGTAGACGAAAATTGGACAGTTGTTTTTTAAATGGACTAAAATTGAATTTAACCCATTAAAATATAGCATAAAGGTATGACTAATATTACGTAAACGCACATGTACAAAATGTTGAAGTTAGGGTTTTTTCGAAGTTTAAGGTATGAAATTTGGATATAAAGGTATGTCTAACATAACATAAATGTCATAACCAAACTTAAATAATCAAACGCGAAAAAAAAAAAAAAGTAAGTAAACGGGTCACGTGGTCCGGATCAAATCCAGATGCATGAATCTAAGATCCATGCATCTCTTGAAAATTATATTCTAACACATGTTAATAAGAACCAAAGAGATATAAGAAGAAGAAAAAAGTTTACTTAGCCTGGAGATTCACTTTTCAAAAAAGTAGAATAAAAAAGAAATTAATCAAAACTGCGTATTTATTACACGTCTAAACAAATGTTGATAATTAAAAATATTTTTTATCTAAGTTCAGGATATTTATATTATTGATATGAATAATTAATAAAAAATATTATAACTATGGTCCAATGAAAGAGCTACATTAAATAATAATGATAAGATTAATAAATTAATATATCATGTATGATTTGTAAGAAGTCAAAAAATCACTCTTGTCCAATCCTTTAGACCACCTCCATTGAACATATAAATGCGCACAAAAAAAAAATGACAACGGATAAATAATATCAAATAAAACATGTGGATAATTTTAAAAGAAGAAATTGTTTAATTTGTAATAACAATTTTTGTCTAACATTTTTTGAAATATTACTTGGTTTTATTTTATATGTGTAAACTAACACGTGCAACTATATATAATACATTTCCATTTGTATTTTTTTATTTCCACATTTAATATCATTTTACAGCAAATTAACACTTGTATATATCATAAAAATATTTTTAAAAAATTATTGAAACTCTCAAATATACATTTCCATTTTCTAGTTTGATATATTCAATATGATATACTAATTTTAAGATAATGCTGAAATTGATTTTCTATATTCTTAAGTTAAAGTATATTATGATATTTTATTATACACATTATAATATATATATATATAATAATAACTAATTTTCTCTCATAAATTTACATACGTACTATAATTAGAAAGACAATAGTTACAAGAATTTTAAAAAAATAAAAAAAATATAAAGACTTATACTTTCAAGGGTTGTAGGTAGACAAGTACATCCGGTTACCCGGTTCCGGTTTCCGGAATGACCGAACCGGGGGAGGGAAATTGCCGGTTCCGGTTCCGAAACCGGCGGTTTAACCGGAACCGCCGGTTTCGACCGGTTTTTCTATTTTTTTTATCACCAATTTTGATTTTTAATACTTGTTTTCGACTAAATTGATATTTTAGAATACAAAATATGAAATCTAACAAATAATAATTAAGTGAAAAAAATTTGATAAAAAAATTGGAAAATTACAACTTGAGTTTACATAAAAAAGTTTGTTTGATTTATAAGATTCTATCTATTACAAATTTACATAAAAAAATCTATCTATTACAAGTTTTCAATTCTATCTACAAATTTGTAAATAAAAGATTGGGAAGGGGAAAAAAAATTGAAAGAGCTTGAGTTTCATTATAATTTTGGAATTGAAATTCATTTCCAAATTTATAATGAAATTGCCTACGTATCCTTAATTTATAAAATTAAGGAATCAAAGCTTACGTAGTTCTCTTACCTCAATTTACCCGTCGGTCCAATAATTATAATCTTTGAAGTTGGTTGGTGTGCCTCCTCCGAAGGATGATGTGTTCGAGTCGTAGTCAAACAAATCGGGACCACCATCTTCCAATGTTGCTTCGTTATGTAGATGTTGTGAACGTCTTTTGACTTTGCACCAATCTTCAAGGAGCATAAGGTTTTGCACATTCTCAATGGTCAAGTTTGCACGTCTCGGAGCCAATGTGTGGCCCGCAATACTAAATGCATGTTCAACCGAGACCGTCGAGGCGGGACTTGCAAAAAGTTCCTTAGCAATAATGGTTAAAATAGGATACATGGTGGTCCTTCGTAACCACCACTTCAATAAATCTATTGGGTCGTCAAAAGCAATTGATTCAAAAGTGGCACTTAAATAATTATCTAATTCTTGTGAAGGGTTACTTCTAGCTCTTTTTTGTATTCTAATGTCGTAAAAGTTATGTAATTGACTAAGGGCCGGTCCAAAGTGAGATGAAGAACTACTAGATCCTACATTTTCACTAGCACTTACATTTTCACTAGATTCACTACTATGTATTGTTTTGTATTCTCTAAATAAATCAACCAAATATCATTTAGCTCTAGAAACTACTTCCCTAGGATTAGGCACATAATCTACTTCATCATAATCATTTAGAAGTCCATTTGGAAACAAGGCATTATAATACATACTTAATAATTCTTCTAGCACATCTTCTCTAATCCTAGGATCTAATAATTTAGCACACAAAAATAGTGGGGTATTTCATGAAAATATTTTAACCATTTTGATATAAGTACATAGCTCAAAGAATCATAATCAACAAAAGCATGAAAAATTAAAGCAACTTTAACACATTAATCTAATGTTATAGGAGAAGTAGGATAATAACATCCACTAATGTCCTTAGTTGTTTGTTCAAAAACCTTTAACATTTCTAACAAATTTGTGCAAGAATCCCAACAATCACTATGTAACATAACTTCATGAGCATTATCTCCAACAAAAAAGCACGTAAAATTTCTCTATAATCATAAGTATCTTGAAGCATATGATATGTTGAGTTCCACCTTGTCTCAACATCTCTAACAAATTTTCTAACTTCCATACCATTATCCTTACAAAACCTAGCCCATTGTTTACGTCTAGCCGTCGATATCCAACGGCTATATCAGATTCAATGAGAGCCGTCCACATGGCAGATTGCATTAAAAAAAAGTGAAAACAGGCGGTTTAACCGGCGGTTCGAACCGCCATTTAAACCGCCGGTTTGACGGTTCAAAAAATCGTGAACCATAACTTAACCGGATGTATCCGGTTTCCGGTTACGGTTCGGAACTGAAACCGGGTCAACGGTTCACCGAACCGTTGATCGCCAATTCAAACCGGCCTGGTTCGGTGGTTTTCGAACCGGATGAACGTGTTTAGTTGTGGGTCTTTTAGGTTAGATTATGATCTATATATATAGATCATATAATCATATAAATCTTCTCTATTTCATATAAATCATAATCTTTAAAATAAATATTTTTTTCATTTTAAATATTGCTTTAATTATAATATATCAAATTTATCTTTTTTTTTTTAAATTTAGAAATTGTTCATTTTATTTTGTATTCATACTTTTGATAAGAAGTAGGGTCGGAGTGAGCAAAGGTATGTATACCTAATGCAAATTAAATGAGAATTCATGATTTCAAAATTAAATAATTAATTCATTGAGAATTTGTTTTACTTTATGTATTTGTTTTACTGTTTTTATTTGTAACTAGTAGTGTACCTGTGCGTTGCACAGTGTGTTATATATAATTATTAAAAAAATATAATAACATATAAAATGTAATGATTATTATTTTAACAAAAATATATTGATACTTTTTTAATTTGTATTAGTATAAAGCTAGGTATTTTAACTTTAAATTTATGTCATTATAAATAATTATATTCGAAAATATTAGAAATTTGAAATATATAAAGTAATATATTAATCTATGGATTAAACAAACAAATAAAAAAAATTGTGTCAACTAAAAATATCTAAAAATAAGTTATATGTATTAGAAACATTATGATTTAAGTATTGAGATAAATACATTTATATTTTATTGGCATTTATAACTATAAATACACACGTATTTTAAAAAAAATTTGGTTCAACGTCACATATAACTCATTTATTTTAAATCAAATAAAAAATTATATCAACTAATCAAATACATGAAAATCTCTCTTGCTATCTATTTAAATGAAACAATTCAAAATTGGACTTAATCTACACATTTTGAATAAAAATATTATGAATAATAATGATAAGATTCATAAGTCGATATATCAGGGACTAAGAATGATGAAATTTTATTTTGTGAAAAACCAGAAAAATTACCTCTGTCCAATCCCTATAAATATAAATAAAATTTGACAATAAATAAATATAAAATAAGAAAGATAAAATAAAATATTTGTAAATTTCAAATGAATAAGTTGGTTAACTTGCAATAATAATTTTAATCTAATTTTTTCTATTTGATATATTTTATATATGTAAGCATATTTACACCTATAATATTTTTTTATTTCTATATTTTAATATCAATTTACAATAAATTAATACTATATATCATAAAAACGTTTAAAAATGAAAAATCATTGAAGCCCACACACATACATTTCCATATTTCAGTTTGATAAATTTTATATGACTATTAAATTTAAGATCATTAAATAATGATTGATTTTATATATTAAATATTTAAAATTGATTTAAAATAGGGTAAATTACAAAAAACAACCCCAGCTATCGACTTTTTTTTAAAATTGCAACCTAATCTGTTTTTTTTTTTTTAAGATTGACTCCCAGTCTTTCTGTGATTTTGCCGATTGCAAAATTTCCGGTCATTTTTCCGGCAAATGAATTAATTTTTTTCACTTTGCAACCCAAACTTTAATTTTTTTGTCCAATCGCAAATCATGATTTTTTTTCGCTTCACACTGATACCTTTATGTTATATATATGAGTGTGACATTTATGTTATATAAGTGTGATCGATATTCATAAAATAAATATCAAGGAAATATTGGTCAAAATTGGTGAAATATATGTAACATCGGTAAAAAATCGATGGAATATCAATAAATATCGAGAAAATATCAGAATATATTGGTAAATATAGGAAAAATAACAATAAATATATGTACCTATATTTCCATTGATATCAATATTTTCACGATATTTCTGTGAATTTAAGTTGCCTATATTTTCACCGGAATCGAAATTTTCATTCTTGGTTGCAATCTGATAAAAACACAAAGTTCAGGTTGCAATTAGATAAAAAAAAAAAACAAAGTTTAGGTTGCAAAGTGAACAAATTAATCTCCATTTCACCAGAAAATTTGCAATCGACAAAACCACAGAAAGACTGGATGGCAATCTGAAAAAAAAAAAAAGATTAGGTTGCAATTTGAAAAAAGTCGATAGGTGAAGTTGTTTTTTGTAATTTACCCTTTAAAATAAGTACTTAAAAATAAGATGAGAGATAATAAATATATAATCCCTTATTTCATCTTATTTATCTATTTATTTTTTTTATTTGAAATTTCTATTCAATCTTTATATATATAAAAACACAAACATTTCCTTATATAGAAAATTTTTTCCCGCCAAAAAGTTATACCAAATCTGGAAATATATTTTTATTAAAAATAAATGATAAATGACAAATGATATTTGATTTAAAAAGATATATGATATATAAATGAATTCTAATGAAAATGGAATATTATCATATGATTTTAATGATGATGTATATATTTAAGGAAGTGATTGACAAAAAATCTTTTCACATATAATTATTAAATTTCAATTGATATATTTATAATATGATTAAAAAATAATAACAAATTTATATATATATACACACGATTACGTTGTATGATTAGTATAAACAATGATTTTACAATAATTATTTATATATAGAAATTAATACGTATATGAATAGTATATATTATATAATTCACTACAATATAAAAGATAATATTTATGATCTAATTTTTATCTTTATCTTTATATATATATATATATATATATATATTAACATTGTCATATATAGAAATGTAGTATTTATCATATAATTTTAATGATGATGTATATATTTAAGTAAGTGATTGACAATAAATCTTTCACATATAAGTCATATGGTAAGTCAATTTAAAGAAAATAAAAAGTGAACAAAAATGTTGGTATAAATGTTTCCCCTTAATTTTTAAATTTTAATTAATATATTTATAAAACAATAGCAAATATATATATATATATACACACAACACGATTACGTCATATGATTAGTATAAACAGTGATTTTACAATGATTATTTATATATATAAATTAATATGCATATGAATAATGTATATTATATAATTCACTCCAATATAAAAGGATAATATATATTTTATGATTTTTTTTATCTTTATATGTATAAAAATATTAACATTGTCCCATATAGAAATGCAATATTTACCCATCCAAAATCTCATCCTAGATATGGAAATGAATAAATTACATTTTATGTTCAATAATACTTAAAATAATCAATGTATATATAATATCACTATTAACCTTAGTATTAACTAATTATATTGTATAAGGAAATATAATATTTCATATACATGTAAACAACAAATTTGAAATTTATGGTATATTTGTAATGAACTTAATTGGATGACACAATCAATCAAAGAAATTTAAAAAAATTTGCCTTAAAAAACATTACTTTCCTATTGTATTAGGAAATTATCCACTATAAATATGAGAACCAACTATGAAATTTTAATTCATGCTTTCATTTCTCAAATTCTATTTTTCATTTCTTTCAATTTGTTTTCAAAATAACATTTGTGTCTACTCAATAGTTCAAATATATCTTCAATTTCAAAATGTAAAGCAACGCAAATCCTTAAAAATGTTTTGGACTTCAAAACTTTTCGAGGGCTTACAATCTTAATTTTTCATTTGTTTTTTAATTTGTGATCGAGGAGTTTCTCACAATTATACAAGCCAAATTTTTGTTTATTTACTAATGTAACTATTTGATAAATAAAAATCATTTATTTACGTACTAATGTAATATTGAATGAGTTAAGATGTTATAGGATAATATTTTGATTGATTTGTGCTATTCAATATTTTTTTTTAATTTAGTTGATGAATTTTATTTTATATAGTGATATTATTGCATATTGACTATTCTTACTCTAATATGATTTTTGTTTGTTAGATTCCTATATGCAGGCGTTGATGAAAGAAAATTGGCTTCACTCGGAGGTAGCGCATAACTTTTGAATGTTTGGAATAGTTTTTTGACTTGGTAGATTAGATGATGAAATGTGAAAGCTCACATGTTACAGAAGATTACCATACTTGGACAAATATATAGTAAAATATTTTGATGTATAAATATACAAATATAACTATTGAAACTAGAGTTGTGTTAGTTTTTTTAGAGTTATATATATATATATATATATTTGTATTTTTATCATATATATATATATATAATAACATTTACTAAAAATAATTTGGCAATCTTTTGCCACCCAAAAACTTCATCATAAATTTTGAAAAAGTAAATAAATTATAGTGATAAAAATGATATTCATTTTAAAAGGAATATTTAGATCAATGACCTTATTATCATGGTTGACCAATAATTTGTGGAACACATTTCCGTAAACACTTTTAATTTTGAAACCTCAATTTTATTTTATTACTTTGTACCATACACGATTATATTGAGATTTAAATGTATTTTCTCATATGGAATTTAAGTATTAAATTTTATAAATTATTTATTTAAACAAATTAACATCTACCCATAAAGGATTCACTTTTTTTATATGATAAAAAAAAGTTAGAAGAACAATCATTTAAACCAGAATTTGAAACAAACTAATGTAAGCACCGTGTATTACATTTTTTATTTTAATACTAATCAAGAATTGTAATTTATAAATAAATTTAATTATTATTTATCATTAATTTTGAGTTTAATTAGTATATAATTTAAATTTAATTGTGTGAAAAGTTTTGATATTATTTAATGTAATTGCAAACATCAACTTTAATTAAAATGTTTTTCTAAAATTTCATAATTTACAATTTTATTATCAATCATAATTATTAGCATTTTGTTATTCAATTGTTATTATTTCATTAAATGCTCTATTATAATAAATTATAAATATTAAATGAATTGATTTAAAATTAATTATAATTAAATAGGATTAACTAGAGAGCGATATGTGTTACTCTTGGTTAATTCTTTAGTATATATTAGCGTAAGTCCCGTGTATCATAAGAGTACTGTATTACTAATTAAGAAAATTGCAAACTGAAATTCTTTATTTATAAATAATTAAGTATTATTATTTACCATTAATTATTAGCTTAATTAGTATGTAGTTTTAGAATTTCATAAGTTACAATTTTACAATCAATCAAAATTATTAGTATTTTTTTAATTTAATTGTTATTATCTCATTAAATCATTTATATAATAAATTATACTAAATATGAAATGAATTAATTAATAATGAAATTAAAATTAAAATTCTTTAGGATTAATCCGAAAATGACATGTGTTACTTTTGGTTATTCATTTAGTATAGATATAGAAACATTGTAATGTAGTTCAGAATACTGATTCAATTGTTTCATTTAGATTATCTGAACAAAATTAACAAATATATAAATTGAAACAAAAAGTTCAATTTTGATTAGATATGAATTTTGGAACCTTCTTATAATCAATGCAAAAAAACTTAAATTATACAAGCAAACTAATTAATTTAGACCAAAAAAGTATGCATAGTAATGAGCATATATAATCTGAATACAATATATAACATATTGTCAACTATTATAAATTAGGCATATATAACAATTGGTAGAAACATACCGTGATTGTTCATTTTTTATTATTTTGCTTTCACCTTGGGGTGTATCATACCGAAAATCTCATATCGTACCGAAATGTTCAATATATTGAAATTCGATATATCAAAATTTCGATATTATAGGTAGTCATACCGTTTCGTACCGATATATTGAAAATACCGTCATATAAAAATGAAAAATATATATCGAAACTTCGATATACTGAAAATACCGTTATACCAAAATGATGATTATATACCGAAACTTTGGTATATCAAAAATACCGATAAACCGAAATTTAAAATATCATATTTATTCATTTATTAATAAGAAATTAATATATATTTTTATTTATTCTATTATTTTCAGTATTTCGGTATATATATTTGAAATTTTAAGAATATCATACTCATACCATACGACCAAGACTTTCGATATGGATACTATGTCGAAAGTTTCGGTATGCCGAAATTTTGATATTTTGATAACCTCGATATTTTGATATTTTTCCTCACCCCTACTTTCACCTCATACATTGAAAATGGTCTAAAAAGATTAATTTGAGATATAGGATTTCATCAAAGAATTTAAATGGATTTCCTTTCTTTCCATGTATACACAAACTATATATTTAAAACAAACATTTTCATTAATCCATTTTTGATATGAGGCCTAATATTTGAAATTGAATATATATGACAATAGAATTTAAAAAAAAAACACACAATAAGTGGAAAATAAAATGAGGTGTACTTATTTGAAATAATATTAATTCGCACTTTTTTATTATATCATGTCAAATAGAAAATCAATTTTATATCTGTAAGTACAAAAAATCCACTTATGAAAATAGATAAAAGAAGTTAGAGTTTTTATATATGTAAAAATATAGATTATATTATTTTAATATATTATAATTATACATTTAAAAATTTAATTCCGTGCATCGTACGGGTGAAAAACTAGTAAATACTAAATTGAGTATCATAACTGATTTCTTAAATTAAATATTTATTTATTTGTATTGAATTCAATAAATAGGTTTATTTATTTTTATTTGTATTGAGTTTCTTAAAATACAATAAATAAGTTTGTATTTATTTATATTGAGTTTCTTACAATAAATACAATATGAAAGCAATAAATAGGTTTCTTAAAATATTAATTATTTAATAGGTAGATAATTTATTGCAGTTATTTTTGGTAGAATATCCTGTTTATATATATATATAGATATAAATTTGTTTATTGTCATTTTTATAGAAATTTCATATTTAAATTTTGATGCATAATTATACTTAACAAAATTACAAATACAAAACAAACTAGTTTTACTTTGTTCTCACGCGAAACCCCCTTGTGTTTTGGAAATTAAGCACGGGACCCCCCTATGATGGAAATTGCACGAATTACACGTGTGTTTTTATTAATTCAACACATGTCCCATTCCAGCTAACGGGTGTTCACGCCGTTAAATTTTTCCATTAGAATACCCGTTATACCCCTTGATATACCCTAGATAGAATATTCGAATTAGGGAATCGGGTCTGAGAGCAGTAACCAGCCGACAGTTAGGGTTCAACCATACCAGTCCGATCTCCGTCCAAACTTCACCGTCCCGTCTCTGAGCAAACCTCCAAACAAAACAAATACCCTTGTTTCCTACTTTCGAAGCCTGTGAGTGGAGGGAGATTGTAACGGGTGATAGGTATGTAATTGCAAATAGGTTTTTTTTCTGTGTTGGGTGTTTCGAAGCCCGTTTTGGGTTCGTTCTTGCTTCTCGCTGAAAGAGTATGTTTATTTAACACATGTTGTGTTTAGGTAATTTGATTTTAAGGTTTTGTGGCTAATTATTTACGGTTTAGGGTTTCTAATTTAGGGCTTGCTGGAATTAGGGATTTAGCCTCGATTTGTGAGTTAGGGTTGCATGTTTAGGGTTATTACGGTTGAGATAATTGGTGCTTGCTTGAATTAGAGATTTTGCCTAAATTTTAGGGTTAGGTTTTTATTAATTGGGGAATTAGGGTTTTTGAATTTGGGTATTCTGAATTTGGGAATTAGGGTTTTTTATTTTGCCTAAATGTGATGTCATTGTCAACAATCTCTCTGAGTCCTTCAACATTTTCATCCTACCTTCTAGGGACTTGCCAATAATAGACATGTTTGAGTGGATAAGATTGAGATGCATGACAAGGATTCAAGTCAAGAGGGCAGGGATGATGGGCTATGGGGAGAATATCTGTCCAAACATTGTAAAAAAAATTGACTTGCAGAGGAAAGTGAGAAAGAACTGTTTTCCTAGTTGGTCTGGGTAAGAAAAATATGAGGTTATGCATTTCTTAGAAAACCACATAGTAGATCTAAAAGAAAAACAATGCACTTGTGGTTTTTTCCAATTGTGGGTACCCTTGTTGTCATGCATTAGCCTGTATAGGATTCCATAGGCTGAGTCTTAAGGAATATGTGGACCCCTTCTTGAAAAAGGATACATATCTGAGGGTGTATGGCCATAGCATCAACCCTGTCCCTGGAATGCATGATTTTGAAGAAAGCAATCTTGGCCCAATTGCACCTCCTAAAGTTAGAGTGAAGAGGGGCAAACCTAAGAAGAGAAGAAGGCCTGATGGAAATGATGGCTCACAAGCAGGGAAAGTCTCCAGGAAGGGCCTCACTCATACTTGCTCAATCTGCAAACAACTAGGCCACAACAAAAGGTCTTGTCCCAACAGACCTCCTCAAGGTGAAGCATCTGCTAGTGTTGTACCCTCTGATGATCAGGTAGCCTTAGTTTTCAAATTAGACAGTTTCATTGATTTATTATTGGGCAAATCTAACCACATGTTTCATCCTTATGTGCTGCCTAGGAACAAACTGAGAGAGATGTAGATGATGTGTTTGATGGGGACTTTCAACAGCTATTTGGATGGGCTCTCCATCAAGATAAGGTGAGAATATCATTTTCTTATCCTTTTTAAACAACATTGCAGCTGACTAACATCCATCCTTATGTTTCCTTCTAATAATTGTCAACAGGCACCTACTGTGGACCACACTCAGCAGCAAGGAACACAAGCATCTACTATTGAAAATCCTACACAACAGTCCACTGTACAAGTTGAGGTAGCCTTAGAAACAAATGCCTTGCATTTTTCATTCTGTTCACTTTGTGAGTGATAAGCCTTAAATTTGCAACTTCCATTTTTCTGACATTTAACCCAAATCAGCAGGCTACAACACCTCCAGTAAAGGCCTCTAGGAAGCAGAAGAATCCCCAGAGAAAGAAAACTTCATGAATGGATGAAAGGCAGTTTGGGATGATGCCCCATTTTGATATATTTTGGTAAATTCTGTGCAGCCACTTCTCTGAAAAAAGATTTGGAATATTTTGTCATTTTGGATGTAAATTCTGTGCAGCCAACTTTGTTGATAGCTTTGGTTATATTTTGGTCAAATTCTGGGTATATTTTGATTATAGTTTGTGGGTATATTTTTGGTACAATTTGGTATAGGATGTGCAGCCCCATATTGTCTTTTGTGATGCAATTGGCTGTCCTGGGATACATATGTATTTAACAGTTTAAGTTTTTAACTTATTCATTAGTTGTGTTGTTGCAAGAATGCTTATCTTTATAGAAAACAGGTTTACTAGGAAATTGTTTATATTTCGTAAGTGGCAAAAAATGAAAAATAGCCACATATTGATCTACAATAATTGCAACTAAGTAAAAAAAAATTGAAGTACTACTTCAAAATTATTATAATAACAAGAACCAACACAATGAAAATATATAGTTTCATAGTTGCTTGAGATTTGTTAAGCTTTTCAATCTTCATCGAGAGATTGTCATATTTGGAGAGCAATTCTTTAGAATCATTGTTGACGGGAGAGTTCACTTCTTCATCCAAATCCGGTATTTGCATTTCACTCAAATAATTTTTCCTTCCAATCGATGTGGGTTCAAGCTAAGCAAAAAACCCACATTGAGACAACCGGCACGTGCAAAACAATTTGCCCTTTTGACGAACCAACAACTTTGATTTCGGCAATTTTTCGACAATAACACTTCTTATAGTTGTATCTTAAATCTAAATATTCTTATTCATTTTTTGATGGCCTAAATGTGGAAGACATGTATCCTATAAAATTTGGGAGAAACAATGAATTATTATTGAGTACAAAAAATCAATTATAAAGGAATTTAATAAAACAAGTATAAACAAATACATTAACATAATATTTGATAAATTAAACAACATTACTAAATTGTAGCACAACAAAATCCTGTTAAATAAATAAAATAATTCAGAAAAAAAATTACATACCAGTTTGTTATTTTTGAGAGGAGAGGAGAGAGACTACATCTAGGTTATACATTTGCGCATGACCATACATATATAAGCAACAAAGAAGGGTAAAAAAGTACTTTTGCCGGTACACAACGATCAAAAACGAGAAAAAGTCACACCCGAGCTACGTGGAGTGCACACCTGTCAACTCTAACAGAGTTGGGATTTTGCGTCAAATTAATATAAACACACGTATAATTCGTGTAATTTCCTTCATGGTCCGGTGCTTAATTTCCAAAACAAAAGCGGATTTCGAGCATTTTCACTGATTAGTCCTAACTTCAATCTTCTTTTTTTCCGACACCGATTGGAATTCTCCGGCGTTGATTGGAATTCTCCGATCAAAAAGACCTGCAAAACAGAGAACACCGGGGGTTTTTCCCGGTGAAGGGACTCCAATGCTCAAGTCAGTAATCTCGAAAAATATTGCTCTCGCTTTTGCTTAGTAATTATTGTGGAAAAAATTGTGATTGTGTGTGAAAATAGAAAGATATAAATACTCCCTGAAAACATGGCAGTTAGGATTCTTCCGAAAAAGGTGGGAAGTGGGCGATATTCCTGCGATCATGGCAGTTATCCTGAGTTTGAATTAGTTCGTCTATATCTAGTTCGACCTTTCGTCCTACAGCTCGGTATTTCGACCTGCGAAGTTTATTAGTTCGCTTAATTTGCTCTGTTCGGCCAATTTGCTTGACTCGTTTTGTTCGTCCAAAATATTCTTCCTGCTTCTCCGTTCTGTTCGCATTAATTATCCTTAAAGTCGATCAGTTTTGTAAGATAGTCCGAATGTGGTCAGTTCGACCACATCAGTACTCCCCCCCTTCCGGAGTGCGTGTGTTCACGCACTGGCGCAGTTCGCACTGTTGTGAACTACGACGCTTCTTTGAGAAGCATTGCGTCCTATCAATCATCAGCCTGCGACGTTTTCCTCCCTCCCGAGGCGTCCTTCGTCTTTGCCGTTGGATCGAACTGAATCCAACGGATTAGATCTAACTTGTCAACTTTTATCAATCCCTAGGCGCCTTTTCGTCTCCGCCGTTGGATCGAACTATATTCAACGGATAAGATCTAACTTGTCAGCTTTTATCAATCCCTAGGCGCCTTTTCGTCTCCCCCATTGGATCGAGCTGTATTCAACGGCTGAAATTATCTCCGTTGCTTCGACGCGTCCTTTCGTATCCACCGTCGGATCGAGCTGCATCCAACGGCTGGATCTACGACTTTTTGCCTTCACCGTTGGATCGAACTGCATCCAACGGTTGAGATCTTACGACCTTTCGGCTTTTTTTCCCCCTATATATACCCCCTCTTCTTCCTCAAAAAATTCTTCTGCAAAGCATCACTCCTCATTTCTAAAGCGAGAATCCTTCCTCATTTCTAAAGCAAGAATCCTCCCTTTTGAGATTTCTAGTTCCAAAAAACCCAGGTACTCTTTTTCACTCTTTCTTCACTTTATATTCTTCAAAATGACTTCTTCCCCTTTCTTGATCCACCTGAGGGATGAAAGCGAATCCGAAGAAGGTTTTGAGGGATTTCCCTTGCGAACTGCTTCTGATTGGCCAGTCCCGAAGGCTTCTTCTTCTGGTCGTCAAATCCTTTCTTCCTCTCCTCCTCCCAAACGATCTCGCAAGAAAACTGTTCAGAATGTTTTCTCTGCCACCAAAGCCACCCCAACACACACCATTCTTTTAAGCTCGCTCATAACAGCGGCGGGCTATTCTATAGTTATTCCCGGCCCCGATGATCGACCTCATCGGGCTCCCGCTGGGTGCTACACGTGGTTCTTGAGACACGTGACTGTAGGTCTAATCCCTCCTATCCACCCTTTTCTTCTCGAGGTCGGTTCGGCATTTGGGGTGTGCCCCAACCAGTTGCACCCGAACTCCATAAGCTACATCGTAGCATTCTATATGGTGTGCAAGTGGATGGGGGTCGAACCGACCTCCGAACAGTTTCGTTCCTGTTTCGTTCTTAAACACACCAACCCTTTCCACTTCTATCTGAGCCCTCGAAGCGGACAAAAACGGGCTCAATTTTTGTCCCAGGAGATGAAAAAATCAGCTCCTGGGAAAAATACTATTTTTTTGTTCGTGCCCCTAACAATAGAACCTTTCGATCTTTCCCTTGGGTTGAGAGTTCGAACCAAAACGAGCCTGCTCCTCCGAGGGACTTCGAACTTGGGGCTTTGGCCAGGCTATTTCGGGGAGGGATGTTCGACATAGTTTGCATGAGTTCATGCGAACAATTGTTGGCTTTTTGGGGGTTTTACCCAAACACACCAGTTTCCCACAAATTCAACTTAGGTTGCTTAAAATTTTCTTTCATATCCTGTTGTCTTTTTCCAAATGTATCGAACTGTGCGCATATTGATTGACTGTTTTGTGTTGTGTTGCAGATAGAGAGATGAATAAGTTCTTCATCTTAGACTCTGCAGTTCCTCAGTCCCAGAAGCCTGCTTTTTCAGCGGCGGACGATGCAGTGAACAGCCGGCAAGCGGCGGCCTTCCGCGAGAAGGAAGAAAGGCGCTTGAGCGAGCTGGTGCCACAGGTCGACCTTGACGTAGCCAAGGATGCTGAAACGACCAGTTCGCCGTTAGCAGCTCGTGCTGAAACGACCGAAGAGATTCCTCTTCGGCGAAATAAAAAAGCGCCCTCCAGTTCGCAGAAGAAGGCACCCTCCAAAAAACAGCGAACGGAGGAGAGCACCTCAACCGAGGTTAGGCGAGCTGAGGCCGAGCCCGAACAGGAGAGGGCGATCGTTCCGAGCAAGGGGGAGGCGACAAAGGAGGAAGACCGCGAAATAAAAGAGTTCAAGGCGAACATCTCTCGGATGTCGAGCGCGGTCAAGTACTTCGAAGCCATGGGCGAAAGAGCCTTCCGCCATCGAGATAGGCTAAGGAGCACTCTCCAGGAGAAGCAGACCTTGGAGAGTGATTTGAGCGAACATGCCGGCAAAGTCGAAAACCTGACTGCCCAGCTGGAAGAGAGAGAGGTGGAGTTGGCACTTGCTCGCTCCGAGGTGGCCAAGAAAGAAGAACTGCTACTGGCCAAGGAGAAGTTCGCCATGGAGCAGCAAACTGCTCTCTCAGACGCGCGGGCCGAGATCCGGAATTTGAAGGAAAAACTCGAGGAGGTGGAGAGTTCCCGAGCTGAGTTCGGAGAAGTCATGTATCAAAATGGCTTCTACCAGTTCGCTCGGAGCCCGGAGATGGAGCTGATATCGGAGTCTTTCCGAGAAAGGCTCATAGCTCGTCTCTGGGACTCCGTCCTTTTCTTGTCCAAGGCGGCTCCCATGGCCGTAACTTACTTCAAAGAAGGAGTTCGGCTCTGCCAGGAGCAGGTTGGAGAGGCAGTTCAGTTCAACGTGGACGAGCTAGGCCAGCAGGTGATGCAGACTCACTCCATTCCGCCTGGGTGGCGTGGAAACCCGGAGGACGATGTCGATGCAAAGTGGTGGTTGGGCTGCTTGGAAGAAGCGGTGAAAGAAGTTCTTCCTGACAACCGGCTCGACAATCCCGGCCCGAGTTCGTCTCTTCCTGCTTCCGCCGAACCTCTCCGAAGCCCAACTCCGCCCCTTCCGGAGGATATGTTCAAACCCCTCCAGCCAGCCGCTCTCCGACTTACTCCCAAATCCTCTCCTGATCGCTCTTAATTTTTCCATACTTGTATTTTTTTCTTTAAAGTTTTGTAATCGTTTTGTAATGAATCATTTTTTTAATCGAATATAGTTCGCCCATTTCGATGTTTTCTTATATTATTTAAGTACTTAAATTCAAATGAATATCTACTAAGTAATGAATCAAGTACTTACTCGGCGAATCTTGAAAGAGTTCCCTTCACTTCACTTAATCATTAAGTTCGATAGAACTTCTTTAATTTGCGTCAATCAGTGAGTTCGGTAGGACTTCTTCACTTCACTTCGTCTAATCATTAAGTTCGATGGAACTTCTTCAATTTGCGTCAATCATTGAGTTCGAGCTTTTTCGATGAGTTCCGAGGGAACTTTCATAACACGCTTAATCAATAAGTTCCGAGGGAACCTCTTCAGTATGCTCGATTTATGAGTTCCGAGGGAACTTTAGTGTGCTTAATCGTTGAGTTCCGAGGGAACTTCTTCAGTGTGCTTAATCGGTGAGTTCCGAGGGAACTTCTTCAATGTGCTTAATCGGTGAGTTTCGAGGGAACTATGAGTTCGCCCCACGATACGATTTTATTTTGTAACAGATCAAGTGAATCGTAAAAAGACTCGAGGATTTAACGTGGTTCGGTCAAATCGACCTACGTCCACGGAGCATGAAAAATATCTCTTATTTATAAAAGCAACAACAACTTAAAAATAAAAAGCAACATACTGAGATTTGAGACTTCAAGTATAAAATTTCTTCAAGTGGTTGATGTGCCAAGGTCTTGGTAGTTCCTTTCCTCGTTCGTCGGCGAGCTCGTAGGATCCACCTGGTAAGACTCTTGTAACAGTATACGGTCCTTCCCAAATGGCATCCAGCTTTCCGATCTCCAACAAGGCATCAGATTGCCTTAAAACTAAATCCCCTACTTGAAACTCTCTTTTTCGAACTTTTCTGTTGAAGGCCGCCTGAATACGTCTCTTGTATAACTCATGGTGAACTCTGGCTTCATCTCGAATTTCTTCCAAAAATAACAAATCTGTTCAAATTAATTCTTCATTTTGCTGCGGATCATAGTTGGTGATTCGAAGAGCTTCCATTCCAAATGCCAAACTGAAAGGAGTTTCCCCTGTAGTCGATCTGGATGCAGTTCGGTACGCCCATAAGACAGATGGTAGTTCGTCCACCCAGTTCGATTTCTCATACTCAAGTCATTTCTTGAGCTCATCTAAAATAATTCGATTTACCACTTCGACTTGCCCATTTGCCTGAGGATGGGCTACTGGGGTAAATACTTGTAAAATCTTCATTTCTTTACACCATCCTACGATCTTTTTACCTCGGAACTGAGCTCCATTATCTGATACTAAAATTCGGGGTAAGCCGAACCTGCAACAAATACTCTTCCATATAAAATGGATTATATCGGACTCAGCTATCTTAACCAAGGGTTCTGCCTCGACCCGTTTAGTAAAATAATCCACGGCCACCACCAAAAACTGTTTGTTCCCCCTGGTTTTAACGAGTGGGCCAACAATGTCAATACCCCACCTCGCAAAAAAGACAAGGCGAACAGACTGTAAGCATATCTGTTGCCGGAGTGTGAATCCTCCATCCATGTTTTTTACATGAGTTGTATTTTCGAACTAACTCTTCAGTATCGTTCTTCATTGTAGGCCAATAGAAACCAGCTCGTGCGACCTTCCGAGCAAGTGCGCGAGCTCCAGCATGTTCGGCATACCCGCCTTCATGCGCTTCATTTAAAACTTTGATTCCTTCTTCTGGGGATAAACATCGTGCATTTGTCGGTAAGAAGGTCTTTCTATACAACACCCCATCCAGAGTGTAGTAAAACCGAGCTTGTCTTTCCAATTTCTCAAGGTCTTTAGTCTGTCCTATCTCTTATCCCTCCTAAAAAATTCAGAAAAGGAGTTCTCCAATCAGGCTCGGCCAGGTCGACATTCAGCACCTCACTTTCCTTTCCCACTCCCATAACTGTAATACTTCTCTTCGAACAGTCCTGCAGCGAACTTCCAATCTTGGCTAGATAATCTGCTTTCTGATTCTCACTTCGAGGTATCTGTTCGATCTGAAGTTTCTCAAACTGCTTTTCCATCTCTCTTATTTTCTGTACATAAGAAATCATGCGATCTTCCTTCACTTCACATTGGTTCTGGAGTTGTTGTGTTACCAACTGCGAATCTGATTTGACTATCAGATCCCGAGCTCCAGCCTGTTCGGCTATTTTCAATCCCTGCAAAAAAGCTTCATACTCTGCTTCATTGTTAGATGCCTTAAATTGAAATTTTATGGCAAACTCTAACTCATCTTTTTCGGGACTGATCAATAATATCCCTGCTCCTGCGCCCTGACGAGACGAGGATCCATCTACAAATACTTCCCATTCTTTCTTATCTTGTAGCCTGGTTGTTTCCTGAATAAAATCCGCCAATGCCTGACCTTTTATAGCTGTTCGCGGTTCATACTTCAAATCAAACTGTCCCAGTTCGACTGCCCACTTGACTAGCCTTCCTGATGCGTCCGGTTTTCCCAATACTATACTCAGCGGATGATTAGTTCGCACTGTGATCTCATAGCCCAAAAAATATGGTCTCAGCCTTCTGGCCGTGGTGACTAAGGCATAAGTAACCTTCTCCACCTCTGTGTAGCGGATTTCTGCCCCATGCAGAACTTTACTAACGAAGTACACTGGGAACTGATCCCTACCTTCTTCGCGAACAAGAACCGAACTGACCGATTCCTCCCCGACTGCCAAGTAAACGACCATCACACTTCCCTTAACAGGCTGTTTCAACAAAGGAAGTGTGAGGAGAAATGCCTTCAAATCTTCAAACGCCTTTTGACAGTCGGCATCCCAACTAAACCGACCATTCTTTCTCAAAATTTTGAAGAAAGGCAAACCCCTGTTCGCCAATCTGGATATAAATCTACTCAAAGCAACGATGCGGCCAGTTAGCGTTTGTACCTCTTTGATGGTTCGAGGAGGTGTCATTCCTTGTATAGCTCGGACTTTGCTGGGGTTGACCTCTATTCCTCTGTTCGTCACCATATATCCCAAAAACTTTCCTGCTTTCACCCCGAACGAACACTTGGCTGGATTCAATCGCATCCCATGTTTTCGGATTGTTGCCATCGTTTCCCTCAAGTCTTCCGCATGGGTGTTCGCCTGTATGCTTTTTACTAGCATATCATCGACATATGCTTCCATGTTGCGGCCCAATTGGTGTTTGAACACCTCGTCCACCATTCGCTGGTAAGTAGCTCCTGCATTTTTTAGTCCGAATGGCATAACCGTATAGCAATATGTACCTGATGATGTAATAAAGGCTACATTGGGTTTATCTTCTGGGATGCAACATGATTTGGTGATATCCTTGGGCTGCATCCATCATACTCAACAGTTCGCATCCGGCAGTGGAATCCACAAGTTTATCGATCCGCGGGAGAGGATAATGGTCTTTGGGGCAAGCTTTATTCAAATCCCGGAAGTCGATACACATCCGCCACTTGTTTCCTGGCTTCGGGACTAACACAACATTGGCCAACCATCGAGGATACTGGATTTCCTCGATGTGCCCAATCTCGAGCAGTTTCTCGATCTCTTCTTTGATGATTCTATTCTGTTGTTCCCCGAAATGCCTTAGTTTCTGTTTAACTGGTCGAACATCCGGTTTGATATTCAACTTGTGAACAACTACCTCTGGATTTATACCTTTCATATCTTCCGGTTTCCAAGCGAACAGATCCACATTATCTTTAAGAGTAGCCACAATTTCTTCTCTGGTTTGTTCCGACAATTGACTTCCGAGACGAACCGAGTGTCCAGGCAGCTCTGGGATTAATTCCACACTCATTAGTTCGCCTTCTGCGAACTCCGCAGTACTTGTGTCATCATCTTTTTTCAAACTTTTGTCTCGTCCGCGATCAATATCATCTCTCTGTTCGCTATGGCGCTTGCGAGACTCGGATTGTCGAACTGCAGCTACATAACAACGTCGAGCTGTTTGTTGATCACCATGAACAACTCCGACTCCTACCACTCGCCCTTCCTCATTCTCAACGGGGAACTTCATCATCAAATGGGCAGGTGAAATGACAGCAGCATACGAACTCAAGGATGGATGACCCAAGATCACATTGTATTGAGAGGGTGCATCCACTATAAGAAAGGTCATCGTTTTGTTCTGCCTCCATTCTCCATCTCCTAAGACCATAGGCAGTTGAATTTTGCCATACACCGTTACAGACTCTCCTGCAAAACCATAAAGTGAAGTTTCTACAGGTTTTACCTCCACTGTTGATCTCATCTTTCTGAAACAGTCCATGAACATGATGTCCACCGAACTTCCCGTATCCACGAACACCCGTTCAACATTAAAACCCCCTATCTCAGCAACGATCACCATAGCATCGAACTGAGGGCTCTGAATAGCAACACGGTCGCGAACTCCGAACTCGATCGCCACCTCTTCAAAAATAGAGTGAACCGTATTCTGTTCTTGCCTAACAGAATTAAGTCTCACCTTGCGAGCTCTATTGGAATCTCCGTCTGTTGGCCCACCCATGATCATGTGAATAGTGGGTCTTTCCTCTTGTTCGGGTCTAGCTCGCGCTGGGGGCGGTGAGGTGGAGGTAATTCCTGCTGCTCTTGCCTTCTTTCTTGTCTTGGCTCTCTTCGATCATTCCGATGCTCGCGGTTCGATCGAGTCTGACGAACAAAACGAGCTAATTTGTTCTCCCTGATTAGCCTTTCCAGTTCATCTCGCAAATGTAAACATTCATCAGTTCCATGCCCATACTCATTATGAAATCGGCACAATTTACCATTGCCGAAGGCAGCTGGTTTCTTCGGATTAGGGCTCCAGGTCGACGGCCACTTCAACTGGGGCAAGTTCCATATTTCCATCAATACCTGTCCGGGGGGCATAGTCATGGGTGTGTACTGTTCGTACCTCCGCCCTGCCCGATTTTCTCTCAAAGGGGTGGAGCAAATCTTGTTCGCTGTTCCCCCCATCTCTCTTTCTTGCCACCTCATGATCCTGTTGCGGCCTGCTCATGCTACTCGAACTTTCTCCTTTCTTCATTCGAACTGCTTCCTCCAAGTTGATGTACTTGGTAGACCTTTGCAACAGTTCGTCAAAATTGTTGGGAGTCTTCTTAACCAGTGAAGTATGGAGATCCCCCTCTTTCAATCCTTGGATGAAAGCGCTTACAACCAAATCGTCCGAAGCCTCAGGAGCTTCTAAGGTAGCAGCTGTAAACCTTTTAACATAGTTCCGCAAGGTCTCATCCCCTTTTTGTCTTACGCCGAACAATGTCTGGGTAGATCGCCTCTGCCTTCTAGAACTGGCGAACTGATGCAAAAACAACTCCGACAGTTGGTCGAAATTATGAATTGTCCCATCATTCAGTTGGCTGAACCATGTCTGAGCAGCCTTGGTAAGGGTAGTGGCGAACACCCTACACTTGATACCATCTGAATACCGATGCAGTAGAGCAGTATTGTCGAATCTACATAGGTGGTCTCATGGATCTGTAGTACCATCATATTCAAAATTCACTGGCCGAAAGGAGGCTGGCAACTCATCTTCCATCACCTCCTCAGAAAAAGGATTCCCTCTGGCATTCCGAGGAATCCGTCGAACAGTCCGCTGGACTTCTCGCAACTCCCTTCGTAAACCATCCACTCTCTCAGACAGTTCGTCATGCCCTCGTTTCTGGCCTCGAGGATGACCAAACTGGCTTTCTTGTTCATCCATCCAAGATCTGTCACCTTCCTGTTCCTTTCCAACAGGCATGTCAGTATTATCCTGTTGTGAATCAACCTTCTGCTTGCCCAAAGCTTTTTGAACAGCCGCCTCTATCAAAGTCGAGAGTTCCTCCGGCGTCAACGTGACAGTGCCGGGAGGATTAGCTGGTGCAGAGTTCTGGTCCTCGTTTTGTCGCACGGATGGTGCTCCTTCGTCCAACCTCCTTCGGGATCCTCTGGTATTCACCATCTTCGCAATTCCTCTACGTCTTAAATGCTCAAAGTTACGAAAATCTTTCCCACAGACGGCGCCAATTGATTAGTCCTAACTTCAATCTTCTTTTTTTCCGACATCGATTGGAATTCTCCGGCGTTGACTGGAATTCTCCGATCAAAAAGACCTGCAAAACAGAGAACACCGGGGGTTTTTCCCGGTGAAGGGACTCCTGACGCTCAAGTCAGTAATCTCGAAAAATATTGCTCTCGCTTTTGCTTAGTAATTATTGTGGAAAAAATTGTGATTGTGTGAGAAAATAGAAAGATCAAGTTCTATAAATACTCCCTGAAAACGTGGCAGTTAGGATTCTTCCGAAAAAGGTGGGAAGTGGGCGATATTCCCGCGATCATGACAGTTATGCTGAGTTTGAATTAGTTCGTCTATATCTAGTTCGACCTTTCGTCCTACAGCTCGGTATTTCGACCTACGAAGTTTATCAGTTCGCTTAATTTGCTCTGTTCAGCCAATTTGCTTGACTCGTTTTGTTCGTCCAAAATATTCTTCCTGCTTCTCCGTTCTGTTCACATTAATTATCCTTAAAGTCGATCAATTTTATAAGATAGTCCGAATATGGTCAGTTCGACCCCATCATTCACCAAATTAATCTACATAAAATCCAGATTTAATTGTAAATTCAGCCATGGACGGGGGAGAGAGAATTATCTGTGCAGCAGATATTTGTTGAAGACGAACGAACCTTCTCTCACCTTTCATCTTCTCTCTTCTCATAAACCCTTCACGCATCAACACACATACCCAAGAGTTTGAAGATGGCGACGTTTCTGTATCCAATTGGGCAGAATTTAGTATTATCTCCGTTTCAGAGCAGAGGAAGAGTTTTGAGCCCAGTTCCCCACAGAACCAATTTCGGCAATTTCACAATTCAGAAACCCTTTTTGAGAGGCAATCTTGGGGTGGCCCGCTTTGGTCTGGGTCAGATTCCCGACCCGGAAAATGCTGAGCTGATTCTCAAAGATTTATTTGGGAGAGTTGAAGGGGTTCTCTACACTCTTGCTGATGCTGCTGTTGCTTCTTCCGATTCAGTTGATGCTGTTAGCACCACGAAGCAGAATAGTGATTGGCTTTCTGGGATTACTAATGCCATGGAAGTTGTTTTGAAGGTTTGTTTGATATTTAATCGTTGTGTTAGGAATAAGAAGGTTTTGTTTGATGTTTATTTGTCCTTTTTATTGTTTGGATATGAACTGTGGATTGGTAGTGTGGCAGGAGCTTTAATTGAGGTAAGAGTATTTGAAACAATCATGAATTTTTGTTTGAGAAATTTGAATGGAGAAGTTTGAGTTTTGTTGAGGACTACATGAAGAATAATGGTTTATGTTATTTAATTCGTTGAGGTTCATCTGAGAAGTAGGGGAGCTCTAGAAGCTAAGGAGTTCATACTCCAAACTTAGAAATTTCAGTATGACAAGATTTGTTCATAACTTTTGGTTAGATAAAATGAAGGTTATTGTGTATATAAATGGAACTTAAAACTAGTTTGCAGTTGGTGAATGGTTATGTTTAGTTATTCTGTTGAACTTAGCTAAGATAACATGGAGATGAATTAGCGCTAAGGTTCCTACTTATTATCGCAGAAGCTTCCGATTCTTGGTTAGTAAAAGTGTAAAACCTTGCTTTTAGAGATGAATGCAAAACATTCATAGCAGGTGGCACTAGCAAGTTTAAGGTGACTTTATGTGTGCTCTTTAACTCATCATTGAGGTCTAAAACTGAGAAACCTAAATTCATATTTCACTTATGATGTGTTAAGGTACTTACTTTTTTGTTTCAATTGTATTTACTGATGTATGATTCAATTTGATAATTTATATCTATTACAATGATGTAGGTATACTAAAAGAGCTTCTTTTTTGTCAGGTTCTTAAAGATGGACTATCCACTCTGCACATTCCCTATGCTTACGGTTTCGCAATCATTTTACTGACAATACTTGTTAAGGCTGCAACTTTTCCTTTGACAAAGAAACAGGTTATTTCTGGTGTTTATCTGTTAATGGTTTGAAACAAGGTCTTCTCACATTCATTCTATTTCTCATTTAAGTGTTTCTTCTACTCTAGATACTTATTCAATTTAGTATTTATATAGTTTGAAGTCTTCTAAGTAGTCTTAATAATTTAAATATTTTCTTGTTGACTGTGATCTCTAGGTAGAATCAGCAATGGCCATGCAATCTTTGACACCTCAAATAAAGGCTATTCAGGAACGATATGCTGGTGATCAGGTTTCTCTTTGTCTTATTACAAGTCTCCTTTTCTCATTCATATAGTTAACATTATATTTCTTCTTAAGAATAGGGAATCCACTGGACCCTTCCACTGTAAAAGCATAATCTTAGATTTTATGATAAATTTTCAGTTCTAAAGTAGCATGTGCTCCCCTTCCAAATTCTGTGATTCATGCGGGCGAATATAGACTGGTTTTCACATTGCCCCTTTTATTTATTATATTTGATTATCTTTGCAGGAGAGAATTCAACTGGAAACAGCTCGATTGTACAAACTAGCTGGTATAAATCCACTGGCAGGTACTAAACTCTTTGCCAAACTGAGCTGGTACTAAACCCTCTTGACTATACTAGAGATGGCAACATGAAACTGATGAGGGGAATGGTTGATCAATTAAGTTATCTATAGGGAATTATCTCAACTCATACTCTTACAGTGGAGTGACTTAAATGTTTCTGTGATGTTAATGTTGAGTAATTTTTGCTATTCCATACATATTTAAGGTGATGAATCGCTTTCCTCCATATTTTGTTTCTGCAGGATGTCTTCCAACACTAGCCACCATTCCAATATGGATTGGACTTTACAGAGCTCTTTCTAATGTGGCGGATGAGGTAAACTGCAATACCATCCTACCTTCCTCCTTCGCTTTACTTCTGTTCTTTCTTAAAGAATTGGTCTGCTCTTTTACAGCTGATTGGGCTTTTGACTTTAACATCAAGGGCCTATATTCGTTTCACTTTTGTTCTTTCTTAAGAATTGGTCTTCTTTTCATTTATTATGTTATGCTAAAAACTTTTGCATCTAATTGGGCTTTTGACTTTATCATCAAGGGACTTTTAACGGAAGGTTTCTTCTGGATACCCTCACTATCTGGTCCAACGACTATTGCTGCTCGACAAACTGGTAGTGGTACCTCTTGGCTTTTCCCCTTCATTGTAAGAATGATCATCCTTCTCCATTTTCTATGAGTAATATTAATTGAAAATAGGTTGCATAAAAAATAATAACACATTATTTTATTAATGGGTAGCTAACAGATTGCATGTTTAGCTACCTCTATATTACTCATCTTCTTTATTTGGATCAACAAGCAAGATTTTGTTCAATAATAAAGTTCAACTGCGTCCTTGTTAATTAATTTGTTGTCATATTTGAACCTTATTCAGATGCCTTGAAGTTGTATAATTCCTATTCTCTTCTCTTCTCTGTCGTAGGATGGTCATCCTCCCCTTGGATGGGCAGATACTTTGGCATATCTTGTCTTGCCTGTGCTTCTGGTTATCTCTCAGTATATCTCTGTAGAAATCATGCAACCCCCACAGGTTTGTTAAATATTACATATTTTGTCACCTTTTCTTACATTGGATATCCAAAGTTTAATCTGCTTTTGCCGTTTTCAATGTTGATTCATTTTTTAAGTTTGTTCTCTTTTCTGGAATGGGTGGGGCTATCCACACCCCAACATTTTCTAAACACACCCCATTTACTAAATACACCCCAATTCTAATAATTATCATTTAAAATTTTCTAGCCACACCCCAATATATTCCAATTCTACCCTTTAATTTAAAAAATAAAAAATTTGAAGGTTGAATGGATTCATCAGATCTTCTCTCCCACTTCCCTTTCTCTCTCTACCATCTTTCTCCTCTCCGAATCACCTCTCAAACCATCTCTTTTTCTGCTCCATCATCTTATCCTCTCAAACCCCACTTCAGTTAAAAAAAAAAAAAAAACATCAAAAGTTTAGGAGAAGAATATGTGCAGTTTCGATTCAATGTCTTTGGTTCGACCACTTCTGGTCGAACTCAATCGAAAGACAGTCGAGAGCCAATATGGGAAGAATGTTTTCGTTTGGAAGGTATCGATTTGGGTGTGGTTTGTTCGACTAGTCGAACACAGTTGTGCTTGAAAATCTCAACTTTTCAGATCTCGTTTTTTTCCTCTGGTTGATATTTCAATCTTTTTTAAAGTATATCAATGGTGAAAAAAGTATGGAATTTTGCGAATGGATGTAATGGAGGTTTTGAGCTTATACCTGCCATGGAGGTTTGAAGGCTATGTCTTCAATGGAGGTTTGGGGAGTTGGAGAAGATGGAGATGAAATATTCCCTAAGAAAGAAACAATATTATTAATAAGGATAATTTGGTCTTTTAATATATATTTGATTTTCTTATAATTTAAATGGGGTGTCTTTAGGAAATGGTGGGGTGTGAATAACCCCATCCTTCTGGAATATCCTTTCAAGTTTGAGCCTTCATGTTATTTTTCAGTGGTGTATTTAAATATCACTATGGTTTTCTCTACAGATATGTGAGCCCATATATTCATCATCTTCCTCTTCTTTTTGCACCTTTCTGATCCTGATGTTCTTATCCTATCCCCCAACAGAAAAATCTAATAAACTTCATTTGTTGTTTTAAAATTACTAAGGTGCTGTTTTTTGTGCTGTAATTAGTAATTTGTCTGACTAAGATTTCTCCTAAACTGCTCACTGTTGTCAGAGTAATGATCCAAACGTGAAGAATACCCAAGCAATAACAAAATTTCTACCCTTGATGATTGGGTATTTTTCTCTATCAGTTCCTTCTGGTTTAAGCCTTTACTGGTAAGCTCCCCCTCTATTATTTAGTGATACTTAATTAACTCTTGGGTATAAATTTCTTGTTGGTTCCATACCAGTTAAGGTATTTGTTTGCTTATACTGATGCAGGTTTACAAACAACATACTGAGTACAGCTCAACAGGTGTGGCTGCGGAAAATGGGTGGTGCAAAGAATCCTCTGAAGCAATTGAGTGATGACGATGTAAAGAAGGAGCCCAAAGTTTTGAAGTCCATCTCTGAAGCACCACCAGTCAAAAAGGTGGCCCAAAAAGAAGAGAAATCAACTTCAGAAGGGCCTCGACCGGGTGAAAGGTTAAACAGATGACAGTTTAACATTTCTAATTTGTTTCCGGTCACATTATATTTTCTTCTAATCTTGTTAATTTTTCCAGGTTTAAACAATTAAAGGAGCAAGAAGCTAGGAAAAAAAAGCAAAGAGAGGAAGAGACAAGGAAAGCTGAGGAGAGAGCAGCAAAAGGAATTCAAATAACCAATGGCAAAGTAAATAAAGAAATCAGTACACTTGCGAGGGAAGATAACCATCATGCTACATCTGTTGGTGCTGATTCTGTAATTAGTGGCAGTTCATCTAGCATCGATGGCTCTACTGTGAATGGTAATAGTGTCAATTCAGAAGGGATGGGTGACGAGAAGGCATCTGTTGATAAGGAAGAAAAATCTGAAATTTGTGATGATCAATCACAAGGATGAAAGAAGTAATCTACATCTGGACAAAAATATTGAGAAGGTATCACTTTATTCGTACTTTTCACTTTGACCATAGTTGCAAAGACTTGTATCCTGATTCTTCATTGCATTATTGCATGGCATACTTCCATGAAGTCCTATTATCAAGTTTCTATGAATTAAAGTAGCCATGTATATGAGTAAGTTGATGGATACAATATAATGAGTTCGAGTGCAGATAGTGAGTCAAAACGTTGGGACTTCAAAAGAGGGCTTCTTTTTCATTATCCGAATTATAATGACAGGCTAAAATCACACTGGGATATTATAGTACCCATGTTTTGGTGTTTGAACTCGTAATTTTCTGTTAGCTTCTTTGCTATGTTGAGAATTTTGTGCTTCCACACATCTATGGAACTCTGTTCTCTCATTAGGAGTCATATCACATCATATACAATACATTATATTTATGTGTGTGGTCTTTAAAGATGATACATGAATGTTCTAATTCATGAATTTAATTTTACCCAAGGTTACATTTTGATTGAAGAATTTGATTTGAAGAGAATTTGGGAGCAGGATTCAAATGACTCCCCTATTAAGTTTTTCATATCAACCAAAATCTCTACAAAAATTGTTCATCTTGGTAGTTGGATTTCAAACCCATCATCAGATAAACCTTTTAATGCTCTTACAACTAATGGTTGCATTTGAATCGAAGGATTTAATGATGGATTTGAAATCCACACTAGCAAATCCATTGTGTTGTTTATATGAAAGGATATGAAGAATGAATTTGAAACCATTACCAGTGATTATCTTGCAGCTGAGTGAGATTCTACAGAATATAAAGTGTTAAATTCTCTTTTTTTATTGTTCGTTGTATCTTGAGATTTAGCATTTGCATATCTGCCCTTTGTTGCTTTTCTCAACTTCCACATTTCGATTCTGCAGGATTAAGTTCATTGCTACAATTTTAAAGCAAAGATAGATTCCAGAGAAGTTGCGTAGAAAGAGCAAAAGACGAGCTAGTCCAAAAGATGGTCGCCTAATTAGGATAGTCTCGGAGTATACTCGTTGAATATGTGCATGGTTTTTTGACGTGCCAGTTACCTGAGAAGCAGAGTCACAGTAAGATGATGATCACCATATTGTTGCTCAGGTATGCCCCTTTTGCATAGGGCTATGACTATAGATTTTGAGGACAAAAACATTGTGATGTAAATTATACACATGAGAAACGAATAGAGTGGTAACGAAGCTTGTAGCATCATTTTATGCAGTTGATTGCAGATGTATCTTTACACTGGTTTGATCAATAATGCACCAGATTGGTGGGTTTCGATGATATTTGAAATTCATTCACTTCAAATCCGAGCTATTGCTTATTTAACAGCAAAAATAGTGTTGATTCAACCAGGAGCAAAGTAATGGACCAATTGAAGTGTCTTAGGACTAACATTGAACTATCACATTACTATTTATTCCAAGGGTGATTACACGAAATTCTCTAAACTATCCAAGTATTTGTACCTTATCCACCAAACCATTTTTTATTGTACATAACTATTCAACTAAATAAGTTGAAATATCTATGTCATACTACTTGAAAGTAGTTACATTTTTCTGAACAAATAAAAGGATATAGTGATATTTAAGGAGGTTTAAAAATTAAACATCAAAGCGATATGATTTTTCTGTTTTCTTATTATGGAGTGATAAAAAATAACAAAAGTGACTTTTAAAGAATTAAACTCCTCCCACGGCAACGTGGATTCCTCAGTTAGGGAGGATGTAAATTGAATGATGTATTTAAGTGACATATAATCATAATCACATTGAAAAGTTGCCTTGTAAATTGCATTGTAAGATATTAATGTATGCATGAAATTTCTTTTCTACAAATTGATCGAATTGCAAAATGAATTTTATCTATTTAAAAGATGAAAGATAAATACATTTAATAATCCACAAAATTAAAATCATTGAAATTTTAAGGCTCATTATTATATACATACATATATATATATAATTCTGTATATCTATTACCTATATAAAAGTATGAATATTTCTTACAAAATATGGATTACCTAATATATCCTTATTAAAGATTTTATTTAAGGTTATAATAATAATTTATGATTTTTATATTTAAATAATTTTACATTAGAATTATATACCAAAGTTATATATAGTTCTATTACGAGTAGAACTCTAATTCACTATAGATTTTTTTAATTTAATTTAATATAACATAAATTGTATATTCTTATAAAAAATAGTATTGTTCTTATGCATCAGTTGCATGGATTTACTAGACGCCCGCGGGTCGGGTCCGGTCGGGTCGGATCCGACCCCTATTAACTTAAAAGTTATGATATTTGTACAAAAAAAATTAATACTCATATACCATAAAAGTTATGTGAACATGACGAAAAGGTTAGAGGAGCATAACTAAAAGGTTAGACGAAATAACTAAAAGGTCATAGAGCGAAATTAGAGTTTGAGCGCGATTTGGGGACATGTTCTGAGCGTGATTTTCACCTTCCGGGTCATATGACCCGGATTGCATGGGTCATGACCCATGCACTTGGTGTATAAAAATAATTGTATATAAAAAATTATTATTTAGGTGAATAATAATATAATATTTTTTGTTTAAAAAATTTATCCTCCACGTGCAATGCACATTCTGATACTCCTATACATATAATTATCTTTGCACATGAAACTCATTGTTTGGACTGTCATCTAAGATTATTTTAAAATAAATAGGAATGACAAAATACCAAACATCATAATTTTATTGGTTTCGACCTAATATAGTTTAATTAATACTAATTTTTATCAATTCGTAAAGTTACTATAGTTCTTGTGAATCTGATACAAAATCCTCCCACGGATCATCTTGGGTTAACCTATAACTCACACTTCACAATTCACATATAAATTTGTGAAAATTGATTTGATTTTGGGATGAAAACATAAAGAGATCTCATTTGAATCAGGTACATGTATCTTAAATTATGCACCCGAATCGGATTTGGGCTAACCCGTCTATTTTTTTTTTTTTTTTTTTGCACTTGAATTTTTTTTAACATAACCTTTATGTTATGTAAAACTTATATTTACACTATATTAGACATATTTTTATGTTATATTAGTCCTACATTAATGTTCAGGTTTCATATCTTTATTGCAATACTTTAACTTTAAAAAGAAAATCACTGACTTTTATGTTATGTTAGTTCTACATTTACTTTATATAAGTCATACCTTTATATTTATGTTTATGTGATATTAGTCATACATTTATATCAACATAGTCATACCATACGTAATATATAAAAGTATAGCTAGCATGACTAAAAGATATGACCAACATGAGTAAAAGTTATGAAAGGTATAGTTAATAACCCTAAAGATATGAAATCTGAACATAAAGTAGGACTAAGATAACATTAAGATAGATTTAACATAATATAATGGTATATCATCTAGAGCGAATTTAGGTGTGCTTGAACTCAACCACCTAGACGCATACAACAGCGTCTGAAGGCGTATGGGGTGAGTTAACACTATTGCATGAATTCTAGATCCGTTTATCTAACTCATAAAAGTTTTTATATAAAAATAATCGTATTACGAAAACCACCCATAAAAACATATCACGCACGTTTTCATGGTATATTTCTCTCATCTTAAATTAATAAGAGTTGATTGCAATTTGCAAGGGTATAAAAAGGTGAGAATTATTTGACAGATAAATCCATGAGTTACTCTCTTGTGCACCAGTTGCACAGATTTAAGATCCGTGCAACTGGGCCACACAGCGGGCTGGGTGCAGGCTGGCCCAGCCCGCGCCTCTTTACTTTTTTTACGTGTTTTGGTCGTTACCTTCACGTTATGTTAGTGTTACCTTCGTGTTATGTTAGGGTTACCTTCGCGTTATGTTAATGTGACCCCATCTCCAGATTTCATACCTTTAGTTTAAAACCACTGAACTAAAATAACACGAATGTAACATTATTATAACATGAAGGTAACACTAACATAATATGAAAGTAACATTAACATAACATGAAGGTAAAAAACAATGTTAATCATACCTTCATGTTATGTTAGAGTGACCCTCATGTAATGTTAGAGTTACCTTCATTTTATGTTAGTGTGTAACACTAACATAACATGAAGGTAACTCTAACATAACATGAGGGTATGACTGTCTGGAGCAAATTTTGGTGGGTTTGAGCGCACCCACCAGGCGCGTGGGGTGCGTGAGAGCGAGTTGGGGCTCGTGAAAACGCACGTCAAAGGCGCATGGAGTGGGTCGGCCCGGATCCATGCACCAATTGCACAAAATATTTTGCCTAAATCCAATATTGTGCGTGATGAGTGGAGTTCTTCTTTAAAAGAGGGATCACGTGGTGGTGCACCGTATACACCGTACAATATGTATGGTTCAAGCACAGACAGCCAATGAATTGCATAAATTATGTGTTTGTAATAAATTAAGTATAAGGGACAATTATTTAAAGCAAGAATTTAGCATTTCTTGTTTGATTGAGGAATGTGACCTAATCAAAGCCTTAAGATTCCATTAATTCAATCATTCAACATTTGGCCATTCTTTTCGATGTTTATCCACAAAACTCTTTACATATAGATTAGAATAGAATGTTTGCAAGTTATATTATCCTCTCTATCGTGGTTACATTAATATGTATCCACCGTTAACATGTCAGATATCCATTATATAAATTAATTTCACTTTTCATATAATGAGGGGATGAGATCATTACACGTCAACGATGGACATATTAAGAACTGTCTGTCGTGTACATTTTAGCATTTTCCTGGTTTCCAATTGCTTATATCATTTACGAGATCCATAATAATGTATCAAAACTCAATAATTCTAATAACTTTTTAAAAAAATTATATATATGATGAGCCAAATACATATATCCTACATCTTTGTTTTATTCTTCATTTATGGAGCTGTTGCATAAGAGTTTCGTTAGTTACATTATGAAATATATCGTTTTCGATATATGGTACTAAGTATTTACTTATTTTTTTTCTCATTTGGTTTCACAAAGAACTTTATTTTAGAACATATTTAAGTATGTTTTGATGAGACAAAATCATAAAAAAGTGACCTTCAATCTATAAAGCATAACCTATCTTGTAAGGTTACTGCAACGAGGTTATTGCAAAAGATACGACAGATAAAACTCCAAAGGAAGGATACTGCAGAGAATGGTGAAAGGAATCTGGTAAACTAAAAGGATATTGTTTACTGCAGGAAGCTACCTGGAAGAGACTATGCCAAAGCATACTGCAAAGTAGCAAGCTACCGAAGACTCAAGCCACCTGACAGGAAGCCACCTAAAAGAGACCATGTCGAAGCATACTACAAAGCAGCAAGCTACAGAAGCCTCAAGTTACCTGACAGAGCAAGGCTGGGAAGGGAACTACAAAGCAAGAATGGGAAGAAAGCTTAAAGTTACCGGTAGAGAGAAGAGGAATGGAGTCAATCTGATAAAGACATGTGGAAAATGAAAAGTTGGCTTGTATCAGAAGGAGTACGACGCATTTAATGTTGGGAACCTACCCACCTTTAACGGGCAAATCTCCTAATCTATAAATAGAAGAGACTGAAGACTGAAGAAAGAGAGACAAAGTAGAGAAGAGAAGAGTAGAGCGCAAGAGAGAACGCAGAAAAGATGGGGAAGAACATATAGAAGAAAGAGAGCAAAGTGGGGGAATAAAGAAAAAGAAAACGAAGAAGAGAGAGAAGAGTGTATAAAAGATCAAAAGAAGAGTAGAAACCTCAAACACTCTAAACCCCAGAAACGCTAGAATATTCAGTCACTCAGTCCTGCAACAAGCTACAGCAGAGCAAACCTACAAAAGAAGTCAAAGCTTGCTGCATCCAGTTGAAGAAAAAGACAAACCTTTTAAGGACTGTCTCGGAGTGCTTAGTTAGGAATAGGATCCTGATAAGTTGTTCACTTTCTGAAGAAGAAAGTAAGGATCCTGAGTGGGTCAGATAGGATCCTGTGTGGGTTAGTTAGGAGAGTAGGCAAGCAGTTGTGAGCAGCTATGAGAAGACTTGCTACTTACTTGTTAAGTCTGTGTTGTAATAGATAGGGCTATGTAAATCAACAAGATTAACAAATGTTTCCTCTTGAGAAGAGGCAGAGAGGATGTAGAAGATTACTCCACCTTCGAACCTTTGTATATCTATGCATTTGTTTGTGCTTACTGTTCTATCTGCATATCTTATGTTAGATGCATATCTTCCATACTTGTGTTTTCAATGAAAGAAAGTTTCCGCAATATAATTCTGATAAGTAACCTCTCAAAAGGTTACTGACTCTGGACCTAAGTCTTCTGAAGATAAGAAAAGTTTGAAAATACATTAGACTTATTCACTCCCCCTCTAAGCCTACTACCACTTGAGACCAACACTTTTGATGATATTTATTGTTAAAAAAACCTTTTTCTACCATCGCTAAGCAATTGCTAAGATCAACAACTTAATTAGTTAACAATTTAACCAATGGAAAAATAAAGTGTGCCCTTATAGTAATCATCTTTTGAAGCCACAAATTTGTAACTTAAATGGTATCTCACTTTTATAAAGATATATATTGTAATGACCAAAGCTCAACTTGAATCACATAAATTCTCAAGTTTTTATTTCGTCCCATTCCCTCTAGCTCATTAAGAAATTTAAAGAAAAAAAACCGATCTTTTGAATCAGAAAGCCTAACCCCACAAGTAGGAAAAAATAGGGAAGAAAAATAAATTTAAATATTTGAGGTGGAACAATAAATAACAAAGAAATAAGAGATGGCATCTTGTTAGATAATCTTATATACAATGAGATCCAAACATATCTTTTGCAAGTATAAATATTTGTTCCTCGACTATAAATATATATTTTATAAATTATATTTTTAGAAGTACATTTTTTTTTTTTTTGACAAAAGATAGAGTGAGATTGTATCACAACTCAAAATATTTTTTCCTATTTAATATATATTTTGAGTAACACTTATGTGCCCCAAATTAATATATATTTAGAGTAACACTTATGTGCCCCCAAATTAATCAATCATATGATGTTAAATATATACTCTACAGATATCATGTATATATTTTTCAGGTATCACATGTATACTCTTATATACATATAATACATGTAGAGTATATTTATAACACCAAGAAACATAACACCTATAGAGTATATATATAACACCTGAAGAGCATATAAATAACACCTAAATCCGTGTCCTTACATGCCCTAAGGGTATATAAGTTTTTGTTATATATTTATACTAGATATTTATCGTGATTTTGATATATAAGCTTGTCAATATTGACATGAAACAGTGATGACATATTAGATTAACTCTACATCTGATACAATATTTATCGTAGTTTATACATACTATATGTATAATCGTGAATAATGTTATAATTATTGTTATTAATGTATAGATAAGATATATAAAAAAATTATTAGGAAAACCCAATGAAATTGTGGGAAAATAAGAGAAGTAGATTCTCTATTTTAAGATGGTGTTTCATTTTACATTCTGTTATTTTCAATAAATGATAAATGTAAATTGATGATGTTATATTTCACACTTGATATGAGACGGATATATTGAAACATTAGATGGAAACATTATAATGGCTAGTGAGAGAGAATAGTGGGCCCAAACGAGACCATAACTCTTGGCCCATAAGATGGGAGAAAACAGGGCACTGGGGGCTAATGTATCAGGCCCAAAATGTTGCCACGTCATCACATTGACTGATGGTGGGACCTACACTACTGCCACCAATTGATTATATCAGAAAAACCTAACCCGACAGGTTTGTGGGTTGTGATTCTTGTCACAGTTTAGACAGGTTTGTGGGTTGGAATAATTGGATCGAATAATGAACGATCTGATCCACGATTCAAGGTTCAATAGGTTGGATTGGTTTAATTTGAAGTTTGATCGGTTCATTGAAAATTTCTATATATTTATCAAGAAAACTCCATTTTTGTCTTTTATGCAGATTTGATATTGTCAAATTAGTAACTCTATAATTAGAACAATATTGGTACCAAAATAGTCATATACTGAAATAAATTAGTAACAAAAGTTTCTTCAATTCAAAAGAGAAAGTAACATACTAAACAAGTTATTAACTCCAAATTCCAAACACACAAGTCATCATACTAACAAAGTGTCAAATTTAAGGTCTAAACTATGAAAATTAAAATAAACATGCATCACAATTATTTAATTTTTTTTCTTTGATAGAAAATGTGTGTTCAAGTTAGGTCAAGAAATAACCAACTAGCAACTATTACTTTAGCTCAAAAAAAAAATAATCAAAAAGATGATAGTTCAACTGGTCCTCAGTTTGTTGGTTTGATCAGCTCTGGCCGGTTCATTCAAAAAAATTCCCATTTTATCGCATTTCAAATTCTTATAGTGTAATTGGACCGATTCCATAACTGGTTCCCGATTGAATAGGTTATGCTATTTTCTTGAATTATTAAGCTATCAGTCTTATATATATTTTAAAGAACACATATTTAATTAAGAGATGTTTTGTTCAAATTTATGCCACTAGATCAAATAAAAATTTCCATAACATCAAACTATTGTATCATTTATATGAGATGATTTCATATGATCAACTTTTTCATGTAAAAGTTTGTTGGATAGTTAGATGTTGTAGACTGCAAACCGAACAAAACATAGATGATAAGATGTAACTTTTGTATGTGTGTGCCATAAAACTTATATAAGATAATCTTATAGATAATTTATGTAGATCTTTATTATCTATAACTTGAACTCATATTCATAAATTATTATATGAATTATTAAGTATGAATTATGAATTAACACGTATAACAAGATTTGTCGGACATTCTAATGTAAACCCCTATTATATTTGATTAGATTGTGGTTGAAAACAAGAAAGGGTTGCAATTTATAACTAACCTTGTTTTTATATAATAGATTGAAAATAATGTAGCCATCCTTTTATTTTAATTAATTGTAGGAACTAATATAATTATATAAACACAAAGCATATCAAATCTCTTTAACAGTGATAAAAACTTTTATGAATCAGTTATATTACTGATGGGATTATATATTCATGCAATTCATCGGTTTCGATCCAAATTCATCAAAACGCACTTTCACGTCCTCCCACTCGTCTGGACATGTCTCCAAGCGTCCCAATGTGTGCGTCCAAACCCACCCAAATTTGCTCTCAAATGTTGTACATTTATGTTAGTTACACTTGTAAAGTATTATATAAATGTATGATATTTGTACATAAATGTATAACTAAACTAACGTAAATGTATGATTAGAATAGTATAAAGGTCAACGGTTTTCCTTTTAAAGGTAAAGTATTAACATGAAAGTATGGCTACAATAACATAAATGCATGATTAACATAATATAAAGATCACAACACACAAAAAAAAAGCGCGAATTTAAGTCAATCTAAACCCGACTCGAGTGCAGGAATCTAAAATGCATACACCTAATGGACAAAAGAACTACTCCAAATAATTAATAAGTAACACAACAACTTATAACTATAAATTATCAAGTAACACAACAACTTATAACTATATAGATAATTTAATAATTTAATCTACCTTAGATAGCTAAACATAAGTTTTAAAATTTATAAAGTCATAAGTTGGGTGGTTTTTTAGGACAAGTTCTAGGTGTGAAATGAATTGAAATTATTCAGATCTGTTTCATTTAATTTAGAATACTGTTTTTTTTTTTCTTTTTAATTTGGTCAAAATTGATATTTATATTTAATGAGGCTATATAAAGAAAGTTATAGTCGTAGTTTAAAAAAAGAGAAAATGTCGGTAACATGGCTCAGCGCGACAGCAGCCTTAAATTGTTGTGTTGAATTTTTGTTAAAAGTCTACAAAATTAATATTGCTAAATATGACTTTTTGAGCTCCACATGCATTTTCATACATAATTTTTCTACAACTTTTTATTCAAAATTATGAGACTTTTAATTTTTTATTACTAAATCACTTCTAATGACAATATTAATTAATAAAGTACTTGGGAATCTACTTTGATTAGAGTTCCAATCATTGTTGCATTATTGATTCTTGTTCGACAATGGATTGCTTAGTCAAAATATAATAAGGGATTGATGAAATTTTTATGAAGTATTAATTCTTGTTGTACTTTAATAAATAAATACATAATTTTACATCAGCTAATGAAAATTACAACTACATCCTCATTTTGTGAAGGGAATGCAATATTCCCCAATATATACTTTGCTTCAATTAGGGGGCAAAAAAGACAAAACGGTTTATTAAATTTGTTTATTGGAGTTTTCGTTTTATATCATTCATCTGTTTTTAATATAGTTAATCCTTTTTATTTGTTTTATATCCTTCATCTAACAGACCTAAATCAACATTAATAACTAATTTGGGGATAGTTTGAATTTTGGGGAATACTAAGTGAATTATCTAACTTTTCTTAATCATGTTTATCTTCATATCTCTTAATTTATATGTATATTGATACACTCCCTTTCTCGATTCTTTAAATCTCAAGTGTTTTTACGGATATGGTCACACGCGAAGATGTGGAAATGATGTAGAAGAGGTCACACGTGATGATGTGAAAGTCAAAGGAATGATGTTGGGTTTAACAAAAGATGGACTTAATGGGTCACAAACCTTTATTTTAATTAGGGTTTATATATGAAGTAAAAGACTAATGTATCCTTCTAATGTAGAGTAAATTGTAAAGATATTATCCATTCTCTCCAACCAAATGAGATCTCAACTTCTCCTCGTATTTCCTCTACCTTTCTGATACATGTTTTCTCTAATTTGTTGTTGGGAAAAAGCTCATTCTTCAACAATAACCACATCTACTTAGTCTGCGTTTACTTTGCCAAATAAGGATAAACTAACAACAACAAATTATCTATTTGTTTTTTAAAATGTTGTGGATAAGTAAATTTATGTTTTTGATGATATGGATAGACAATAAATATATGTGTCATTTATTTATTTATTTTAGAATTTTTTTATTACTTGAACCAATAGAAAATGACACATCACTCCACATCATTAGTTTTCGTCGGAAATCCCCAAATTGGATGTCACATGTCACTCACGTGACAATTTTCCGATCAATTTTGAAATTTCCGTTGATATTGTGACAAAAAACAAACAATCATTTAAGTTACAGGACTAAATTAAAAAAGTAAATAATTGTGGAACTAATTACGAAAAAAGAAATAATTATGAGACGGTATGAAATGTGATTTTTCCCCTAAAGAAATGTTCAAATAAACTATAAATGTTTTTTCTTATTATATAAGGGCACTTTTTTAATCAGGCCTAGCTAGAAAAGTGAAAAATGTAATTATTAAAAATGAAATAATGAATAAATAATGAAAGAAAAAGATAAAAGATTAAAAAGACAGACCAAGAAAATATAAAAAATTGGTTTCTGATTGTTTTCAAATCTCGTGAGAAAAACTAGAGAATCAAGGAATGACGAAATAAAGAAGGGAACGATGATGACAAATAACATGTAGACCAACACAATATTCGACAATATTAAATTTGGTAACTTATAATCAGTAATTATAATTCTATGAATAATTTAAAATATATAATAACATCAATTTTTTTTAAAACATGAATTAACTAATAAAATAAAAAATTTGTTTAAAACTAAAATAACAATAATGGGTATTATTTTTTTATCAAATTTTATTCCAATAAATTGAAAGATGTGTTAAAATTTTAAAGTAACATGATATAAGAGAAATAATTTTTAATTATACATATCTTGAATAAAAATAATAAAAAATGTTATGAATAACATGCTACTTTATACAACTTCTTATTTTATTACAAATTGTAAATTTTATCATAATAAATAAATAAATGAGGCTTAGAAAATAGTTAAATAGAGATTAATATCGAGAGAAATTGTGATAATGGGAAGGGAAACAAACAAGGCACATGGGGACTAACGTGCGCAGGCCCAAAAAATGTACACGTCATCAATCCGTACGGGCCCTTACGTTCTGCCACGTGGCACCATTTCAATTTATTAATCAGCAAATAAATAAATAAGAATAGAATCAGCGGGTTATCCGGTTGTGACAGTTAAAACTATGTGACCTATTTTATCCTCCTATAAATGGAAAGTTAATTTATTTTAGTTTTTATCAAATAGGAATGAAATGTAGATGGAATAATAACTATAGGAATCCATCACAATATTTTAATATATAGACTATATATATTGGTCATTGTTTAATTTGGGAAAATTTCAAGGATCATAAATATAATTTATGTTATGTTAAATTGCCGACATTCCTCTCCAATTTATGTAGTTATTGAAACATACATTGTTTACTATTCTTGTTTGATTTTGGAACACTTTCACTTATAGCTTTTTATAGTAGACAATGATTTGTCCTAACTTCACTCTTCTTCTTTTCCGATACCGATTGGAATTTTCCGGCCAAAAAGACTTGCAAAACAAAGAACACCGGGGGGTTTTTCCCGGTGAAATGACTCCGACGCTCAAGTCAGTAATCTGGGAAAAACGTTGCTATTCTTCTTTTTCTTAATAATTGTAGTATATGCTTGTGATTGTGTGTGAAATAGAAAGATCAAGTTCTATAAATACTCCCTAAAAACGTGGCAGTTAGGATTCTTCCTAAAAAGGTGGGAAATGGGCGATATTCCCGCGATCGTGGCAGTTATTTTGAATTTGAATTAGTTCGTCTGTATCTAGTTCGACCTTTCGCCTTATAGTTCGTTATTCTAGCCTATGAAGCTTATCAGTTCGCTTGACTTGTTTTGTTCGGCCAATATGTTCTTCCTGATTCTCCGTCCTGTTCGCATTAATTATCCTTAAAGTCGATCAGTTCTGTAAGATAGTCCGAATGTGGTCAGTTCGACCACATCAGTACTCCCCCCCTTCCGGAGTGCGTGCGTTCACGCACCAGCACAGTTCGCGCTGTTGCCAATTACAATGCTTCTTCGAGAAGCATCGCGTCCCGTCAATCATCTGCCTGCGACGTTTTCCTCCATCCCGAGGTGCCTCTTCGCCTTCGCCGTCGGATCGAACTGCATCCGACGGCCAAGATCTAACTTGTCAGTTTTTATCAATCCCTAGGCACCTCTTCGTCTTCGCCGTTGGATCGAACTGCATCCAAGGGCTGAGATTATCTCCGCTGCTTTAATTTGTCCTTTCATGTTCGCCGTTGGATCGAGTTGCATCCAACGGCTAGATCCACGATTTTTCGCTCTCACCATTGGATCGAACTGCATCCAACGGCTGAGATCTCGTGACCTTTCGGTTTTCCCCCCAAAACCAAGGAACTTCTCCCTATATATACCCCCTCTTCATCTTCATAAAGATTCTTCTGCAACAACTCACTTCTCTTTTCTAAGCGAGAATCCTTCCTCTTTGAGATTTCTAAAGTTTTCGGAAACAAACCCAGGTACTCTTTCATTTCTTCTTTCTTCGTTTCATATTTTTCAAAATGGCTTCTTCCTCTTTCTTGACCCGCCTAAGGGATGAAAGCGAATCCGAAGAGGGTTTCGAGGAATTTCCCTCGCGAACTGCTTCTGATTCGCCAGTCCCGAAGGCTTCCTCCTATGGCCAACAAGTTCTTTCTTCTCCTCCCAAACGATCTCGCAAGAAAACTGTTGATAACGTTTTCTCTGCAACTAAAGCTACCCCTACTCATACCATTCTTCTAAGCTCACTCATGACAGCGGCGGGCTACTCTGTAGTTATTCCCAGCCCTGATGATCGTCCTCATCGGGCTCCCGCTGGCTGTCACACATGGTTTATGAGACATGTGACTGTAGGTTTAGTTCCCCCTATTCATCCCTTCCTTCTTGAGGTCGGTTCGGCCTTCGGGGTATGTCCCAACCAGTTGCACCCGAACTCCATAAGCTACATTGTAGCATTTTATATGGTGTGCAAGTGGATGGGAGTCGAACCGACCTCCGATCGATTCCGCTCCTGTTTTGTCCTCAAACACACTAATCCCTTCCGCTTCTATCTGAGCCCCCGAAGCGGAAATAAACGGGCTCTATTTTTATCCCCAGGAGATGATAAAATCAGCTCCTGGGAAAAGTATTATTTTTTTGTTCGTACCCCCGCAAATAAGCCTTTCCGAACTATCCCTTGGTCTGAGAGTTCGAACCAAACCGAACCTGCTCCTCCTAGAGACTTTGAACTTGGGGCTTTGGCCAGGCTTTATCGGAAGGGGCAGTTCGACATAGTTCGCATGAGTTCATGCGAACGATTGTTAGCTTTCTGGGGGTTTTATCCGAACACTCCGGTCCCTCGTCAGTTCGATTTAGGTTGCTTAAAAATTTCCCTTCATATCTCGTTATCTTCTTTCAAACTTATCGAACTGGGCATATATTAACCACTTGTGTTTTGTGTTGCAGATAAAGAGATGAATAAATTCTTCATCCTTGACTCCGCAGTCCCGAAGTCCCAGAGAACTGCCTTTTCCCTGGCAGATGATGCAGTTAACAACCGACAAGCGGCAGCCTTCCGCGAGAAGGAAGAGAAGCGTCTGAACGAACTGGCGCCGCGAACCAGCCCCGACTTGGCTGAGGATACCCCTGCCCGCGCTTCCGCTTCGCCGCAAGCGGCCCATGCCACAGATGCTGCCAACCGCGCCGCAGAAATGACCGAAGAGGGGGTCGAATCTGCAACTCCTCTTCGGTGGAAGAAAAAAGCATCCTCCAGTTCGCAGAGGTCGGCCAAAAAGCAGCGAACTGAGGGGGGCACCTCGACTGAGGTGGGGCGAACTGCAACGGAGCCCGATCAGGAGAGGGCGATGGTTCCGGGCAAGAAGGCTGCGGAAGAGGAGAAAGACCGCGAGATAAAAGAGTTCAAGGCGAACCTCTCTCGGATGTCCAACGCGGTTAAATATTTTGAAGCCATGGGCCAAAAAGCCTTTCATCGTCGAGATAGGCTAAGGAACACCCTCCAGGAGAAGCAGACCTTAGAGAGCGATCTGAGCGAACATACCGGCAAAGCCGAAAACCTGTCTGCCCAGCTGGAAGAAAGAGAGATGGAGTTGGCACTTGCTCGCTCCGAGGTGGCCAAGAAAGAAGAGCTACTACTGGCCAAGGAGAATTTCGCCATGGAGCAGCAAACTGCTCTCTTGAACGCGCAGGCCGAGATCCGGAGTTTGAAGGAAAAGCTCGAAGAGGCAGAGAGTTCCCGAGCTGAGTTCGGAGAAGTCATGTATCAAAATGGCTTTTACCAGTTCGCTCGGAGCCCGGAGATGGAGCTGATATCGGAGTCTTTCCGAGAAAGGCTCATAGCTCGTCTTTGGGACTCCGTCCTTTTCTTGTCGAAGGCAGCTCCCATGGCCGTAACTTACTTCAAAGAGGGAGTCCGGCTCTGCCAGGAGCAAGTCAGAGAGACACAGTTCAATGTGAACGAACTGGGGCAACAGGTGATGCGGACTCACTCTATTCCGCCTGGCTGGCGTGGAGATCCGAACGGCGACATCGACGAGAAGTGGTGGTCGGGCTGTTTGGAAGAAGCAGTAAAGGAAGTTCTTCCTGACAACCAGCTTGATAATCCTGGTCCGAGTTCGTCTCCTCTCGTTCCTGCCGAACCCTCTCGAAGCCCAACTCCGGATCTGCCGGAGGATATGTTCGAACCTCTTCCCAACTCCTCTCCCGATCACTCTTAATCTTCATACTTGTATTTTTCTTTAAAGTTTTGTAATTATATTTTGTAATGAATCAATTTTCAATCGAATAGTTCGCTTATTTCAATGTTTTCTTATTCCTTATTTAGTCACCAAAATTCGAATGAATTTCTACCAAGTACGTAACCATAAAATATCAAGAATGAATCAAGTACTTACTTGGCGAACTTGAAAGAGTTTCCTTCACTTCGCTTAATCATTAAGTTCGATGGAACTTCTTTAATTTGGGCTTTTTCAACAAGTTCTGAGGGAACTTTCATAACATGCTTAATCAATAAGTTCCGAGGGAACCTCTTCATTATGCTCAATATATGAGTTCCGAGGGAACTTTAGTGTGCTTAATCGTTGAGTTCCGAGGGAACTTCTTCAGTATGCTGAATCGGTGAGTTCCGAGGGAACTTCTTCAGTATGTTTAATCGGTGAGTTCCGAGGGGACTGTAAGTTCGCTCCACGATACGATTTTGTAACAGATAAGTAAATCAACATAGAAAGACTCGAGGATTTAACGTGGTTCGGTCAAATCGACCTACGTCCACAGAGCATGAAAATATCTCTTATTTATAAAAGCAACAATTTGAAAGTAAAAAGCAACATACTGAGATTTGATACTTCAAGTATAAAATTTCTTCAAGTGGTTGATGTGCCAAGGTCTTGGCAGTTCCTTTCCTCGTTCGTCGGCGAGCTCGTAGGATCCACCTGGTAAGACTCTTGTAACAGTATACGGTCCTTCCCAAATGGCATCCAGCTTCCCGATCTCCAACAAGACATCAGATTGCCTCAAAACCAAATCCCCTACTTGAAATTCTCTTTTTCGAACTTTTCTGTTGAAAGCCACCTGAATACGTCTCTTGTATAACTCATGGCGAACTCTGGCTGCATCTCTAATTTCTTCCAGAAATAACAAATTTGTTCGGATCAACTCTTCATTTTGCTGCGGATCAAAGTTGGTGATTCGTAGAGCTTCTCCTTGTATTTCAGCTGGAACTACTGCTTCCATTCCGAATGCCAAACTGAAAGGGGTTTCTCCCGTGGTCGATCTAGAGGCAATTCGATATGCCCACAAGACAGATGGCAGTTCGTCCACCCAGTTCGATTTCTCATATTCAAGTCGTTTTTTGAGCCCATCTAGAATGATTCGGTTAACCACTTCGACTTGTCCATTTGCCTGGGGATGAGCCACGAGAGTAAATACTTGTAAAATTTTCATTTATTTACACCATCCCTTGATCTTCTTGCCTCGAAACTGAGCTCCATTATCTGATACCAAAATCCGGGGTAAGCCGAACCTGCAACAGATACTCTTCCATATAAAATGGATCATATCGGACTCAGCTATCTTGACCAAGGGTTCTGCCTCGACCCATTTAGTAAAATAATCTACGGCCACCACCAAGAACTATTTGTTGCCTCTGGTTTTAACAAGTGGTCCGACAATGTCAATACCCCATCTAGCAAAAGGACAGGGCGAACACACCGTAAGCATATCTATTGCTGGAGTGTGAATTCTCCATCCATGTTTTTGGCAGGAAGTGCACTTCCGAACTAATTCTTCAGCGTCACTCTTCATTGTAGGCCAATAGAAACCAGCTCGTGCCACCTTTCGAGCAAGTGCTCGAGCTCCCGAATGTTCGGCACATCCACCTTCGTGCGCTTTTTTCAAGACCTTGATTCCTTCTTCTGGGGATAAACATCTCGCATCTGTCGGTAAAAAAGTCTTTCGGTACAACACCCCATCAAGAATGTAGTAAAATCGAGCTTGTTTCTCCAATTTCTCAAGGTCTTTAGTCTGCCCATCTCTTATTCCTCCTAAAAAATTCAGAAAAGGAGTTCTCCAATCATGCTCAGCCAGGTCGACATTCAGCACCTCGTTTTCCTTTCCCATTCCCATAACTGTAATACTTCTCTTCGAACAGTCCTGCAGCGAACTCCCAATCTTGGCTAGATAATCTGCTTTCTGATTCTCACTTCGAGGTATCTGTTCGATCTGAAGTTTCTCAAATCGCTTTTCCATCTCTCGTATTTTCTGTACATAAGAAATCATACGATCTTCCTTAACTTCACATTGGTTTTGGAGTTGTTGTGTCACCAATTGCGAATCTGATTTGACTATCAGGTCCCGAGCTCCAGCCTGTTCGGCTATTTTCAATCCCTGTAAAAAAGCCTCGTATTCTGTTTCATTGTTAGACGCCTTAAATTGAAATTTCATTGTTAGACGCCCCGGGGGTGATCAGATTTCTACCCCATGCAGGACTTTACTAACGAAGTATACTGGGAATTGATCTCGACCTTCTTCGCGAACGAGTACCGAACTAACAGATTCCTCCCCGACTGCCAAATATACGACCATCACACTTCCTTTGACAGGCTGTTTCAACAAAGGAAGTGTGAGAAGAAAAGCCTTTAAGTCTTCAAATGCTTTCTGACAGTTCACGTCCCAACTAAACCGATCATTCTTTCTCAAAATTTTGAAAAAGGGTAAACCCCTGTCTGCCAATCTGGATATGAATCTGCTCAAAGCAACAATACGGCCCGTTAGTGTTTGTACCTCTTTGATGGTTCGAGGAGGCGTCATTCCTTGTATAGCTCGGACTTTACTGGGGTTGACTTCAATTCCTCTGTTCGTCACCATATATCCCAGAAACTTCCCTGCCTTCACCCCGAACGAACACTTGGCCGGGTTTAATCGTATCCCGTGCTTTCGAATTGTCGCCATAGTTTCTCTCAGATCTCTGGCATGGGTGTTTGCCCGTATGCTTTTCACCAACAGGTCATCGACATACGCTTCCATATTGCGCCCCAATTGATGTTTAAATAGTTCGTCTACCATTCGCTGATAAGTAGCTCCTGCATTTTTCAGACCGAATGGCATAACTGTATAACAATATGTACCTGACGAAGTAATAAAGGCTACATTGGGTTTATCTTCGGGATGTAGCATAATTTGGTGATATCCTTGTGCTGCATCCATCATGCTGAGTAGTTCGCATCCTGCCGTAGAATCAACTAGTTTGTCGATCCGTGGGAGGGGATAATGATCTTTGGGGCAAGCTTTATTTAGATCCCGAAAATCAATACACATTCGCCACTTGTTCCCTGGCTTTGGGACTAGCACGACATTAGCCAGCCACCGCGAATACTGGATCTCTTCAATGTGCCCAATCTCGAGTAATTTCTCGATCTCCTCCTTGATAATTTTATTCTGCTGTTCTCCGAAATGCCTTAGCTTCTGTTTGACCGGTCGAACATCCGGCTTGATATTCAACTTGTGAACAACTACTTCCGGATTTATACCCTTCATATCTTCAGGTTTCCAAGCGAACAGGTCTACATTATCCTGAAGAGCAGCCACAATCTCTCCTCTAACTTGTTCCGACAACTGACTTCCGAGACGGACTGAATGTCCAGGTAGCTCCGGGATTAGTTCCACATTCATTAGTTCGCCTTCTTCGAATTCCACAGTCTTTGTGTCATCACCTTTTTTCAAACTTTTGTCCCTTCCGCGATCAACATCATCTCTCTGTTCGCTATGGCGCTTGCGAGACTCGTATTGTCGAACTGCAGCTACATAACAGCGTCGAGCTGTTTATTGATCACCATGAACAACTCATACTCCTACCACTCGCCCTTCCTCATTCTCCACAGGGAACTTCATCATCAAATGTGCAGGTGAAATAACAGCGGCATACGAACTCAAAGAAGGACGACCCAAGATCACATTGTATTGAGAGGGTGCATCCACTATAAGGAAAGTCATGGTCTTATTTTGCCTCCATTCCCCATCTCCTAGCACCATAGGCAGCTGGATTTTTCCGTACACTGTTACAGATTCTCCTGCAAAACCATAGAAGGAAGTTTCTACAGGTTTTACCTCCACTGTTGATCTCATTTTCTTGAAACAATCCATGAACATGATATCCACCGAGCTTCCCGTATCCACAAATACACGCTCAACGTTAAAGCCTCCTATCTCGGCAACGATTACCATAGCATCGAACTGGGGGCTCTGGATGGCCACACGATCGCGAACTCCGAACTCGATCGCTACCTCCTCGAAAATCGAGTGAACCGTATTCTGCTCTTGCTTGACAGAATTAAGTCTCACCTTTCGAGCCCTATTGGAATCTCCATCAGTCGGTCCTCCCATGATCATGTGTATAGTGGGCCTTTCTTCCCGTTCAGGCCTGGCTCGCGCTGGAGGAGGCGGAGGGGGAGGTAGTTCCCGTTGCTCCTGTCTTCTATCTCGTCTTGACTCTTCCTGATCGTTTCTCTTTTCACGGTTCGACCGAGTTCGACGGACGAAACGAGCCAACTTGTTTTCCATGATCAATCTTTCCAATTCATCTCGCAAATGCAGACATTCATCAGTTCCATGCCCATATTCATTATGAAATCGACACAATTTACCGTTACCGAAGGTAGATGGTTTCTTCGGATTAGGACTCCAAGTTGATGGCCCTTTTAGCTGGGGCAGGTCCCATATCTCCATCAGCACCTGTCCGGGTGACATAGTCATGGGCGTGTATTGTTCATACCTTCGCCCTGTTCGATTTTCTCTCAAGGGAGGGGAGCAAATCTTGTTCGCTGCTCTCCTCCGTCTCTCTTCTGAGATCCCTCCTGCTCCTGTTGCGGCCGGCTCATTCGACTCGAACTCTCCCCCTTCTTCATTCGAACTGCTTCTTCCAAATTGATGTATTTGGTGGACCTCTGTAACAAGTCATCAAAATTGCTGGGTGTTTTCTTAACCAGCGAAGTATGGAGATCACCTTCCTTCAATCCTTGGATGAAAGCACTAACGACCAAATCATCTGAAGCTTCGGGAGCCTCCAAAGTAGCAGCTGTAAAGGGTTTGACATAGTTCCTTAAGGCCTCATCCCCTTTCTGTTTTACTCCGAATAGGGTCTGAGTAGATCGCCTCTGTCTCCTTGAGCTGGCGAACTGATGCAGGAACAACTCCGACAGCTGTTCGAAGTTATAAATCATCCCGTCGCTCAACTGGCTGAACCATGTTTGAGCGGATTTAGTGAGGGTAGTTGCGAACACCCTACACTTAATGCTATCCAAATACCGATGTAGCAGAGCGGTATTTTCAAACCTACACAGATGTTCCCATGGGTCAGTGGTACCATCATAATCGAAATTCACCGGCCGGAAGGAGGCTGGCAGTTCGTCCTCCATGACCTCCTCAGAAAAGGGATTTCCTCTGGAACTACGAGGAATCCGTCGAACAGTCTTCTGTACCTCTCTCAGTTCCTTCCTGAGATCGTCCATCTTCTCAGATAACTCAGCATGTACCCGTTTCTGGCCCCCGGGGGTGACGACGCCAATTGATTTGTCCTAACTTCACTCTTCTTCTTTTCCGATACCGATTGGAATTTTCCGGCCAAAAAGACCTGCAAAACAAAGAACACCGGGGGGTTTTTCCCGGTGAAAAGACTCCGACGCTCAAGTCAGTAATCTGGGAAAAACTTTGCTATTCTTCTTTTTCTTAATAATTGTAGTATATGCTTGTGATTGTGTGTGAAATAGAAAGATCAAGTTCTATAAATACTCCCTGAAAACGTGGCAGTTAGGATTCTTCCTAAAAAGGTGGGAAATGGGCGATATTCCCGCGATCGTGGCAGTTATTTTGAATTTGTATTAGTTCGTCTGTATCTAGTTCGACCTTTCGCCTTATAGTTCGTTATTCTAGCCTATGAAGCTTAACAGTTCGCTTGACTTGCTTTGTTCGGCCAATATGTTCTTCCTGATTCTCCGTCCTGTTCGCATTAATTATCCTTAAAGTCGATCAGTTCTGTAAGATAGTCCGAATGTGGTCAGTTCGACCACATCGGACAAAAATTATTTGAAATTTTACATTTATTATTTTTCATAGTTAACTTTGGATATTTCTATGATTTGAATATTGTATTAAGTTAGTATCATTAAAATTTAGGTCGTACAACTCCATCTTGTACCAAAAGAAATCAGCTATTTGATTTACATCATTTCGTATGATACAAATTGAGGTTGTACTATCCTATAGCTCCTATGTCAAGAATTAACCTGCAACCTTCAAAGATCCAAGCAAGAAACCCAAAAAAACCAACACTGAAAACCCTAATTAATCCTAGCTCAAGATTAAACCAAAATTAAGCAACACCCAAAACAGCAATCGATCAACACACAAGCGAATTTACGTGGTTCGGCGTAAGCCTACTCCACGGGAACAATGGGGAGGGGTTTCTTCTCATTCAACGAAAGCAAAAACGAAAAACGCAATTACAATCACTCAATGCACTATCTGTTGTTTCTCTCTCTGTTTCTCTCTCTATACTTTACAATATGCTATGTAACCTATCAATATGGAAAGACCTATATATAAGCTACACAATGCAAAAAGAATTACAAAGATCGGATGAAAAACGAGCAAGATATGCTCAACTGAATATATCTGCGCAAATCCGCTGCTGAAGCTTGAGCTAGCCGTTGTCCGTACCGGATCCGAGATAACAGAAGTACCAGAAGCCACGTGTCACCGCCCAATTCACTAAAAATAAATGATCCCAACTTCCACATTTATTCCAAGTGCGATTTTATTAGTGAAGTAGCAATTTTAGTTCACTGCAAAAGAACGTTTTTCTTCCTTTCTCAAAACACTACAAATCACAACGCTTTTCAATACCGTTGTTAAAGACCCATTGCAAATCTTTAACATGCATGCATGAATTTTCTCAGCCTATCTTCTCAAATCTCCACCTTAGGCTGAGCAACCTTCATGCACCAAACATTGCACATCATGTTATATTAATGGAAGACTTCCCCCTGAGCCCAATTAGATCCATACATGTTGAAATTTAGCTTGGGAAACACCCTTTGTTAGTGCATCTGCTGGATTGATCTCTGTGGGAATCTTCTTCACATTGATCACTTGCTTCTCCACCAAATCCCTGATGAAGAACAACCTAACATCGATGTGCTTTGTCTTCTCATGCAGCCCTTGATGTTTAGCCAAGTGAATTGCACTAGAGTTGTCACAATTCACAGTTACACTTTCTTATTTCAGCCCAAACACTTCAAGCAAACCTCTAAGCCACACTGCTTCTAATGCTGCATCAGTGAGTGCAATAAATTCTGACTCTATGGATGATAATGCCACTACAGATTGTTGAGTAGACCTCCAACTAACTGCAGTGCCAAATAGTGTAAATACATAACCAGTGGTAGATTTTCTAGTGTCCAAGTTTGATGCATAATCAGCATCAACATAACCAACAACTGGATCATCTGTGCACCTCTTGCCACTAAAGATCAGACTCTTATTCACTGAACCACATATGTATCTGAGCAAATACTTAATAGCACTCCAATGCTCCTTGCCTGGATTTGTCATATATCTACTCACCAAACTCATATCTTGAGCTAAATCTGGTCTGCAACAGACCATTGCATATATTATGCTACCAATAGCATTGGCATAGGGGATCTTGCTCATCTCATCTGTTTCTTGCTGATTCTGAGGACACTGCATCTTGCTAAGCTTCAACTGAGGTTGTACTGGGATTGAGGAGGCCTTAGCTTGATTCATTTGATATCTTATGAGAACCTTCTTAAGATATTCAGCCTGATTCAATTCAATGAAGCCCCTCTCATCCTGCCTGATAATTTCCATTCCTAGCATCTTTCTAGCCAAGCCAAGATCTTTCATCTCAAATTCTGATTTTAGCTTCCCTTTAATCTGATCAATTCCTGCCTGCTCAGTACTTGCAATTAACATGTCATCAACATACAATAGCAAATAGATATGACAATCCCTAGAATGTTTGAAGTAGACACAATGATCAAATCTGCTTCTTTGGAACTTAATCTGATGCATAAACTTATCAAACCTCAAGTACCATTGCCTTGGACTTTGCTTCAATCCATAGAGAGACTTCTTTAGTAGGCAGGCCTTCTCTTCTTTGTTCTCTACCTGTAAACCCTCAGGAACTCTCATATAGATGGTTTCCTTCAAATCACCATGGAGAAAAGCTGTAGTAACATCCATTTGATGTAAATGCATACCAAACTGAGCAACCATAGCAAGGAGTACCCTTATTGAGTTGTGCTTTACTACTGGAGAGAATATTTCATTGTAGTCCACACCTTCTTTTTGAGTAAAACCTTTAGCAACAAGCCTAGCCTTAAATCTGACTCCACCTCCAGGAATAGCCTCTGATTTCTTCCTAAAAATCCACTTACATCCAACCAACTTCTTGTTCTTAGGTTTGCAGACTATATCCTATGTGGCATTCTTCTTAAGAGAATTCAATTCATCATGTATAACATTCAACCACTTGTCCTTTTCCTTACAAGTGACAGCTTCCCTATAGTCCTTTGGTTCTTCAGTGTCTAGTTCTTGAGCTGTGAGTAAAGCAAAGAACACATTATCTGCATAACCAAATCTCTCAGGTGGTTTAATGTTTCTTCTTGACCTATCTCTAACCAAAAGATAGTTACCAACATCATTATCTTCCTCAGTAGCTTGCTCACTCTCAGGCTCTGAATCAGATTGAGTATCATCATGATGAGATTGAACATTTATCTGACTTTGATCATGTTCTTGAGTGGTCTCCACCTCAAGCTGTGGCTCTTCTGTTTCTAAAGGTGGGCTTTGATGAGAATCAACTTGTTTCAGAGACATCTTGGTCTCATCAAAGGTAACATCCCTACTAATGATGCACTTTTGGTGATCCTTCTCATAGCACCATAATTTGTAGCCTTTAGTACCTTTAGGATAGCCTAGAAACACACACTTTAGGGCCCTAGCTTCAAGTTTACTTTGCTTTATATGTGCATAAGCTTGGCTACCAAACACCCTAAGCTCAGAGTAATTTGCAGGGTGTCCCCCCACACCTCTTCAGGAGTTTTAAACTGCAGTGCTGAGGATGGACTTCTATTTACTAAGTATGTAGCTGTGGAGACAGCTTCCCCCCAAAAGCATTTGGATAAACCAGAGCTCAAGAGCATGCATCTTACCTTGTTGAGGAGAGTTTGATTCATCCTTTCAGCTAGACCATTTTGTTGAGGAGTAGATGGGACAGTCCTATGCCTCTTAATACCTCTCTCCTTGCAGTAGGAATTAAATTGATTTGAGGTATACTCAAGGCCATTGTCAGTCCTTAAGCACTTTAACTTCTTCCCTGTGGTGTTCTCTACTTCAGCAAGCCATTCTTTGAAACTCTAAAATGCCTCATCCTTAGACCTTAGGATCACAACCCAGACCTTCCTAGAGAAGTCATCAATGAAGGACATAAAGTATCTACCTCCATTTCTTGTTTAAGTGGTGGCTGGTCCCCATAAGCCTGAATATACATAGTCAAGTATACCCTGAGTAGTGTGTGATCCACTTCTGAAGCTCAACCTCTTTGATTTCCTCAGAATGCAGTACTCACATGTTTCTAGTGCAGTGATCTTGTCATTTCCAAAAGTCTTTTGTTTCTGAAGCTCCAATAAACCCCTTTCACTGATATGACCTAACCTTTTGTGCCATAAGTCTGTTTGATCCATCTCCTTAACTGAATGAGCTTGATCCATTGTAGTATGTCCCTCCAAGTAGTAGAGCTCATTCATTTTGCTACCCTTCATGATGACCATTAATCCCTTTGTGATCTTCATCTGCCCTTTGTCAGACTTGAAAGTGTAGCCTTGTGAGTTTAACATCCCAAGAGAGATCAAATTCCTCTTCAAGTCAGGGACATATCTGACATTGGATAGGATTCTCACCACTCCATCATGCATTCTGAGTGGAATTGAGCCAACACCTGCAACATTGCAGGTCTGATTGTTGCCCAACATAACCAATCCTTCATCCCTCAGTTTCAGTTGATCAAACCATTCTTTTACAGGGCTCATATGGAAGGAGCACCCTGAGTCTAGAACCCATTCCTTCTCAGTATCCTTGGTAGTCACAGCCAACACATCTGCAGACTCATATCCAGAATTAGGAGTAGAAGGTTCAGAGGATTGGCTCACCTTCTGAGATTGGTTTCCTTGACTCTGCTTGAGCTTCTTGTACTTCAAACAATCCTTCTTGAAGTGGCCTGGCTTGTGGCAGTGGAAACACCTTTGCTTCTCAATATCTTCTTTGTTTTCTTGTGACTGATTTGATTCCTTCTTTGGCTGAGACTTTCCACCTTTCTTGAAGTGTTTTTTGTGGTTATGCTTCACCATCAATCCTTCTCCTGTGTTCCCTGTCTTACTTTCATTTGCTTTTGACAATTCTTTAGTTTTCAAGGCAGTTATTACATCATCAAGAGTGAGAGCTGATTGTCTACCATAAAGTAAAGAGTCACAGAAGTTTTCAAAGGATTTTGGTAATGACCCTAAAAGCATTAAAGCCTTGTCCTCCTCCACTAGGGATATTTCAATATCTTCAAGATCATCCAAGATTTTACAAAAACTCTTCAATTTGATCTACCACAGGTTTATCTTCAGCCATCTTATAGGAATACAGTCTTTTTTTCATATAGAGTCGATTAGCTAGTGATTTCACCTGATGAAAAGAAGCTAACCTTTCCCATACTGCTTGAGTTGTTGCTTCGAATTCGTCTAACAAAACATTATCTATGAAACAGTTTTACTTATCAAAATTAATGATATGCGGTGTGTATATATATATAATCATAATCAAGCTATGACCATATCTTTGACCTATGACCCCCCCTCTCCACTTTTGGGCTGAGGACACTAATCTGATATAACTTTCACACATTTAATTAAGACAACACAATAAATATAAGGCTTTATTTAAATAAGTAGATTTGGAAAGAAATTAGAAATTCACTAGGGTAAATTTATTGATAATAGGATGTGGATTTAACTATTAAAATTTAACCTCAAAATATAAAAAGGCAACACTATTTTTTTTTTTTTTTTGATGAAGTATCTGAATTCAGAAAAGTTTATGAAGAGGGTATGAAAGCAAAATGAAAGAATAGGGCATTAATTCTGAAAAGATTGGTCCCATACCCAGAAATATCTTCATTGTTCATACGAATTTCCACAATCAAAAAAAAACATGGAGAGAGAGAGGATTGGATCTATAAAAATATACATACATATAACTAATATGTATATACACACACACAATACAACAGTACTAACAAAAATACATCAAGCATGTTAGGAAGCTTCTGTATTGATGCATAAACCATCTCAGAGTTAAATTTTAAATTTAAAAATCGATTTAATAAATCAAAGATCGATTTTAATATTAGAAAATATGATAAATCTGTGACTAAATTAATAAAATTCTCATCTGACCTTGATTCTAAAACACGAGTTTCAGAGGATTCAAAACTTGAAGGAGTGATATGCAGATCAAAGAAATACCTAAATTTTTTAGCCAAGAAAATAATTTGAAAACAAAACTCAAATTTTGTAGGCAGAAAATCATTTAAAAGATTTAGAAACACAAGAAAGAATGAATAAAAAATGTAGGTCTAAACCTGGGCAGTTCTTCAGACGAGCTCAGAAAGGGAGGAGTTCCACCTGCAATCGGCTCAGAACCTAGTGCGCCGCCGCCGCACTTCACCACTTTCCGTCGCCCGCCACTTTCCAATCTGCCGCCGCTCCTCTGTTCGTCGCAGCACCTTTGTTCGCGCCGCACTCCTCGTATTTGACTTAGGGTAGAAAACAAGTGAAGGAACCCTTCGCCGCCGCCGCCGCACTTCACCACCTTCCACCGCACTTCGCTGTTCGATCGCCACCACTATCGTTTTTCACTGAGTAGAATCCCTCAATTTTACTGGGTCCCTTTCTTTTCTTGCTCGTTAGCGCTTTAGTTGGATGGCAGCTAGGGCGCCCCTTTTCTTTCTCAAAGTCCACTTTATCGCTTCTTTCTCAAAGTCCACTTTCTCAACATTGATTTTTTTAACCCACATTTAGTTTAAATAAAATATATTTTGTGTAATATCAACCAAAGTAATATGTAGTCCAGTGGTTAAGCTTGTAGAATCCCTTAGGTTATCGGTTTGAATTCCACTCATGTTATTTCATTTTATTTACTTTTGATTGTATTAGGTTCACATACATATATATTCATAACATCAATTTTTGTCCTGGGATCGAATGCACAAATTAGGAATAATTTTCATTTGTTTTCATTCATTGTGACGGAAAAATTCGTCGCAAATTAGTGACGGACTACAATCCGTCACAAATTAGTGAGGGATATACATCCGTCACTAATTCGTGACGGATTTTTCCGTCACCAAAAATAAAAACAAATTTGTAATGATTTTCATTATTTTTTTTCGTAGTGACGGAAATTTCCGTCACTAGTTTGTGACGGATTTTTCCGTCACTAAGAATAAAAACAATTATATAATGATTTTCATTATTTTTCTTTTTTAATGACAGAAATTTCCGTCACTAATTAGTGACGGATGAAAATCCATCACTAACTGGTGACGGATGTAAATCCGTCACTAATTCGTGACGGATTTGTCCGTCACAAAGAATAAAAACAAGTATATAATGATTTTCATTTTTTTTCTTTTTTAGTGACAGAAAATTCCGTCACTAATTAGTGACGGATTTACATCCGTCACTAATTTGTGACGGATTAAAGTCCGTCACAAAGTAGTGACGGAATTTTCTGTCACTAATATAATTCTGACAGAATTAATGACGGAATAATTACCGTCACAAGTCCGTCACTATTCCGTAAGAAATTTTTTTAATGCATTTTTGTCAATAATCTGTCACCATTCCGTAACAAATTTGTGACAGAATATTTCCGTCACTAAAATCCGTCGCTGTCAGGCAGTTTTCTTGTAGTGTTCTTTGGACACTTCTCTTAGGACTTTGTCTCCCAAACAGAGAATCAGCGTGCTATGGGCCTTTTCCATGATTTGCAACTTGTCTTCAGCCTTCATAGATTCAGGAAAAGCTTGTGCTCCCTGCAAGGCCAGTCCTAGTCCTTGCTGCACAAGTAGTGCTCGAACCTTGATCCTCCATAGGCTAAAGTCCCCCTTGCCATTGAACTTTTCCACATCAAAACGTGTAGTGGACATCTTTAGAGATTGCACCTTTCCACAGACGGTGCCACTTGTCAAGAATTAACCTGTAACCTTCAAAGATCCAAGCAAGAAACCCAAAAAAACCAACACTGAAAACCCTAATTAATCCTAGCTCAAGATTAAACCAAAATTAAGCAACACCCAAAACAGCAATCGATCAACACACAAGCAAATTTACGTGGTTCGGCGTAAGCCTACTCCACGGGAACAATGGGGAGGGGTTTCTTCTCATTCAACGAAAGCAAAAACGAAAAACACAATTACAATCACTCAATGCACTATCTGCTGTTTCTCTCTCTGTTTCTCTCTCTATACTTTACAATATGCTATGTAACCTATCAATATGGAAAGACATATATATAAGCTACACAATGCAAAAAGAATTACAAAGATCGGATGAAAAACGAGCAAGATATGCTCAACTGAATATATCTGCGCAAATCCGCTGCTGAAGCTTGAGCTAGCCGTTGTCCGCACCAGATCCGAGATAACAGAAATACCAGACACCACGTGTCGCCGCCCAATTCGCTAAAAAAGAAATGATCCCAACTTCCACATTTATTCCAAGTGCGATTTTATTAGTGAAGTAGCAACTTTAGTTCACTGCAAAAGAACACTTTTCTTCCTTTCTCAAAACACTACAAATCACAACGCTTTTCAATACCATTGTTAAAGACCCGTTGCCAATCTTTAACATGCATGCATGAATTTTCTCAGCCTATCTTCTCATCCTAGTCCTACATACTATTATAATCATTTCATTCCATTTTCATGAGTTTATATTATCCAAACTCAATTATATACCACTTTATTCGGTAATAAGGTTATATATATATATATATATATATATATATATATATATAACAATAAAAAGTAACTTGTGTCACTTAAGTTGGTTAAAAATTTAGGTTTCCATCCCCACTTACTCATTGATTTTAAAAAGAATGAATATTAATTTTGAAGCACCAAGATAATGTATAGCTATTATATGTGAAGTCCCAATTAATTGATAAACTTAAATGGATATAAGTTCTTCCATTTTTGGTTGACAATTGAGGCCTATTTTAAAACAAGTTCTATGTTAGAAATGACTGAAAATATTAGGATATCTTTTAATTAAAAATTGAGGAGAGGAAGAATATCAAAAAATTAATAAAAATGAAAGTTAAATATTTAATGATGTTATGGTAGCAGTTCATGATAATATGTCGGTCACATGCTTCACTGCACAATAGTCTTAAATTGTTCTGTTCAATTTTTCCACTTATCAAACTGGACAAATTTCATATTGGTATGACTTTCTGAGCCCCTTTGGCCAGGGAACTCACATGATCTATACATACATATAATATATATATATATAGATAAGTATGAAATTGTAAAAAAAAAAAAACACTTAATTTAACACTTATTTCAATTCATGGTATGTTTGGATTTTTTGAGTTCCAATTATTGATGTGGAACTCAAATTGTAAAAATTTTAATTGCCGACGTGTAATTTTAAATACAGTTCATCAACATGTGAATTAATACGTCAATGTTTAAATTATACAATTCAGACTAGAGCCCAAAAAATTCAAACATGTCTCGTATTGAAATAAGTGTCAAATTGAATATTTTTTGTATTACAGTCAAAAGTCATGCTGCAATTGAAATTTAACTCTTTTTCATGTAATTAACCTAATATATATATATATATATATATATATATAGTGTTCCGATCATTGCTACGCAAGTCTTGTTCAGATTAATGGATTGTTTGCCAAGTCAATTAATTAATTTAATGGGGATTAATTAGTTATAACTTTAGATTGATGATGAAGTAGTTATGGTGCAAAATAATACATAAGTTGCATGGTCAACTAATTGAAAATGATAATTTTTGCTCCTATCAAACTATGTCGTGCATATTCATCGTTGAGGTATTATAAGTCAAAATTATGCTAGTTTTCAATTATTAAATCGTAATAGGTTATAAGAAATTGTAAAAATTAATGTTTTAGCTTTTGTATCTTTTCATATTAGTGAACTAGCATATTACTTGGTCTTATTATGGCTAGGTTTATGAGACATGGGAAGAAGAAAAAATACATATGTAATATTCGTAATCTTTAAATTCTCAAATTGGTGTGTCTATACAGTTTGTTCTAATGATTGATGCATTTTTCAACTTAAGCAGTGTTTTATATTTGAGTCCCTCCACTTCAATTGTAAAATTGAAAAAAATAAAAGAATTCAGAGGCTATATATATATATATATATATATATATATATATATATTCACTTCTACTACAACTTAATTTGATGCCTAAATATGTAGATATATAAAGTTATCTCCCAAAATGCTTCTATCCAAGAGTAAGTCTCTTGTGCATCAGGTGCATGGATCTTAGATCCATGCAACCGGGTCAGATCCTAGTTACCCGACCCGCTTCTCTTTTTTTTTTTTTTCGTGCTAACTTTTTTTCAATTTTGGTCATGACTTTTACTTATGTTAAGGATACATTTATATAATGTGTAAGAATACCATTAGGTTATGTTAAGGATACCTTTATGCGCCGATTTCATACATTTACGTTAAGTTAGACATACATTTAGGTTATGTTAAGGATACCTTTAGGTAATGTTTAGAGATACCTTTAGGTTATCTTAAGGATACTTTTATGCCCAAATTTCATACATTTACTTTATGTCAGACATACATTTAAGTTATGTTAATGATACATTTATGTTATGTTAGAGATACCTTATCCATAACATAGTTGTGTTACACATTTTGTACACAAAGGTATCTCTAACATAACATAAAAGTATCCTTAACATAACCTAAATGTATTCTTAATATAACGTAAAAGTATGTGACCTGGAGCGAATTCTAAGGGTATCAAATCACGATTTCAAAGTGACCTGGAATCACGATTTCAAAGGTAACCTTAACATCATCTAAATGTATTCTTAACATAACCTAAATGTATGCTTAATATAATCAAAAGATATTCTTAACATAACTAAAGGTATTCTTAACATAATTTAAAGGTATGCTTAACATAACTAAAAAGTATTCTTAACATAACTGAAAGGTATCCTTAATATAACTAATAGGTTTCCTTAACGAGCAAATTTGAGCGCATCCGCCTAGGTGCATGGGAGCGCGTGAGGGCGCGTGGGACGCACGTACACGGGCAGGTCAGGGTCAGGGATCCATGCACCTGATGCATAAAAGTTTTTGTGTGTAACCAATCACATTGTTTTGATAGGAAAATTAAAATACTTAAATTCAATGACCCTTTTTAAGTAGGTGCAGATCCATCAGTGTTTTGAAGAAAGGAATATGCACCACATGTATTTTTTTTGTTTTAAATAAAAATATGGGACAAGTGACACCCATCTTGTTCTATCACACAAATGACAAAATATTTACACAAATCAACTTTCCCTCATAATATGTTAATGCATTATATAAAAAGTTTTTCTCTTTACAATAGTCTCTTAGATTTAAATATGTCTTTTACATATTTAAATTTGTTTATAAACAATATGTATGTAATATATCATTGTTTTTTACAATTATAAACATGAATTTTATAAGTATCTTTTACAACTACAAATATTCTTTTTTTTTCTATAAATATATTAACTCCTCAGACAGTGCGGCGGTTGTACTTGAATTTTTACGTTATATAAATTTCGAAGAGTATTTGGTTTTTGTAAAGTATTACTATTAAACAATCAATCCGTTATTTATTACAACACAAATAATTATAGTGACTTGCACTAAGCTATCTCGAAAAAAATTCCATATATATATATATATATATCATAAAAATTCATAGTTATTTAAAGTGGTCATGATTACTGAAATATAAATGTAGGTTTATAACATGGACTCAATAACAACAAACTTATTAAATTTTTGTCCTTCGACGTACGTCGGTTGAAGAGTACCCTTGACAAAGGTATAACAATCAAACACTTTTAATATTTAATTGCATTTATTTCACTAATTAATTAAGTTTTGTTGTTATAATATTATTATAAGGATGGCTGATAATATAATCCTTAGATCAATCTTGCACCTTGGTCATCAAATAAATTAATAATAAATAATTGAATAGCAACATAGTAACATGTTAACAAAGCCTTCATTCTTGATCAATAATAATTCATTCTGCAGAATATCACAATATATATATATAGAGAGAGAGAGAGAGAGAGATTGGCATATATGCATCATCATGGATGAAATAAAATAATTCAGCCCTCACATGCACTCAAAAATAAATAAGTCACATATAAGTTCTAATAAGAAAATTCCTCATTAATCTCAAAAATCAAATATATAACTAAAACTTTAATTTTCCATCGTGACCTTCTACTATTCCACTTTATATTTCCGTCTTACATTTTAAAATAATCACCATACATTACAGGTATCATCAAATAATGTCATCATTAAATAACATAATAAATGTCATCATTAAATAACATAATACATGTATTAGGTGCAATTAAATACGAGATAAAATATCAAATATAATAACCGAGAATTATCCCCTATGAAAAGATGTAATGAAAGTGGGACCTAATGCTTCTTCCTCAATTAATTCTCTCCAATCTACTTTCCATTCTCCTATATATACTGTATACACACTCTACAATTCAACCAAACAACACAAACCTTTACTCTCTCTCATCATTTTCCAAGAGAGAGAAAGAAACATGGGAATATTCAAACTTTTCATCTTCATTCTACTTACAATATTAGCCCCTACTCTCGCATTCTCTTCATCTCTTCCTGACCCAGAACTTGTTGTACAAGAAGTTAATGAGTATGACCATGTCACATATCTACACTTCCTTCCAAAAAAAAAAAAAAAAGTTACATTTATTGAAATTAATGTCATCATAACTTTACTCCAACATTAATGTGTCACATTTATCCCCTTTTATTTTGCAGGAAAATCAATTCATCAAGAAGGAACCTAGCATTCCTTTCATGTGGGACGGGCAACCCAATAGACGATTGCTGGCGGTGCGACCCCACCTGGGAGAAGAACCGCCAGCGGTTGGCCGACTGCGCGATTGGCTTTGGCAAACACGCAGTCGGAGGGAGGGATGGAAAGATATACGTTGTGACGGATTCCGGGGACAACGCGGTGAACCCTAAACCGGGCACACTAAGATACGGGGCGATCCAAAAGGAGCCGTTGTGGATCGTTTTCGCCCGGGACATGGTGATCAAGCTAAAGCAAGAGCTAATGTTGAACTCATTCAAGACAATAGATGGTAGAGGGGCTAGTGTGCACATAGCTGGTGGGCCATGCATCACCATCCAATACGTGACCAACATCATCATCCATGGCCTCAACATCCATGACTGCAAGCCAGGTGGCAATGCCTATGTAAGAGATTCTCCAGAGCATTATGGGTGGAGAACTGTGTCCGATGGAGATGGCATATCCATCTTCGGGGGAAGCCACGTTTGGGTGGATCATTGCTCCTTGTCTAACTGTCGAGATGGCTTGATCGACGCGATCCATGGCTCGACTTCGATCACCATCTCCAACAACTATTTTACGCACCATAACAAGGTCATGCTTTTGGGCCATAGCGATAGCTACACCAATGACAAGAACATGCAGGTTACTATTGCTTTCAACCATTTTGGAGAAGGCCTCGTGCAAAGAATGCCAAGGTATATTTTTGCATTTTCCTAAGTATATATATAATCAAGCTCATGGTTAAGTTAATGAAGGCTTTTCTACTAATTTATCTATAGTAAAGATGTTTGAAAAATGATTTGAGTCGCTTTTTGGACAAAAATACCCTTCAATAAACTTCTTTTTAGCCGGTTTCTGTGGGTATTTCGGTCTTTTACATGAAAGCTGACGTCAACAATTATTTCCTCATGTTAAGGATGACAGGAGAGTGAAGGTCCTTAAATTCATGATATATTTATGTTCTGAATTGATACATATAGAAGTTTTCAAATTTTTGTTATAAAATGGTGGTTTGAATATATATTTGGCTAGGCTTCTATAAAGGGTGTCCTAAAAATGCAGTTTTTTTTTCAAGAAATGGCTATGAAAATAATTAATCATGAATAATTGAGTTGAATTGAATGAGGTAGATGCCATTAAATAATGATCTTTGGTCATGAATATTTGCAGGTGCAGACATGGGTATTTTCATGTGGTGAACAATGACTATACACATTGGGAAATGTATGCTATTGGTGGAAGTGCAAACCCTACTATCAACAGCCAAGGCAATAGGTTTCTTGCTCCTGATAGGATGGATAATAAAGAGGTGAGAATATAATGTTATAAATAACTAATATGTGATTTGAGTTTTAGTAAAATCTTAATATTTTTGTATGTATTAAAGGTTACTAAACATGAGGATGCACCACAAAGCAAGTGGAAGAAATGGAATTGGAGATCAGAAGGAGACCTAATGCTGAACGGTGCGTTCTTCACACTCTCGGGCGCTGGTGCCTCGTCTAACTATGCCAAGGCGTCGAGCTTGAGCGCGCGACCATCTTCGCTAGTGGGCTCGATGACGATGGGTGCAGGCTCACTCGGGTGCAGGAAAGGCAAACGATGTTGATCATATATAATATGGTCTTTAATTCCATGGATATATGCTTCAATGACTAGCTATTACATATATCAATTTGTATTGTAGATTACATTCACATAATTTCTAAATGATACTTTGCAACCACATTGGCTTGTTTAGAAAAGGCCATCGACCATTTAGGATACTCAAAATTTCCTAATGGAAATCTCTAGGAAACAAGGCTTTCATTTGTGAGTTGATAATTGTAACTTCCTTGAACTACTTTTCACCAAGAATTTTCTCTATTATTTAAGTTGATCAAATGTATTTTGCTATCACTAGTTTACACTTACTCAACCAATTCTTCATTTACTCACATATCAATATATTAATTATAATATCATATATTTAATCATTTGGGATCATCTAATACATTCGTGTTACATCTCATGTTTCATATCATTTAATACATATATGGCATGTGTTAAATAGTGGTGTCATCCAATACACATGGTGTGGTGATTATTTTGAAACAAAAAATGCATCATCATCAAGTGTAATAAAACATTGTTGTGCTAATTAAGACCATCAAGAAAATGCAGCAATAATAATTAGCTTCAGCATAATTCTTCCCACATGTGATGGTTGGCCAGCCAATGAATGATTTGATTGAAAGATGAAAAGCAGAAAGAAAGGTAATAGACTCTGCTTGTGGAGGACCATGTTTGTGGACTGTGGATGGACCAATTAATGCGTTCTATATCACTATTTAATTGTTTATATTCAAAGTTTTTGAGATGATTAAACTTTATTATTGATTAAAAAAAGTTGTGTCCCTTATTTGGTAATTGTAATTAATTTTCAAAAATGTTGATCAGGTCTACTGTCTAATTAATTGGACTAAAGTTTAAGAGGGAGATGTAATTACCCCAAAATAATTATTAGAATTAACACTTAGCTTATGAAATTAAATAATATAAATATTGCAAATATATGGATGAAGAATTTGTTCTTGAAAAATTCAATGCGCAACTCTCTTTCGCAGAGCAATAAAGAAAAAACAAAAAGTAGGTCTTCAACTACACACAAAAACTAACATGATCATGGTATTTAAAGCTTGGATAAAAATAAAATAAAAACCCATAAATAAATCATACCCATCAACCAATCATTTATTACTTATCCATTAATAGCATATCAAAGCTTTGTCCCTCTTCTCCTTCTGTATTTCACACTAATGTCAAGAATAATGTGACTCATTTAAACATATCATGTTCATTAGACATTCATGCAATAATACCTTCTTAATTCTCTTTCATGAATTCAATGTGTGGAATTATATATATATATATATATATATATATTTATAATGTATTAGTTCTATGTTTCATGTCATTTAACATACTAGCAAATAACAAGTATGTTGTCCTGGATTTGCAAATTTTACTGAAAGATTTTTTAAAAAAAAATAATTTTTATTAAATTATTATTGAAAAATAATGGTATTTTGCCCTAAGAATTATTGACGGTTGAGTTGGGCTTTTGATGGAATAATGGGTTGGTCCGCCTCAAATTTCTATATTTTGTTGTTAAAAAAATATTGAAAATATAAATAAAAACAAATAATAATAGTTGGAGTTCTTATCTAGTGGTTTTCCTAAACAAGTACAATTTAATCGAATATTTTAAATAAAAACACATGACATTTTAAAAGAAGTTATATGCTTAAACAGTATAATTTAATCGAATTTTGAAATGTAAAGAAAAAAAAAGTGATTGCAAATATTTTTTCTTAAAAAAAATTCTTTTGAAAAGATAAACGACTTCATAAAACATACATGAAGACTAATGAAATATAATGCATTCAACCAACTTAGGAGGTATTGAGTGATAGATCATCAAAATTCATAATTTATGAAAGAATATAAAGTGGAAATGTTTTCTGGTAGAGCGGTCGATAATTAGGGTGATAAAGAGGTGGAAATACGAGTAATATGATGGCTATAAAATAAAAGATTAAGATAAGATAGAGAAAATTGCAAAAATTGTTGAAAAAACACAGCTTGTGTTGAGCAAAAGAATTACATTGTGGCAGACATTGTCACCTTACCTAGGAATGTAATTGAGCAAGTCGAATTGAACTATTAAGAGTTTGAATTCTAAGCTACGTTGATAATACACGAGCCAAACTTTATCCATACGTCCATCTCAATACGATTAAACGACAAGAAGAGTTGGAACACCCAAAACCTATGATCTCTAAAAGAAGCAGAGACATTGATTTGACCTCAAACAAGTATTAGCAGATGATGGCACCTTCATAATATACTATCACAAGTCTAGTATAGCAGACGGGGAATCCCTCGACATTTACCAGCAAAATGCAGCTTAATGAAAGGGACAAGAATTCAAGATACCTAGCAAATCATCATAAAAGACTCGAAAAAATGATGTCAATGATAAGATACAAAGTCTATGCCTATTATAAATTCAAACTTATAGAGGAGCAAACAGATAAAGAAGATCAAAGGCCAATAAGCTCTTCATAACTATGACACAACTAATAATCCAAATGTTGAATGTGCTGCAAGTATCTACAATAATTCCTTATTTTGTAGATAAAAATCTTTACAGAATGAAGCTAGGACATGCTTCATGGAAAAACTTGCGTCGTTCACCCAGATTTTTGAGCCAATAAGAGCTCGCAGATAAGAATGCAGTATGTAACAACTGACAAGTTACATATTACTGATGTCTTCACACTTAAAACCGATTACAAAATGGAGCATCACCTCACCTATGGTACAACATGAAATGAATCAGCCTAAATCCTAAAGTCTAGTGCGTAACAGACCACATAAAATAGCGGTAAGCTTACAGGGAATACAGTGCATCAAAACTTACGACCTACTGTTACAATGACACCTCAACATACGTGTGTACGAAACATTTTACAACCTCATCACACGTGACAAGAATACATGGTTGTGAGACTAAGTACATATATTTTACAAGCTTAACATGCGTGAAACCTACTGCATGAAACAAACTAATGAAAAATAGCTCATCATCCATGTTTTTGCTCAGAAATATTCTTCAAGAATCGACAAGTTACATTTCATTCAAATCCTCCCAGGGCACGACTCAATATTGGAATAAGCTTCAGGATTACAAAGCAAATTCATATATGATTTAAGGCTTCTTTGCACTCATAGTATTAAGCATTTCAGTGAACATCCAAGAGTGCACCAATTAATAGTTCTCTGTTCCTGAATATGATATTACAAAAATTCATTCTGTCAACAATAATAAATGACCAGCAGAAGCTTGACAATAATAAATGACCAGCAGAAGCCACACTAATATAATAATGCACATATAATGGTAAAATAGGATCAGAAAGAAAGTACTATGCCCCAAATAAGCCTTTTAATTATTGATCACTACAGATATTCACAGAACAAACCTATAATAACTCCATCTATACCTAATTGATTTTCAAAGATGATCTGCCAAGAGTATTTTATGATAATGCATCTCAACTAATAGTAACTCCGGCACACCAACTTCATGTAAACTACTACTCTCTAAAACTCAAAAATACCATTTTTACTTCCACAGCAAAGAACCAAAAATACCATGTCAATATCAGATAACATCACAAGAGAAAAATGCAAATGCCTGAACATGCACAAGTCTCTGCAATTTCCAACTACGCAGAAGAGCCTATGACAACCACTTCCACAATCTATTAGAAAGATCAAATCTATTAGAAAGAACATAAGTCAGTCACGAAACATCAAATCCCACAAAATGATACGTCTCAATTCACACGATAGAAATTGCAAGCAGCCAGAGTTCTTGCAGTTTTGCAAACATTTTCAATGGATTTACAGTTAACTTGTTCAACCAAAAGAATATAGACAACTGCGGATATCAAGACCCAGCCAATGATAAAACTATGTTTTACATTCATCTACTCAACTTCCTCCTTAGTTCCAACTATTACTGAAGAGTAAACAAAAACAGACAAGATTGAAATAAGAAACCTACTTAGTTGAGTACTTATTCAGTTTTAAAAGTTCAGATGGGTGCTATTTTTACTGAATCCTAAAAAGTGATCAAAGTAAAGCAAAATCTGGCAAATGGGTCCTCCCTCAGGTCATATTAGAAGACTTCATACTGTTCTCAATTATGACCACTCTTCTAGTGCACATAATGGAGCAAGAGGATAATGAGGAATTAGTGTATCGACCTGATTTCCAATTATTATGTATGAAATGTTTATACAACCTACTACTGCTTCCTTATATGCATTAACAACCAGAGATTATATTCCAATTCATTTAGACCACTAGTTCTGTTAAACAAAAGAATGTCAGTCAAAAGACATAAATGTCATGATTAATGAATGCACTGCAATAGTGAAAAGAAAGAGCTACATGAAAGGATCCTGAGTTCTTGCACTAAAGCACTACATTTAAAGATAAAGCACACTGCATTTACAGGTAACTTTTGTTTGAGAGCAAGAGCAGAACCAGAAGGAACATCAGAATGCAGGATAAGCATATCAGACAGCTGGCTTTTGGATTCTTTTTTGCTATGCCATAACTCCATAGATTGTGTGCTATCAATTTTGCAGATAAAGTCAACCAACATTTTATCATTCTCAGGAATAAACTACTACTAATCAACTGGTAAAAGCCTATAGGCTATATAAGTATGCAAGATGAACCATGATGCTATCTGTTTCCACACACAAATGACGGATAATGGCCATTACGACCACTTTCACCACATTAAACCAATACACAATACTATAATACTCAAGGTACTGAAGTTTTTAGCATAAAATGTAAGTGTCGCATCAAATTCAACTCAATTGTGCTGTCGAAAACAAAGTAAATCTGTTCTTCCAGCAATCTGATACTTACTTCTTTGATGCCAAAGGCCACACACACAGCATGTGGCACCAACCTTTAGAAGAAATAGCAGGCAACCTTCCATAGCATCCAGATATAACACCGAAAATAATGGTTGGGACTTTCAGAAATATATAAGGCCAGCCAGATCATGTCATTCAGATGGCATGCGTCTGCGTTTACCATAATCAGCATCCCTAGATCGAGACCTGTGATTGTCTTCAGGCACTGCACCAGATCTGCTGCGAGATCTAGATGACTGTCCCCTATCCCTATCGTTATCATAACCTGAGTCACCATCTTTGTGGCGATAGTCCCGATAACGATCCTTCTCTTCCCTGTGTCTAGGGTCCCTATCATATCTTTCCCCATTATGTTCCCTCTCTTCCCGATGCCTCTTCTCCTGGGTACTAGAACGGTCACGCTCAGGGTTCCTCTCCTTCTCTCGGGAAGCAGTACTAGACCTCACACCTTTGTCGTGACTTGCTTCTCCATAACCATATTCTGATGCATTATCATCACCACCATAACTCGACTCTCGGCCTTGTTCTTCTCCACCCCATCCTCCCATGTTTGCGTCATTCCACATTCCAGGATGTGGTCCAACCATCCCTGTATTCCCCATCATACCCATTCCATTCATCCCATTAGGAGTCAATCCTCGGCTAAAGAAGGCTGGGTTGACATGAGGAGCCACTCCAGGAAGCCCCATTGAGTTAACAGCTGGAAATGGAACCATTCCATGGAAACCAGGACCGGAGAAACCTCCATAATCAGCTCCCCGACCCATAAATGCTAGGTCAAAACCAGGACCCATCATGCCCCGAGGAGGCAACAAACCAGGAGGGCCACCGAAACCAGGGCCAGTAAGCCCTTGTCCATAAGTTCCTCCAACACCACCACCTCCAACATTGGGTGCATTCCCAATCATATTCTTGTTTCCCATTCCACCTCTTCCTCTCATAGGCCCAGCTCCGGGACCCCTGTTTGGTGCTTGGTTCCCTCGTCCCCAGCCCCCTCGTCCAAAATTTCTTCCTGCATCCCCTCCACTTGGATAATTTGCTCCATTACCTCTACCTGCTCCATCATTTGCCGGATTCCTTCCTTGTAGCTGAGATTGAGTCTGGGTTTGATTCTTATTCATGTAAGAAGCACCCATTTGTCTTATGGTCTGTGGAGTGGCAAATGCCACCACACAAGCTCTCCCGTTAAAAATGTGACCATTCATACCTTCCTTGCAAGCAGCGGCAGCAGGAGGATCATAAAATTCAACTTGACAATAACCTTTGGACTTACCACTAGCTCTTTCTTCAAAAAACTTAATCTCCTTGACTTTCCCATACTGAATCAGTACACTCTCAAGCTCAGCATCTGTTGTCCACCAATGCAATTCCCCTACAAAGAGCATAGTATTTCCATTTTCTACAGATGGCCGTATAAGGTACTCATCTTCCGTTGAGCGATTTAAATTAACATTTACGTTAGAATTCATCAGATTAGAGGGAACCTGTAGAACACCTTTTGAACTGCCCATGTTAGAATACACCATAGAAGCAGGCTCACTTACTATATTTCCTGAATTGTTCATCCGCTCTGCAGCAGCCTTATGGGGCATGCTGGGGGATCCTTGATATTCCAAATGGCTGGATTGAGAATTATGTGCCATTTCAGGGAGCCTTCCCCTTTGAGAAGCATCCATGGTTTGTGTAGGCGCCCCAGAGGCTGTCAAGTTACTCTTGTGCTCAGGAAATTGAACACCAGCCCTGGCATAACTTCCTTCATTAGAAACTCTGGTATTGTTCACCTCTTGTGAACCTATTTCTTCTGGTCTAGATCCAGGAACATTAGTCTTTGAACTTTGAAATCCACTATTTTCCACACCAGAATGCACTTGTGCCTCAGAGTGCTGCATTTGCAGGAAACCCTCTCCAACATTAACATCATTATAGAGGTCATCATAATCATCCTCCTCACCAATCATTTCTTCCTCAGCAAGTGCAGGTATAGCTCCACCCTGATGATATTGCTTCTTTTGAACACCCGCATATTCTTCATCTTCATAATCAAGTTGCTCATCAGTCACTGGTTCCATGAAAGCAAATTATAATAACCCAGATATTTATCACCACCTGATTATAGAGAGAAAAACACATCAATAAAACATACAAATATGGAAGATTTTATCTTTAATTAGTTGCTGCTAATAAATTATCGCAGGTTCCTAAACTGAACAGCATTACAGCCGGGACTTTCAAATCTTTGGCAAAAATATATCAATTTTATACATGAAATATGCTTTTCGGTACAGATCTACAGAATTTAAAACAAGGAAAAATAAAATCAAACTCAAGATCACTCCATTAAGTTTCTACTGCCCAACAGAAAAATAAATAGATACAAAACGCCACTAGCTCACATCCACAGTATAAGTTAACAGTATAATACACCTAACTAAAGCTTTTCATTCATCTATTATATCAGGAGCTAAAAAATGTGAATATCGGTCAAAAACAGTACCTTTGTTAAATTGGCATTGTCACAATTACACTGTTAATTAGGTGCATTATTGCCATTAATGTATATCTGTAAAAACAATACTTATGACTTCATCTTCTTAATAAAAATTCCTATAACTTCGATGATAATTTAATATTAAAGCAAAAGATGACCTAGGTTTAATCTAGCTGGAAAGTTCTATAACCATTTTGTTATACATCTATGCTTAAGATTGTAGTCTATTATTAGGACCTAACTTTCCTTATCAAATTGTTTAAATTCGAGACAAAATAACAAAAATCCCCAAATAGTATACAAAAATATCAATAAAACGTATTAACTCTATAATTTGAAGAAATTTCTTACCTCAGCAATGCTCCGAAGCAAATCGAGATATGGCCAGATCCTTATACGCCGTGTTCGTTCTGAATCGCATAGACCATGTACTCGAAAGTTTACATTTTCTTAGGGTTTTTCTAAGAGTTGAAGATCGAATTCCAGGGTAGTGAAAACATGTTTCAAAACTACCAGTGAGAAATTATGGATTGATGAAAGCAAAATCGTCGACGATGGGCTAGAACTGATAGACGATTTGGACGGAATGTCAGAATGAGATTTTGCAAGAAATTCGGTAATGGCAGATGGAACTTGAGAGAGAGAGAGAGAGAGGAAAGAGACAGGTCCAGTATAGTTTGGACAAATTAGGAAATATCTAGAAATCTGGTTTATCTTAATGTAAATACAACATTAATTTAAGTGCAACTAGCAGCCGCGCTGTGATATAATGTTGGTAAATATTAATTATTTAATAATATAATAGAATAATTTTAGTAGTAGAGCAAATGGGCCGAATTACACAAAAATTTTAAGAATTTGACTTTTCTAACATTGTATATAAGGAAATGTACTTTTCTACCACAAAATATAACAAAGTTACCTTTTCTACACTATTTTGACTCGGTCATGGAAAATCATTAAGTAATGATTGCTTGATGATATATTCAATTTTATTTATACTTATTTAACAATTGTTTTATCCAAATACTGTAATTACAAATTTATTTGCTCTTTTTATTTATTCTCTTGTATTTATAGTTATTTAACAATTGTTTTATCCGACAACTGTAATTAGTAATTTTTATAATTTCTAATTCATAAATTATGGTTCGATTAATTAGTACGAGAACCACTATAATATATTAATCGAAGCAAAATAATTTATACTTAATTTAATAGAATTACTTAATATAATTTAGGTGGTTCGAGTGGCTCGATCACTAGTTCAAAAAATCAAAAATTTACAAAGTGATCGAACCACTATGTGAAATTCATAGTGGTTCGATCACTAGTTCAAAAAATCAAAAATTTCCAAAGTGATCGAACCACTATGTGAAATTCATAGTGGTTCGATCACTAGTGTGAAAATCAAAAATTGAAGTAGTGATCGAACCACTATGTGTTTCACATAGTGGTTCGATCACTAGTGAAAAAAACCAAAATTTTCCAAAGTGATCGAACCACTATGTCAAATTCATAGTGGTTCGATCACTATTGAAAAAAATCAAAATTTTCCAAAGTGATCGAACCACTATGTCAAATTCATAGTGGTTCGATCACTAGTGTAAAAACCAATTTTTCTAAGCATATACATATGTACTTATACAACTGTGTTTCAAGGTCGCGCCAAATACGTAGGGCACCTCCTCTTCGTATGTGAATCAGAACCGCACAATGAACATGTCTTTTTTTTCCTCCTCGTAGGTACGTGACCACTATTGATAGGATCATCCTCCTCAAGCTCATCCAAAATAGGGTGTGAACTTTCGGGAATGTACTCCGTACAGGTAGCCCTATTGTGACCAGCTCTTCCACATCGTCCGCATGTCCTACTCCTTCGAGGACGTCCAGTAGAATGTTCACCCGTAGAAGGTATACGGGTATTTTTAGGTCGACCGGCCTGTCTTGGATTATCTGGAGCCGTACACAGTTGTAGATGAACGACATCGTGTTGTTTCCAGTATTGTGGCTCTTGTACAGGCATAACCTCGGCGGCCACATTCCCCTCAACCATCCGGTCGTGTAATAAGGCGACATGTAATTGATCACCGACCGTTTCGTAAAACTGTGAAACCAAACAAAAATCAAGAGATGGGATGGGCGAGAGAATTGTAGTCAAAGATCAAAAAGTGGACTGACCTGATGGCAGCACATGCGTGTGAGCAAGGAATTAACTCGCTTTGGAACTCCCAACATGTGCACATACGGTGGTCCAAGTCCACCACATGGAGTTTACCATTGGAAACAACCTTGAATTTATTTCCCCCAAGTTCAGAGACTTCCATTTGTCGACCAAGCCGCTGCCGCTCGATTAACTTGTCGTGAACGTTCTTCGTCAGAGGGTGATCCCTTTCGTCCGCCGTTTGTCTCCGTTTGACAAACCATTTTTCCATAATCCGTCGAGCAGCCTCTAGGAAGGAACAAACGGGCAACTTTCTTGCCCAAACGAGGCGTGCATTCCAAACCTCCGCGGCATTCGACGTCATGAAACTGTATCGTCGTACTGGACATTTTACGCGTGACCACCTCGTTTCTTGGGCGTTCTGCAATGTATTGATTGCACCCATCATCAGACTGTCACGTAGGGCTGACATGTACCTGTTTAAAAAAACAAAGAACACTTTACGTCAATTTGTTATTTATGAATACGTAGTGCAAATAATTATATGGGGATAAACTTACCCATCGAACTCATTTGGATCATAACAGTATGCAGCTCTTTGGAACAGATTGACCAAATGCGACCCATGTTTGGCTAAATGTTGTCTAATATGGTAACAACATAGTCCATGCGTGGCCTCAGGGAAGTTCTCATGTATCGCACTACTTATGCTTGCGTGTTGATCAGAAACGATGAGTAGGTCGTCAGGGCATTCGAATGCTTCCCTAACATGCTTCATGAACCAAGACCATGACTCATCATTCTCGATGTTTCCAATTCCAACTGCAAGGGGGAAAATTTGGTCGTTCCCATCTTTTGTCACCGCGACAAAGCCAATACCTCTGTATGAGCCTTTCAAGTGACAACCGTCAACAACTATAACCGGACGACCGTAATTTCGAAATCCAATGATTGAGGCAGCCAGGGCAAAAAACACGAACTTGAATTTACCGGACGAGTGTGTTTCCAATGCAGTGTAAGTTCCAGGATTGGCATCCACCAACTCGAGCAAATACAATGGGAGCAAGCAAAATGACTGTTTCGGATCGCCGTACGCCTTGTACATAGCGTGACGTTTCGCCCTTCTTGCGACTTTGAGGCTGAGGTTCAGGCCGTATCGTTGACCCATTTCTTGAATCATAGCCCTCGGCACAAGATTGGAATTTTCTTTTCTGGCTTGCTCGACGTAGTATTCACCGATCACCGAGGAAGGGATTCTGCGGGATGCGCGGGTGTTTAAGTCATGCTGACAACTATGCGGCACTACAGCCTTGGAGATTTTCCAGATCCCGTGCTTGGAAGATGAATTAAGTACGAATCGACATCCGTCGTGGTTGCATTTCACATTCCACATGTGCTTATCCGAATATAGGACCCGATATTCAACTTGATTCACCAAATGGTACATCCCGACTGCATTTTTTAAATCGGATTTACTGTTATACACCGAGCCTTTTTCAAGTCCATGAGGGACATGTAAAATCTCCCCGGATTCTGGCTCGTCAAATCCGTCCATATCAGGAACATACCATTCCGGCTGCATTGTGTACTCACAAAATTCCGCAAACGCCTCGCGCTGCTCATCATCCAACGATGCGTCAACATCTTCGTCTAAGGTAAAGCCGTCTTCTCTATCTGATGTCAAAATGTGGACATTACAATTAATAGATTGTGATTGGGGAATTCAGATAACTCTGTACTCACATATCTGTTATGTAAAAGTAATTACCTGCTTCAACGTCCAAATCAGCGGAATTTCTGTGTTCTCCATGGTCCGGTTCACCTTCGTCGAAACCTGGAGCAGGACTATTCAGGTCGAGAAACTGAAAATTATTGTCTCTCCCCCATGATGATGACCGGTGTGCCCAACGCTCATTCGAAGACGTACCGGCTTCAGTGGTTCGATTCCGACATGCCAAATCCCATTTCGCATGGAATTCTTCGTCGTTATGGAGTCCAGTAGGGACAGGTACAGGGCTGAATTCATGTACAGTGTTCACATTATAGGTTGAAGGACTTCCAAAGTCGAACGGAAAAAAAGGTTGAGAACTTTGATTTTCATGCTCATCCAGTGAAGCTTGCTGATCCTGATAGGACGATCCCGCGGATACTCCAAGATCAACCCTGGTCAACGAAACAAAAACAACCAAAAGAGAGTCATCTGAATAAAAAACCTCTTCTAAATCAGAATCAGTCTTGATTTTCTTTTTTTTCAATCTCCCGTTACAGTCAGTTAGCGCATAAATCACATATCCCCAATAATTTAAGTCCGCAAGCACGATCCCATGAATCGAGGTCAATAAATCCATGTACGTGAGTCTGGGAAGACTGATCAACTCTTGGGACCCATTTACGTACTGAATACCTTCCCAATGACCTCCGAACGAAACCACCACCGAATAAGACATTTTCGATAATATGATCTGAAAATGTATCCAAATTAGAATATTTAAAACATTCGATATAAAAAACCAAAGAGAGATAAGTTACTTGATAATTCTTCAAATACTTCAAATTCTTCACACTACTATCACTCACGATTTTGTGCTATTAGTGTTGGAAACTCATTCTCACTTAAATAGATGAGTTTTGAGCAACCCGTGAATGAATGTTCAAATCAACATTAATTCTACCACGTGAACATCTTGACTATGGATTGAAAATTAATTCCAAATAAACTGTGACAACAAACATCTGAACATTTACTGTGAAACGTAAAAATTAAAGTGAATAATATTGTTAATTACTAGAAAACAAAATTTATATGTCGGTAACCTGAGAAATAAGTTTAAAACACTATTATTTGAACCACAATAAATTATACATAGTAGTTCGATCACTTTGGAAATATTCGATTTTCTGATGTAGTGATCGAACCACTATGAATTTCACAAAGTGGTTCGATCACTTTGGAAATTTCTGATTTTTTGAAGTAGTGATCGAACCACTATGAATTTCACAAAGTGGTTCGATCACTTTGGAAATTTTTGATTTTTTGAAGTAGTGATCGAACCACTATGAATTTCACAAAGTGGTTCGATCACTTTGGAAATTTTTGATTTTTTGAAGTAGTGATCGAACCACTATGAATTTCACAAAGTGGTTCGATCACTTTGGAAATTTTTGATTTTTGAAGTAGTGATCGAACCACTATGAATTTCACATAGTGGTTCGATCACTTTGGAAATTTTTGATTTTTGAAGTAGTGATCGAACCACTATGAATTTCACAAAGTGGTTCGATCACTTTGGAAATTTTTGATTTTTTGAAGTAGTGATCGAACCACTATGAATTTCACAAAGTGGTTCGATCACTTTGGAAATTTTTGATTTTTGAAGTAGTGATCGAATCACTATGAATTTCACACAGTGGTTCGATCACTTTGGAAAAATTTCATTTTTTGAACTAGCCACTGCACGGATGAATTTGACATGATAATACGAAAAATACATATGTATACGGTAATCAAGAAAATCTGGATCTGCATATGCATTCGTTCATACATGATAATACGAAAAATACACTGCTAATCAAGAAAATCGGGAGCTACAGTGTCCTCGGAGGTGGAGTACTTGTAAACTGCTAGGGCCATATCTATCCGAAGAGCATCTATGCCCTTCTTCTTGGTAAACTTCGGGCTAGGGAATGTATTCGTGATCGTGCTCTCTGCTGTAATCAGACTCCAGGGCCCACAAGATATAGGATCCTGCTGCTCGTAACACTTGTTAGGACCCACCGTGCCCAGTTCCCACTCAATCTCAGCCCCTTGAACCGGAACATGTCCAGTCCCACATCGTCTGGACTCCTGATAAAAACCGGCTTTGTCCAACACCTGAGGTAAAAGACGACGTATAGCAAGAGTCTGATTACAGCGCAACGCCATCACCTCCTCCGTGTACGCATGTCTCATGCTGTCGAATAGAGTAAGGGAGCAGCGTCTGAAGTCAATGAATGCAGTGACCCAGTGCCCGTTCAGGTTAAGAACAGTGATGACCTGGTGAAAGAGTCATGTAAATTACGTTGGTATAGAATATTGTAGTGTACATATTGTTAATAAGGTAAAATACGTTGTGCAAAAAAGAGACTTACGCCCAAATCAAGTTTGGCCCACTCCTTCACTTCCCCCCACCGCGGCTTCAGTCCCAAAACGTAGTGGATGAGTCTCGTTAGGGACGTGAACGTGAAATCCTCTGGATAAGTACGTTCAGCGTATTTCTGCTCATCAGACTCTCCACTGTGGCGTTCTGCCCAAATACCCTGAGCCGCAATCTGGATTTGTAAAAAAAAAAACCACATGCTCAGAGGTGAGGCCATGGACCGATCATAAAGTAAATATTGGTGTTAGTCAATGAATCGATGGACTCACCCCGAATCCAGTGTCGATAATCTGAAGACTCTGCTTGAAATCTTCGTGTACACCAAGAAATTCTGGGGCACTCTGCAGAATCCCGAGGTACGCATCCATGTGCTGTCACGAAGTCAAATCAATTAATAAAGGTAAAAAAAAAGTTAGACAAATATTTGATCAAAGAAGTTTTAAACTTATGATTCAAGACTAACCGAATTGTCCATAGCTTGTTTAACGTCGAGGAAATGACGAAACCAGGAAGGGCCCACACCCACACCAATCCCCACATTCCACCTGCAAGACAAGACATTGTACATAAGTGATTGGTATTGAATACGGATCAACGATAAAAAACACTTACTATGATAACAAAACACTTACTTCTCAGCAGTACGATCATCTCTGGCACAGTACGCCCGGAAATCCGCCAATTTGGTATTCAGTCTTCTAGTAGGCTCATTCCTGAGGAAGGGACTGCGCACATGCTGAGACGGACGACGCTCCCTCTGGCCACGGGCCGGCCTACTAGTGGACGGTCTACGAGGGAGCGGGGTCTCCACCTGACGCTCGGGAGATGATGCACTAGATGTGGAAATATGAGCACCCCCGAGCTCGGATGGGGTAAACTGTACGGGTGTCTGCAGAGTGTACCTCATAGCAGACGGAGGCTCGCTGGGCACAGATGTAGGGGGATCCATCTGTGCAGCTGTCACAGGATCAACTGCAGGTACACTCTCTGACGGTCATGGAGCCCATTCATGATCTGGCCTAGGCAACTGATACCAAGCTGGCTCTGTGGACGATCCGGACGGATAGAACATCTCGTGATAAGAAGTCCTTGGGGGACTTTGATGCCCGTATCCGAAGAAGCTATCAACGTACGTCTCTAACCACTGAGCTTCTTAGTCCACGTACTCCCGGAGTTGCCTAGCCTGCTCCTCGAAGGCCCTACTCTGCTCGTCGTAACGATGGGCCTCGGCATCCACGTACTCCCGTAAGGCCCTATTCTGCTCGTCTAATCTACGGGCCTCGGCATCCATGTACTCCCGTAAGGCCCTAGCCTCCTCGTCACTGCGTAGGGCCTCTGAGTCCACATGCTCCCGGAGTTGCTGCAACTGAGTACTGACCTGGTCAATTCTCTCATCAACATAACCGGTCATCCGAGGAAACCAGGAATCGGGAGCAGACTCAGGCTGTGGAGGATCAGCTGCAACTGGGATGTCGGGCTGGGCCCTTGGCCTTCTGGAAGCACGAGCAGGCCTCGAAGTGGATGGACGATCGGAGTCGGGCTCAGCCTCTGACTCTACGGGGTGCGTAGCTCGTCCAGATTGTGTTCACCGACGAGCCACTGCACCACGTAGTGGACCATAACGAGGTGGAGGGGGCTGAACGCCTGTAAATATGTCGCCGTCGACACCCATCATGTACGGCTTCACCCACTCCTCTGGTGTCGCATCAAGGGACTCGAAGCACTGAATACCCTGTTTTACAAGTCCCCAATTTCAGGTTTTATTTGATCAAAGAAGATTAAAGAACAAACGAAAGAGTCTAGTGTAAGAAGACAAGGGTGATGCAAATACCTGACCGTCCAGCATGGTCGACAGATCAATCTCCGCCACCTTGAGGGACCACTTCAAACACCGAGGCATGGACAGGGGCGTATCCAACCGGCGCCCGGCGAAGGTGGACGTGAATGGGATCGCCTCAAGTGCCCATATCTGTAATTTTTTACAGGACGTAATTTATATGTTATTGAAAAAATTGAAAAACTTATGAATTAATGTAGATGAAATGAACACTATGAAATTTACCAGTAGGGCTGTCGAGAATCCATAGAAGTGGTACTTCCACTGTGTAGTACGTCCATGTGGGAATTCAGTGGGAACCTTGTCAATGTACCTTAACAGGTTCAGATATGAGAACTTGCCCCATGGGAAATTCTCCCACTGCTCATCATCCTCGACAAGAACCCACACCCAGGGCTCCACGACAGACTTGCCCGCATCCACGCCTATAAGTATGCACTGCAGTATCAGGATCTTCGCAATCCTGATACTGTCCTGTCGAGAATGTCTCCACTCCCCCTGGGTGAATCGTTCTAGTAGCTCGTTCACCTTCACTCTGGACGAACCACCGTGAACTCTATAATAGAGTGAGTCCTCGTCTGGATGGTGGACTGCCGAAGGATTAAAATCGGAAGTGCCGAAACGCAACCCAGTAACCAGTGCGAACTCCCTCTTCGAGAACCGGCACAGGCGACGGTCTCGGCCAATATGGAACCATCGCTCATCAGCTGGAACGGGTCCCTTATGCACCTGGCGTGTCATAAGGGCATGTAGAAACTGCTTGCTGATCGTCCTTTCGGTGTCCCACAGCAGGAAGTGTCCAAAACACGTCCCCTGAAACTCCTGCTCACAGTCCGGTCCTATGCTACGCAATTCTGCCTTGATCTCATCAATGAGGCTCAGACGAACATAGCCGACTACGTAGGCTATAGTACCCTGTAAAGACTCGCGTACCCATACCGGCTCGTACTGTATATCATTAAAATTCAATCAGTATACATTAAAGTAAATTAAAATATATACATTTGCAATTTTCAACATTCAACAACAATTCAACATTTGCAATTTTCAACATTCAACAATTCAAACACCCAAACTTTTGCAACAAGAATCGGCAATTTTCAATTCGAATCAAGAACAATAGTGCAAAAAATTTAAAACAAATAATGAACAATTCGAATCAAGAAACCCGTATCTAAATCAAAAAATTCAAAACGTGCAAAAAACAATAAAGCCTAATTGCAATCATTACTCAACAAATTAAACAATTCAAAGCTATAACTCCCCACACCCAATTCGAAACATACTTCAACAAGTCAAACAATAGTGCAAAAAATTTAAAACAAATATTGAACAATTGGAATGAAGAAACCACACCAATTCGAACCATACTTCAACAAGTCAAACAATAGTGCAAAAAATTTAAAACAAATATTGAACAATTCGAATCAAAAAAACAATAAAGCTATAAATCCCCAAGTGTTATGAATCAAAAATTCGAACCAAAAAACCAATAAAGCTATGACTCAAAAAATTCGAACCAAAAAAACAATAAAGCCTAATTGCAATCATTACTCCACAAATTAAACAATTCAAAGCTATAAATCCCCAAGTGTTCGAACCATACTTCAACAACTCAAACAATAGTGCAAAAAATTTAAAACAATTGAACCCATGGACCCTAAACCGAATGTATTCAAAAAGGCCAAAGCAATCAACAATAGTGCAAATCTATTCAAAAAATTCGAACCATAAAAACAATAAGAGGCCTAATTGCAATCATTAGTCAACAAATTAAACAATTCAAACACTATTCAAAAAATCTCAAAAAATTCGAACCATAAAAACAATAAGAGGCCTAATTGCAATCATTAGTCAACAAATTAAACAATTCAAACACTATTCAAAAAATCTCAAAAATTCGAACCATAAAAACAATAAGAGGCCTAATTGCAATCATTAGTCAACAAATTAAACAATTCAAACACTATTCAAAAAATCTAAAAAATTCGAACCATACAAAACCATAAGAGGCCTAATTGCAATCATTAGTCAACAAATTAAACAATTCAAACACTATTCAAAAAATCTCAAACTTTCGAACCATACAAAACCATAAGAGGCCTAATTGCAATCATTAGTCAACAAATTAAACAATGCAAAGCTATAAATCCCAAGTGGTTCGAACTATACTTCAACAAATCAAAGCAAAAGTGTAAATTGGAACATACCTCATCACCCATTGCTAAATCCCTTCAAGATTCAATCTTCTTGCCAAAAATCGATGGACTCACCAAAATGCAAAATTTAACACCTAAATACAAGTTCGAATTTTATTAAAACAAAAGACTTCAAAATAATTTCAACATTTTGAAGTATTAATCGAAAGACATGTACAAAAAAAAAAACTTACCAATGCACTTCAATGTTTGAAAGAGAGAAGAAGAGAGAAGAAATTTGAGAGGAAAATGGAGGATGGAGGCGCAAATGGGGGTGAAATAGTGTTAGGGTTTGTATTTATTTTGGGGTCAAAATGTAATAAGAGGAAAATGGAGGATGGAGGCGCAAATGGGGGTGAAATAGTGCTAGGGTTTGTATTTATTTTGGGGTCAAAATGTAATAAAATTTCTTTTTCAGGGGTCAAAATGAAAATATTCAAAAATCCATTTTTTTCCAAAGTGATCGAACCACTATGAATTTGACATAGTGGTTCGATCACTTTGGAAAAAAATGGTTTTTTACACTAGTGATCGAACCACTATGAAATTGACATAGTGGTTCGATCACTTTGGAAAATTTTGGTTTTTACACTAGTGATCGAACCACTATGAATTTGACATAGTGGTTCGATCACTTTGAAAAATTTTGATTTTTTTCAATAGTGATCGAACCACTATGAATTTGACATAGTGGTTCGATCACTTTGGAAAATTTTGGTTTTTTACACTAGTGATCGAACCACTATGTGAAACACATAGTGGTTCGATCGCTTTGGAAAATTTTTGATTTTTACACTAGTGATCGAACCACTATGAATTTCACATAGTGGTTCGATCACTTTGGAAATTTTTGATTTTTTGAACTAGTGATCGAACCACTATGAATTTCACATAGTGGTTCGATCACTTTGTAAATTTTTGATTTTTTGAACTAGTGATCGAGCCACTCGAACCACCTAAATTATATTCAGTAATTCTATTAAATTAAGTATAAATTATTTTGCTTCGATTAACATATTATAGTGGTTCTCGTACTAATTAATCGAACCATAATTTATGAATTAGAAATTATAAAAATTACTAATTACAGTTGTCGGATAAAACAATTGTTAAATAACTATAAATACAAGAGAATAAATAAAAGAGCAAATAAATTTGTAATTACAGTATTTGGATAAAACAATTGTTAAATAAGTATAAATAAAATTGAATATATCATCAAGCCATCATTACTTAATGATTTTTCCATGACCGAGTCAAAATAGTGTAGAAAAGGTAACTTTGTTATATTTTGTGGTAGAAAAGTACATTTTCTTATATACAATGTTAGAAAAGTCAAATCCTTAAAAAATTTTGTGTAATTTCGGCAGCCCTCTCAATTTTAGTATTATAATATCTGTAATATAATGTTAGTAAATACAACATTAATTTAAGTGCAACTAATCCTCGCACCCGCGCATCGTGCTGTCTTAGATATAATGTTGGTAAATATTAATTATTTAATAATATAATGGGAATATTTTTAGTATATAGAAGACAATATAATATTTAATAACTAAGAAAGTATAATTTTGATAAAGATAGTTCAATTCACAACAATATATCAATATTATACACCACTAATCTATAATCTATAATTAATACTAAAAACACAATTATGAATCATGATCTTTAAATCAAAATTGGAAATATTACCTGCAAAGTTTGTAAGTCTTTTAAAAACTTCTCTATACACAACATTTCTAATAGAAACATTTTTTTCATTATCTATGTTACAGACTAATATCGTCAGTTATTTAAATTAAATATACTAAAAAAATTAAAAAAAATTATGAATTAAAAATCAAATTTAATTACTATATATATAAATAATACAAAAATAAAATTAGAAATTTTATGTAGGAACTTGATGCAAACACTTTCAATTATATATTTTCAACCTTTTATTTTAATATAAAATAAATTAGAAAAATATTTTTAATTAATATCGTTTTATAACATCAAAGATGACAATAACTATTTCATTATATGTATCACGTAAATTAATTGATATAGCACGACATTAATTATTACAATTCAAGTCCAACACAAAATCGAAATGTAGTACTTGTGATCATGATAATGACAATATAATTAGAAACTAAGCATATAATTTAAATAATCAGTTGAGTCATTTAATGTCGCACTCTCATATAAAAATATACGAAGTCTTATGTGTAAAAGATGAAAGTTTTATTTAATTATGAAATATTTATAATTGTATACTTAACAATATCTCAATTTATCATTAAAATATATCGATAAAGAATAAAATATTGAAATATAAATATTAATTTAAAAAATATTTAGGCGATGGCATATAATTTAGACAAAATACATATTATATATACATATATGTATATACACAAATCTTTAATAGTATTTTATTTATTTATTGATTTACATTAAATATGATATAAATTATCTCAATGCAAATTGATATTTAATATTGAAATTATTGTTTGGATATCTATTGTTTGTATTTAAGAAATCATTCAATAAAAGTAAATTTAGTTAAGATCAATAAAATGAGAATAAACTAATACAATATTTATATTATTAAATCAAATGGATTAAATAGTAAAAAATGCAAATAATTTTTTTTGTTAACATGACAGTTAAAAATATTAATTTAAAAATACTTAGGATGACATTTAATTTCACACTCAATACATATTATATATACATGTGTACATATACACACATCTTTAATAGTGTATACTTATTTATTAATTTATATTATATATGATATCAATTATCCTTTAACAAATTAATATTTATTATTGAAATTATTGTTTGAACAATATCTATTGTTGGTATTTAAGAAATTATTCAAAAAAATTTAACTTAATTAATATTAATAAAATAATAATAAATTAATACAATATTTATAATATAAATTGAATGTATTAAATAATAAAAGATACAAAATAAAAAAGAAAAAACAATTGTTGATGTGACACTTTTGTGGGGAAAATGATATTTGTGTAAATATTTCCAACTTTTCCTCTATTATTATATTATTATTAGAAATATATAGATAGATTTATATATTTATTTTTTCTTTTGAGTTTCTAAACAATAAATATAAAATTAAATATAATAAATATTAAATTTTTTTAGTTTTTTATTAATAAATGTAAAATGAAAATTATTAATGATTTCTTAAAATAGAATATTTAATAAATGAGATATTTATTATAGTTATTTTTGACAGAATATTCATTATATGTGTATTATTTCTTACAACTATAATAATTATTAGAGATTAAGATAATAATTGTCCGAAAAAGCAGATAAGTTAGCATTTTCTTTTTAAGTTAGCATTATTATTATTATTATACACATTGTTGTCTACATTATATAGAAATTTATAATTTACTATATAATTTATTATTATTATTATATAAACATTGTTCTTCATTCTCTCTATAAACTTCGATTCGGATGTCTTGTTACACGTCCGTGTAACATCTCCTGTTATACCACGTGGATTCTTGACACATAGGATAGAAGAAGGGAGAGATAACACCGTTCCACAGACTGTATATGAAAACTCCTCTTGTCTTCTCTCAGAATTGGAAATCGTAATCAATTGATTTAGTTGAAGACAAATCATGGCCGTGGAGATCGGTTCTGCAATCAGAAAAAAAAAAGTGTCATAAAGCTAGGCCGCTAAAATGCTAATTATTAGCAATTTTTAATGTGTCCACCGATATTGTGTAATGATCATATTCCTCAATATAGAAGGTGAAATTAATAGACATATTGGATATCACATTCCCTAATATAGATTGATGTCAAAATTAATAATTTTAAATCGATATATGAAATCCCACGTGAAAGTTCAACAAATTAAACATATTGATCCATAAATATTTCAACGGCATAACTAACAGAACTAACATCGTCAGTCACTGAAGATTAAATTTAAGGGTCGGCCTACACACACCCACTATTTACTTAACATACCCCAATTTCTAAACACACCTACAATTATATTCATGTTCACTTAAAATTTCTAAATACACCTTACCACATTACAATTATAACCTTTATAAATAAAATAATAAAATAATACAAAACAATATTAATTTCTTTACACATCCTAATATTATTTCGAGACCCCATTTTGAACAACCTAGTTCTTGCAAACACAATTCCAAAACCTAAATTCCACCACCTAATTCGATTGAACTAATAACTAAACAAATTTTCAGGAGTTCAATCCAATAATATCAACTATACAATAGATTCTAATGAAGAACATTAAGTTCCAAATAAGTGTAGTTCATGAATTTTTGTTTTTACATTTCACATATATAATGTTAAATTTGTCTCAATGTGAGTGACATTGTTAAAAATTGCATAGAAATCATGTTTAGAATGTTTGTTTTATGGATTTCATGTGATAAGAAGTTTGAAAATCGATGGTTACCATCAGAAATTGGATTCACGAAACAAGGAATGTTCGACCTGGTTCGCCGAACATTGTAAGTGTGTTCGGTCAGTACTGGTCGAACACGCTTTGTTGGTCCCAAAACGGTTGTAGGTAGGCTTAGAGGGGGTGAATAAGCCTACCTCATCTTCTGATTTTTCTTCCAAGTCTATTATCTTATTTCTAATATCAGTAACCTTTCAAAAGGTTACTGATTTGAGTGAATGCAGAAGCCTAACTTTGTGCCCAATAGATGATATGTAGTTTATCAGAGAGAGTATATGTAAGGCAGTAAGAATGTAAAGACACAAGCATGTATAGAGGTTCGAAGGTGGAGTAATCCTTCTACGTCCTCTCTTCCTCCACACAGGAGGGAACATTGGTTAAGCTGGTTGATTTACATAGACCTATCTATTACAACCCACCCTTAACGAATAAGTAGCAAGCCTTCACACAGATACTCGCCTACTTTTCCCTTGACCCACACAGGATCCTACACTACCCACCTAGGGTCCTCACTTTCTCTCCTAGAAAGTAGTAAACTCAGCAGGACATTACTCCTCGCACTGAGTACTCCGAGACAACCTTTTAAAGAGGTTTATCTCCTTCTTCTTCAACTAGGCAGCAAGCTTGGCCTTCGTATGCAGACTGTTTCTGCTGAAGCTTGCTGCTGACTGGTAGACTGGGTGTGCGTCTTCTTGGGGTGTGGAGTGTTCGAGCTCTTCTTCTTTCCAGCTGCTCTACGTGAACATTCTCTTCTTCTTTGGACTTTCCCTTTTTTACTGCGCTTCTCTCTTTTGAGCTCTTCTCTCTTCTTTTGCGCTTCTATCTGTGAGCTTAGATATTTTGATGTGCTCACTTCTTTTCTATATTGCACACTTGGTGCTTCTCTCACACACCATTTTCAGTCTTCAGTCATCCTCTTTATAGGGTATGAAATCTGCTCGTTGAAGGTAGACATATTTCCATCAGTTCTGCGCCGCACTCCTGACACATACCAGTTTTTTGCTTTCCACGTATCTTCTTCTGGTTGGCTCCTATTCTCTTCTCTCTACCGGTAACTTCTTATATCTACCGGTAACTTTGACTTTTCTCTCATGCCAGCTTTGCAGCTCCCTCCTCTAGCTTCTCCCTGGAGCTTCCTCTTCTGGTTTGCTCCTTCAAGTGGCTTCCAAGCTTCTGTAGCATGCTACCTGTGCGGTATGCTTTCGGCATGGTCTTCTCAGGCAGCTTCCTGTCCCGCAACATTCTTCTTTGACAGGGTCTCTTCCAGTAACTTCCTGTTAGTCAATAGTGTCCTTATTAGTTCATCCGATTCTTTTTAACCATTCTCTTCAGTATTCTTCCATTTGACACTTTCTTTTTTTCTTTTAATCTTCTGTAGTAACTCTATTACAGTAACCTTATCCTAAGATTGGTTATGCATATTAGAGTTACTTTAAGGATTTGTCTCATCAAAACATTCTACAAATATATCCAACAATTTCCCCATTTTTGATGATGACAAAACCTTTATAGAAGATCAAAAGAATATAACCATTCAAGCACAGAAAGCATATTTAAAGCATGGCACTATCGGGCATACTACTTTTATACACAAATCACATATCAGTCTAAAAGAAAGGGCACAAGGAATGAGTTTTTTTTTTTTAAGAACAGGAGACATTTTATTAAGATAACATATCTATATTACAATGCAGTAAGCAAAGTTACAATAAACATCCTATCTAAATTTATTCTTCTATTCTTCTTGCTCTTTCCTTTCTTTCTTTTCCCTCTTTGGCTTCTTGCAAGTTTCTTTCTCATTTCTTCCTCTATTACGCGAGGCCTTGCTCCTAGTCGATTTCTTCTTTTTATTGTGGAGGAGAGTTAAGGAAGGTGATCGCAAGAAGAGAGAAAGATAATTCAGTTGGAGATGATCAGAGAGTAGTGGAGATGCTCAGGTGCAGTAGCTTGCTTGCTGCAACCTTTCTTCTCGCACTGCCTCCGCCAACTCTTGTGACTGATTCTTCCTTCTTTCTTTTTGGATACAGAAGAGAACTCTTCCAAAGAAGGGTTTTATCTATTATGCTATTCACATTTCTTCTCTTGATTTGATTGCGTCTGTGGTCAGCGGCTAAATCTCCACCCTTGGATTTTTCTGATTATGCGGTTGTTGTTGTTTTTAGGGTTTTTGAAAAGGTAGTCTATTTCTAGATATAGGCGATCCTCCTTTTTATGTTTGTACGTTACCAAGAAATATTTTCTCAGTAACTGCTCTATCTTGTAACATCCAAGAGATCTCTTTATCCAGTTTTGATAATAAGTTCTGACTTCAAGTAACCTAGTATCCAGAATATTGAAATCTAGCGTCCTGATACATAGCGACCTGGTATTTAGCGATCTAGTATCCAGCTACTCGGTTTTTAGTGTCCTGTTGCCCAGCGACCTAGTGTTCAGCGATCTAGTTTCCATCCCCTGGTATCTAGCATCCTGATATCTAGCGTCCTGCCACCCAGTGACCTAATTTCCAGTCAGCCTGGTATCTAGCATCCTGATATCCAGCATCCTGCTATCAACGACATAATATTCAATATTCTGGTGTCTAGTGTTTCCTTTAGTCAGAACTCTATCTTTTTCTGTTAGAACCTTCTACCTTTTCTATTAACTTAATGACAAGTGTTCTAGTTTCTAGTAGCTTAGCATCCAGTTAGCTTGGTATCTAGTGTCTGGGTGTACATCGTCCTGTTATCCCATAACCTAGTATCCAGCAACCGGATGTTCAGCATCCTATAATCAGAGTTTGTCATTTTGTCATTGATTCCCCCTAAAATCATTAACCCTTCAGATGTACCTGCAAAACACTTACCTTGTATAGGTACTCATACAAGTATAAGTCCTTCTGAGTTAGGTTTTCCTTCAGAAGATTGGACTATCTTTACAGCCCATTGTTGCTGTAAAGAGAGTTTCGGCTCCTTCAAGACTTTTTAAAGAATAATCAGTGATAGTGTGTGCAAGTGTTTGTAGGCATAGCATGATAGACAAGGGTTAAAAAAATTATAATTTTTTGATTATTCTGGAGTTGATGTTCTGCTTAATTCCTTATGGAAGGACAGTTTGTTGCAGACTTTCTACAGCTTACCCAGTTTGGGTTACTCCAAGGATTTTAACCCTTTTGCCATCAAAGCTTCCTTGATTAGTACCGAAAGTTCCCCCTTACTTTATGGTCTTCTCTTTTAAGGTGTGGGGTCACTTAACAGTATCAATCTCAGTTACCTTGAGGCTTTTTATGAGAAGTGAAGCATAAAATATGGAAATAAACATGCAGGCTTCCTTTCTCATTTAAAGAATCAAGTGACAACAAATTATCATTCATTATCTTATAATATAGTCACTTGAGTTTTTTGACAGATTACCAAGACATGGTAACGACCAGATTTAAAGAGTTTTAGAATTAGAACTGTGGCACCTGATCATTCTTGTTCTTTTAAAAGAGAAGGTCCTCTTTTATTCTTGACTCTGTCTAGAGGTCGATCTGGTTGATGAAGTAGGTCTTCTTCTTCTTACTCCTTGGCTTGACATCTTTATCATTTTCCTCCATGATTTGCTGCTTGTTGATTGTTGTGTCAGCTTCTTCTTCAGCTCTTTGTTGGTCCACTTCTTTCTGCACAGCTTTCTTCTTTACAGCTTGTTGTTCCCCCTCAGAAACAGCTTTCCTTCACAACACAGCTTGATTTTCTACATCTTTTAGTTGTTTGTTGTCTTCACATCAATCATATCCTTTTAGAGCAAAAGGCTTTGAAATGATCTTTGATGTAAGGGTGAGAGAGAGAGAGAGAGAGAGAAGAGAGATATTCGAGAGAGAGGCTTTTTCACAGATGAGATCTAGATAGATCGATTAGATCTTTTGTTCATCCATCTGCTCTGATACCACTTGTTGGTATCAAATTGACCATTGAGCGAGGATGAATAATCCACCTGCTCTGATACCACTTGTTGGTATCAGATGGATTAGCTGATGGATGATCCAACCTGCTCTGATACCACTTGTTGGTCCCGGAACTACTGTAAGTAGGCTTAGAGGGGGGTGAATAAGCCTACCTCATCTTCTGATTTTTCTTCCAAATCCATTGGCTTATTTCTAATATCAGTAACCTTTTGGGAGGTTACTGATCAGAGTGAATGCGGAAGCCTAACTTTGTGCCCAATAGATGATATGCAGTTTATCAGAGAGAGTATATGTAAGTGTTGGATATATTTGTAGAATGTTTTGATGAGACAAATCTTTAAAGTAACTCTAATATGCATAACCAATCTTAGGATAAGGTTACTGGAATAGAGTTACTACAGAAGATTAAAAGAAAAAGAAAAGTGTTAAATGGAAGGATACTGAGAGAATGGTTATAAAGAATCGGATGAACTAATAAGGATACTATTGACTTCAGGAAGCTACTGGAAGGAACCTCGCCAAAGCAGAACACAGCGGGACAGGAAGCTACCTGGAAGACCATGCCGAAAGCATACTGCACAGGCAGCATGCTACAGAAGCCTTGAAGCCACCTAAAGAAGCAAGCCAAAAGAAGGAAGCTCCAGAGTGAAGCTAGAGGAGGGAGCTGCAAAGCTGGCATGGGAGAAAAGTCAAAGTTACCGGTAGACACAAGAAGTTACCGGTAGAGAGAAGAGAAGAGGAGCCAACCAGAAGAAAACACGTGGAAAGTGAAAAACTAGCGTGTGTTAGGAGTGCGGCGCAGAACTGATGGAAATATGTCTACCTTCAACGGGCAGATTTCACACCGTATAAAGAAGAGGACTGAAGATTGAAAATGGTGTGTGAGAGAAGCACCAGGTGTGCAAGAGAGAAACGAAGTGAGCACATCAGAATATCCAAGCTCACAGAGAGAAGCGCAAAAGAAGAGAGAAGAGCTCAAAAGAGAGAAGCGCAGTAAAAAGGGGGAAGTCCAAAGAAGAATAGAGTGTTCACGTAGAGCAGCTGGAAAAAGAAGAGCTCGAACACTCCACACCCCAAGAAGACACACATCAGTCTACCAGTCAGCAGCAAGTTTCAGTAGAAATAGTTTACATACGAAGGCCAAGCTTGCTGCACCCAGTTGAAGAAGAATGAGATAAACCTCTCTAAAAGGTTGTCTCGAAGTACTCAGTGCGATGAGTAATGTCCTGCTGAGTTTACCACTTTCTAGGAGAGAAAGTGAGGACCCTAGGTGGGTAGTGTAGGATCCTGTGTGGGTCAAGGGAAAAGTAAGCGAACATCTGTGTGAAGGCTTGCTACTTATTCGTTAAGGGTGGGTTGTAATAGATAGGTTTATGTAAATCAACCAGCTTAACCAATTTTCCCTCCTGTGTGGAGGAAGAGAGGACGTAGAAGGATTACTCCACCTTCGAACCTCTATACATGTTTGCGTCTTTACATTCTTACTGTCATACATATACTCTCTCTGATAAATTGCATATCATTTATTGGGCACAAAGTTAGGCTTCCGCATTCACTCTGATCAGTAACCTCCCAAAAGGTTACTGATATTAGAAATAAGCCAATAGACTTGGAAGAAAATCAGAAGATGAGGTAGGATTATTCATCCCCCCTCCCCCTCTCTAAGCTTACCTACAGCAGTTCCGGGACCAATAAGTTGTATCAGAGCAGGTTTGATCATCCATCAGCTAATCCATCTGATACCAACATATGGTATCAGAGCAGGTGGATTATTCATCTTTGCTCAATGGTCAATCTGATACCAACAAGTGGTATCAGAGCAGATGGATAAACAAAAGATCTAATCGATCTATCCAGATCCCATCTGTGAAAAAGCCTCTCTCTCAAAGCCTCTCTCTCTCTCTGTGATCATTCCAATGTCTTTTGCTCTAAAAGGATATGATTGATGTGAAGACAATAAACAACTAAAAGATGTAGAAAATCAAGCTGTGTTGTGAAGGAAAGTTGTTTCTGAGGGGGAACAGGAAGCTGCAAAGAAGGAAGTTGTGCAGAAAGAAGTGGACCAACTAGGAGCTGAAGAAGAAGCTGACACAACAATCAACAAGCAGCAAATCATGGAGGAGAACAATAAAGATGTCAAGCCAAAGAGTAAGAAGAAAAAGACCACTCCATCAACCAGATCGACCTCCAGACAGAGTCAAGAATAAAAGAGGACCTTCTCTTTTAAAAGAACAAAAATGACCAGGTACTACATTCTAATTCTAAAACTCTTTAAATCTGGTCGTTACCATGTCTTGGCAATCTGTCAAAGAACTCAAGTGACTATATGATAAGATAATGAATGATAATTTGTTGTCACTTGATTCTTTAAATGAGAAAGGAAGCCTCCATGTTTATTTCCATATTTTATGCTTCACTTTCTCATACAAAGCCTCAAGGTAACCGAGATTGATACTGTTAAGTGACCTCACACCTTAAAAGAGAAGACCATAAAGTAAGGGGAAACTTTCGGTACTAATCAAGGAAGCTTTGATGGCAAAAGGGTTAAAATCCGTGGAGTAACCCTAACTGGGTAAGTTGTAGAAAGTCTGCAACAAACTGTCCTTCCATAAGGAATTATGCAAAACAGTAACTCCAGAAAAATAAAAAATAAAAAATAAATTCTTTACCCTTGTCTATCATGATATGCCTACAAACACTTGCACACACTATCACTGATTATTCTTTAAAAAGTCTTGAAGGAGCCGAAACTCTCTTTACAGCAACCATGGGCTGTAAAGATAGTCCAATCTTCTGAAGGAAAACCTAACTCAGAAGGACTCATACTTGTATGAGTACCTATACAAGGTAAGTGTTTTGCAGGTACATCTGAAGGGTTAATGATTTTAGGGGGAATCAATGACAAAATGACAAACTTTGATTATAGGATGCTGAACATCTGGTTGCTGGATACTAGGTCATGGGATAACAGGACGTTGTACACCCAGACACTAGATACCAAGCTAACTGGATGCTAAGCTACTAGAAATCAGAACACTTGTCATTAAGTCAATAGAAAAAAGGTAGAAGGTTCTAACAGAAAAAGATAGAGTTTTGACTAAAGGAAACACTAGACACCAGAATATTGAATACTAGGTCGCTGATAGCATGATACTAGACATCAAGATGCTAGATACCAGGCTAACTAGAGATTAGGTCGCTGGATGGCAGGACGCTAGATATCAGGATGCTAGATACCAGGGGCTGGATACTAGATCGCTGAACACTAGGTTGTCGGGCACCAGGACGCTAAATACCAGGATGTTGGACACTAGATCGCTGAATACCAGGACGCTAGATTTCAATATTCTGGATACTAGGTTACTTGAAGTTAGAACTTATCATCAAAACTAGATAAAGAGATCTCTTGGATGTTACAAGTCAAAAGCAGTTACTGAGGAAATGTTCTTGGTAACGTGCGTACATTTAAAGGAGATCACATTTTTTCCAGAAATAGACTACCTTTTCAAAACCCTAAAAGCAACAACAGCCGTATAATCAGAAAAATCCAAGGATGGAGATTCAGCCGCTGACCACAGACGCAATCAAATCAAGAGAAACGACATAAAGTTGTGGAAACTGTCAACATCAGCCTTGAAAACCGGTGGAGCAGTTAATAAGATCTTTAAAGATCCAAACTGCAACATGGAGTATTTATATCCCTATAAATATATGCACTCTTATTCTTTATTAAGCATAAAAAGATATCCTCTCTCTCTCTCTCTCTCTCTCTCTCTCTCTCTCTCTCTCTCTCTCTCTCATCCTTATGTTCATCATGGAACTCGATTGTTGGAAACCCTTCTCTTCATACCTTCCAAAAGACACATTATCTGTAAATAATCAACCAAGCACATCTCGAATCACATATTTTCATCCTTCACGTTTGATATTCGCTAAGCATAACCTTCTCGGAAGAGTTGATCTTCTAGCTTTCAACTCTCATCTCACCTGTCAAGAACTTGCACCCAAGTTCCTCTCTTCAAGGCAGGGGGATAGAGCTAGGAACCCCTCTCCAGCACCCCCAAAGCGTCATCTCATTGATGATGCCAAAAAGGGGAAAGAAACTGAGAAGGGTCGTGGAAGATCAAAAGACTTCCAGGGGTGGAGAAAAAGAGATTTCACCTCTTCTATGAGGTGAATTCTCTTTTGAGATGCAAGAGAACTAGAATGAATGATAGTTGGAGAGATGAGTGGAGATTGAAGGAGAAGGAAAGGTGGCAGCAAGCTACTGGCGTCTAAACTTCTCTGCTTCTTTACACACTTTCCTCCAAACTAATTTCTTCTCTCTCTCACATCGCCTCTCACACCTTCTAACAGCTCTCCCCTCTAGCCAAAGAGAAGAAACTATTAGGAGCAGGTGACTGCATCATGTGATAAGGAAGGAAAGTTGAGAGAGGAAAGAAGCTAGCAAGCAAACAAAGAGGAAAAGAAAGAAAGGAAAGAGCAAGAAGAATAGAAAAATAAATTTAGATAGGATGTTTATTGTAACTTTGCTTACTGCATTGTAATATAGATATGTTATCTTAATAAAATGTCTCATGTTCTTCAAAAAACTCATTTCTTGTGCCCTTTCTTTTAGACTTATATGTGATTTGTATATGAAAGTAGTATGCCCATTTATGTCATGCTTTAAATATGCTTTCTGTGCTTAAGAGGTTATATTCTTTTGATCTTGTAAAGGTTTTGTCATCATCAAAAAGGGGGAAATTGTTGGATATATTTGTAGAATGTTTTGATGAGACAAATCCTTAAAGTAACTCTAATATGCATAACTAATCTTAGGATAAGGTTACTGCAATAGAGTTGCTACAGAAGATTAAAAGAAAAAGAGAAAGTGTCAAATGGAATGATACTGAGAGAATGGTTATAAAGAATCGGATGAACTAATAAGGATACTATTGACTTCAGGAAGCTACTGGAAGGAACCTCGTCAAAGTAGAACACAACGGGACAGGAAGCTACCTGGAAGACCATGTCCAAAACATACTGCACAGGCAGCATGCTACAGAAGTCTCGAAGCCACCTGAAGGAGCAAGCCAGAAGAATAAAGCTCTAGAGTGAAGCTAGAGGAGGGAGCTACAAAGTTAGCATGGGAGAAAAGTCAAAGTTACCGTAGACACAAGAAGTTACCGGTAGAGAGAAGAGAATAGGAGCCAACCAGAAGAAGACACGTGGAAAGCGAAAAACTGGTGTGTGTCAGGAGTGCGGCGCAGAACTGATGGAAATCTGTCTACCTTCAACGGGCAGATTTCACATCCTATAAAGAGGAGGACTGAAGACTGAAAATGGTGTGTGAGAGAAGCACCAGGTGTGTAAGAGAGAAACGAAGTGAGCACATCAGAATATCCAAGCTCACAGAGAGAAGCGCAAAAGAAGAGAGAAGAGCTCAAAAGAGAGAAGCGCAGTAAAAAGGGGAAAGTCCAAAGAAGAAGAGAGTGTTCACGTAGAGCAGCTGAAAAGAAGAAGAGCTCGAACACTCCACACCCCAAGAAGACTCATACCCAGTCTACCAGTTAGCAGCAAGCTTCAGCAGAAACAGTCTGCATACGAAGGCCAAGATTGTTGCACCCAGTTGAAGAAGAATGAGATAAACCTCTCTAAAAGGTTGTCTCGGAGTACTCAGTGCGAGGAGTAATGTCCTGCTGAGTTTACCACTTTCCAGGAGAGAAAGTGAGGACCCTGGGTGGGTAGTGTAGCATCCTGTGTGGGTCAAGGGAAAAGTAGGCAAGCATCTGTGTGAAGGCTTGCTACTTATTCGTTAAGGGTGGGTTGTAATAGATAGGTCTATGTAAATCAACCAACTTAACCAATGTTACCTCTTATGTGGAGGAAGAGAGGACGTAGAAGGTTACTCCACCTTCGAACCTCTATACATGCTTGCGTCTTTACATTCTTACTGTCTTATATATTCTCTCTATGATAAACTGCATATCATCTATTGGGCACAAAGTTAGGCTTCCGCATTCACTCTGATCAGTAACCTCCCAAAAGGTTACTGATATTATAAATAAGCCAATAGACTTGGAAGAAAAATCAGAAGATGAGGTAGGCTTATTTACCCCCCCCCCCCCTCTAAGCCTACCTACAACAGTATCGGGACCAACAGTAAGGCAGTAAGAATGTAAAGACGCAAGCATGTATAGAGGTTCGAAGGTGGAGTAATTTTTCTAGGTCCTCTCTTCCTCCACACAGGAGGGAACATTGGTTAAGCTGGTAGATTTACATAGACCTATCTATTACAACCCACCCTTAACGATAAGTAGCAAGCCTTCACACAGATGTTTGCCTACTTTTTCCTTGACCCACACAGGATCCTACACTATCCACCCAGGGTCCTCACTTTCTCTCCTAAAAAGTGGTAAACTCAGCAGGACATTACTCCTCACACTGAGTACTCCGAGAAACCTTTTAGAGAGGTTTATCTCCTTCTTCTTCAACTGGGTGCAGCAAGCTTAACCTTCGTATGCAGACTGTTTCTGCTGAAGCTTGCTGCTAACTGGTAGACTGGGTATGAGTCTTCTTGGGGTGTGGAGTGTTCGAGCTCTTCTTTTTTTCAGCTGCTCTACGTGAACACTCTCTTCTTCTTTGGACTTTCCCCTTTTTACTACGCTTCTCTCTTTTGAGCTATTCTATCTTCTTTTGCGCTTCTCTCTGTGAGCTTGGATATTCTGATGTGCTCACTTCTTTTCTCTCTTGCACACTTGGTGCTTCTCTCATACACCATTTTCAGTCTTCAGTCCTCCTCTTTATAGGGTGTGAAATCTGCCCGTTGAAGGTAGACAGATTTCCATCAGTTCTGCGCCGCACTCCTGACACACACCAGTTTTTTGCTTTCCACGTATCTTCTTTTGGTTGGCTCCTCTCCTCTTCTCTCTACCGGTAACTTCTTGTGTCTACCGGTAACTTTGACTTTTCTCCCATGCCAGCTTTGCAGCTCCCTCCTCTAGCTTCACTCTGGAGCTTTATTCTTCTGGCTTGCTCCTTCAGGTGGCTTCGAGGCTTCTGTAGCATGCTGCCTGTGTAGTATGCTTTCGGCATGGTCTTCTCATGCAGCTTCCTGTCCCGCAATATTCTTCTTTGACGGTGTCTCTTCCAGTAGCTTCTTGTTAGTCAATAGTGTCCTTATTAGTGCATCCGATTCTTTTTAACCATTATCTTCAATATCCTTCCATTTGACACTTTCTCTTTTTTTTTTAATCTTCTGGAGTAACTCTATTGCAGTAACCTTATCCTAAGATTGGTTATGTATATTAGAGTTACTTTAAGGATTTGTCTCATCAAAACATTTTACAAATATATCCAACACGCTTCATTATGTTCGACCTGTACATGCCGAACATAATTGTCGCGATTTCAAAAGATTTTTTCCAATTTTTTTCCTCAAACACTATAAATTTAATCTCTTGTGTTCTTTCTTGTTTTATGATGTAATTTGGCTCAACAAGTGGATTTTTTAAACCTACTTTTGAAGTTATTTAATGGAGTTAGAAAATGGTAATGAGATGAAGAAGAAGATGAGTGTGAAATATGTGTAGAGTGTCAAATGTCAAATGGAGTGTGTTTAGTATTTAAAGTAGATGGATGCGAATGGATATATGTTTTTCAAATCAATAAAAAGGGTAAATTGATCTTTGTTAAAATAATTTTACATATACTATATTTTTTTGAGTTGCTCTCCTATACACCCGTGTGCGGGCTGGGCCAGCCCACCCAGCCCGCGCCTCTTTACTTTTTTGCTTGTTTTGGTCGTTACCTTCATGTTATGTTAGTGTTACCTTAGTGTTATGTTAGAGTTACCTCATTTCCAGATTTCATACCCCTAGTTTAAAACTATTGAATTAAAATAACATAAAGGTAACACTAACATAACATAAAGGTAAAAAACAATGTTAATCATACCTTCATGTTATGGTAGACTGACATTCATGTTATGTTAGTGTTACCTTCATGTTATGATAGTGATACCTTCATGAAGGTAACACTAACATAACATGAAGGTAACACTAACATAACATGAAGGTATGACTGCTTGGAGCGAATCTTGGTGGGTTTGATCGCACCCACCAGGCACGTGAGAGCGCGTTGGGGTGTGTGAAAACTCACGTCAGGGTGCGTGGGACGAATCGACCCGGGTGCATGGATCCTAGATTCATGCACCACTTGCACAAAATATTTTACCTATTTTTAATGGGGTATATTATTTTTAATTAGGTATGTTAAGTAAGTGGTGGGTTGTGTATAACCCGGCTCATATGTCTAGAAGGGTTTAAAGTCGGTTTGAGAAAACAAGGGTATGTACTTATATTAATAGGTTACAATATTGTAAAATTATGTCCAATTTTGGACAAACATGCTTTTAGATAGAAATGACATATATAAGTATGGATGTTTTGTCCATTTTTTGTAATGCCTATTTTAACCCTCTTAGATAATGTCAAATTTAGAGTCTTAATTACAAAATACTCTTATTTTTTGTAATGCCTATTTTAACCTTCTTAGATAATGTCAATTTTAGAATATTAATTCAGATTAATACAAGTTAATACAATTTGTTTTATTTATTTCAAGTTAATACAATTGAAATATGAAAATCAAATAACACAGATTCCATCCAAATCAAACAAATTTTGAAAACAGGAAACCTAATACAATTAATGCCAATTTTAGAATATTAATTCAGACTAATATAAGTTAATACAATTTATTTTATTTATTTCAAGTTAATACAATTGAAACATTAAAATCAAATAACACAGATTCCATCCAAAACAGGAAACCTAATACAATTAGAATTCTAAACTTCATGCAAATACAATTAGAATTCTAAACTTCATGCAATTCTAAAAGATATAGTTACAAAAACAAATTGAATCCTAATACAATTAGGAGTACTAAGACTCTATAAATAATCCTTCAATTAAACTTGAAAATATTCAAACAAAAGAGATAGAAAGAGAAAGAATACAATTTAGCGAAGTTTTCTTTCGAAACCAGGTATAAATTTAATTAATTACTTTCTACTTTATTATCCCTAGATCCATGCACAATATTTTGGTGAAAGTTTTTAGATTGTTACTCATTCTTTACGAATTTTTTCCATTGCTATCAGAACTCAATTTTAATACATTTTCAGCCAAAATACATCCACCTCCGAAGATGGGCCAAATTTGTTTTCCATGACTTTGAATGGAATTTTAATAAAACTTTAAACTAAAACCATGAAGATATTTCTGCAACAGGAACTTCACCCAAAAATGAATTATTTTAATTCATTTTTATAATTAAATATATCTTAATTAAACGTTGGGTAATGTAATTAATTCATACATCGATAATAATACAAATTAAATGTAAGCTTAATGGGTAATGTAATTAATTCATACATCGATAATAATACAAATTAAATGTAAGCTTACTCTCTGTAAAAACAATTTAAACGTGAAATAAAAGCAGTCTTTAGGGACATAAAGTTGGTGTAAAGTTCAATGTGATAGAAGATTAAGGAGTTTTGTTAATTTAGCTTCAACTAATTCACTTAATTTTGTTCTATCGAATCTCAATAATCATATTATATAAGTTAATGAGTTTTTTATATCTTTTCTTGATAATCATATTATATCTTTTCTTGACTATCATATTATATAAGTTCATAATTTTGTTATCACCGAAAGAATCTTATATTGACAATTTATTAAATTTATGATACATTATAACGATTAATAAGTAAATATAATACACTGAATTTATTAAACTTTCTGTATTCACTATTTCTTATATGCACAATTTTATTTTGTACACTTATAATACATGTAATCTTAGAAGGTAATTAATATATAATAAATTTAGCATAAATATGATATAAATAAAATTGAATAAAAATATTTAAATACACTAAATTTTGATGGACTTTTATATTATCAGTTTAAGTTAAATTATAGTTTTATTTAAATAAATAAGGGTTAATTACATAAAAAACATGAACTTAGGGTCCAGTTTCAATTACAACATGAACTTTTGATTGTAACACCAAAAACACTCAATTTAACGTTTGTTTCAATTTAAGACATGTTTGATTTTGTTTGGGCTCCAATTATTGATATGAAGTTCAAATTGTATTAATTAATTATTGACATGTATATTTACAAGTGGATGATAACTGATTTACGACATGTTATATAAATGGCGTCAAAGGAAACTTGCTGGACAAAAGAGGAAATATGCAAATCTTAAAGATGCTCAGAAAAAAAACTTTGAAGAACATGTTCTGCAAAATCGTGAAAAGAGACCGGCGACATGTAATTTACAAGTTCAAGCAAATTTAAGTAACTCTGAAGGTATATATTTTTAATATTTTTTCTTATATTTAAAATTAAAAATGTGTATTTTAATATATGTATCTAATTATGAATTTTAATGTCAGAAGAATATAAACTAGAAAAAATGCCAAGTTGCATTCACTGTGGAGCAACAAGATTTGAGCGTGAACCTCCCACTTTTTGTTGTGATAATGGAAAAGTTAAACTTGCATATTCAAATGTTCCAGAGAAGTTGTATGAACTATATACATCTCAGTCAGAAGAGTCTATTGATTTTTGAAAAAATATACGTTCATACAATTCCATATTCTCATTCACTTCATTCGAGTGAAGCTGGATAAAGAGCTTGCTTCAGCACGACGTAGAGTTTTCACTTTTTGTGTACAAGGAATGATTTATCACAATCTTCCAAGTTTAAGTGTTAATAGAAAGAAACCAACTAATTTTCAATTATATTTTTTTGATACTGAAAATGAAACTGAAAATAGAATGTGTTTTAATTCACATGTATCAAAAGAAATTGTTCGGAAGCTCACTGAAATACTATAGGAGAATCCATATGTCAAAATCTTTAGAAGACTAACAGAGTATTGTTCTCTAGATGATGTAAAATTTTGCATCACAAAAGTGTTGGATAAATCCAACATGTGTTAGGCTTCCACGTGTCAATTAAATATGTATAGTTGTCTAAAGGAAGCCCAAATTAAAGTGATCAACTAAAGTTTAAGTTATGGGCTTATATGGGTATCATATTATTCATGGGCTTTTATGTATAGATACCATTAGGTGATTTTCAATTTGTTGAGGGACTAAATTGAAAATAAAGGAATCTTATTAATATAAGTAAAGGGTTATGGTCCCCAAACATTAGATTTCTCATCACACGTTCTGCATTCTCTCTGCGACTGTGATTAAGGATGAATCTGATAGTTTTGTAAACTATCTCAATTAAATTATGATTCGGTACGATTTATGGATTCAGGTACACTTCCGCTTTACGGTTATTGTTTTTTCTCAATTTCGGATTATCATCGTAGAGTAGATTTGAGGTTTTTGGGTTATAGCATGTTTATGTGATTAAAACATGCAATTTATGTGACTTAATTCTCTAACAAGTGGTATCAGAGCCACTCTATGAATGATTTTCTGAAATTTGGAAAGAATTTTATGATTTTATATTTGTAAATTACGTCTTCGTTTTATTTACTGTTTGCGAACAATTGCCGATGGAAATTTTATGATTCTGGTTATGTGGGTCTCGTATTTTGGTTTTGATATATGCCCATGATTGACTTTGTTGACTATATGTATTTGTTGTTTCCGTTTTGCATGTGTAAATGATTTCTGATTCGGTTAATCACTTAAATAGTGATTTCAGATTGCTCCTCATATGGAATTTTGGACTAGGACAATTATGTCTTAAATGTTTAAGTTTGATTCAAATTTGTTGGACATCTCATGTTCCCTTTTGGTTTTACTAATATTGGAGATAGATTGATTGAAACTTGAAGTTGCCAAAGTGACCTCTCTTGTGTGAATTTTTCTATTGAAAATATTGGGTTAGTTGTGGATGTGTATATTCATGCGGGTATTAGTCGGCCCAAAGGAAGATTAATGCTTGGCCAAAGTACACAAACACTTTGATGGTAAATACGTGACGATTATAAGGATTTTTTGTGTAAGTAATAAGTCAGCCCAAAGGAAGGTTGTTGCTCGACATGGTTTTATTGTCAGTATTTGATCATTAAGAAGAGGTGGGCACTTACAAGTTAATATTATTGTCCAAAGAATTGATATTAATGTTGTGCTTGGTGCCTCGAGATGTTTCCATCATATTTGAATTTATTTGGTTTATGTGAGCATGACAGTTATTTGTTTTTGTTCTCTGTTCAGCTATGTCAGCTACTTCTGTGTCTGCCAACTTTAACAACATACCAATGCTTAATGGGTCGAACTTTAAGGATTGAAAAGATAATGTTCTGATCTATTTGGGTTGCATTAATCTTGACTACGCCTTAAGGTAGAGCAACCCGCTTCTCTGACGGCTGAAAGTTCTCTTGATGAAAGGAAGAACTTTGAGAAGTGGGAGCGCTCGAATCGCGTCAGTCTAATGATCATTAAGCGCAGCATTCCGGAAGCCTTTCGAGGCACTGCATCTGAGAAAATCACTTTGGCCAGTGAGTATCTTGCTCATATAGAACAGCGTTTTGTGAAAAACGATAAGGCCGAGACAAGTACGCTTTTAGCAAACTTGATCTCAATGAAGTATAAGGGCAAGGGAAACATAAGGGAGTACATCATGCAAATGTCTCATTATGCTTCAAAATTGAGTGCACTGAAGCTCGAGGTGTTTGAGGACTTACTCATGCATTTAGTGCTTATATCTCTCCCTCCACAATTCAGTCAATTTAAGGTCAGTTACAGCTGTCAAAGGGAGAAGTGGACTCTTAATGAGCTCATTTCATATTGTGCACAAGAGGAAGAGAGGTTGAAGCAAGAAAAGGTTGAAGTTGCTCAGCTAGCCACTAAGCGGGCATGAAAAGGAAGTCTGTTAAGAAAGCTGCTAAGGATCAAGGTCCAGCACAGAAGAAACAACAAATAAAGACTGAGGATAAAAATTGTTTCTTCTGTCATAAACCTGGACACAAAAAGAACGAATGTACTAAATATCATGCTTGGCGTGCAAAGAAAGATACTAATCTTACTTTGGTCTGTTTTGAGGTTAATTTAGCTTCAGTACCTAAAGACACTTAGTGGTTAGATTCTGGTGCTACCACTCATATACGTGTTTCAATGCAGGGTTGTCTGAGCTACCGAAAGCCAATTGATGGTGAAAGATACATCTATGTGTTGATGACAAATCGGTAGAAGTAGAGGCGATAAGGCATTTTAGATTGTTATTACAAATTGGATATTTATTTAATTTTGGATTTGAACGACATTTTTATTGTACCGTCTTTAGACGGAATTTGGTTTCTATTTCCATGTTGAACAAATTTAGTTTTACTTATTCATTTGGAGATTGTCAGTTTCAGCTTTCAAATATTTCCAGTATTGGGGGCACTAGTTATTTAAGTGCATCTGACAATCTATATTTGCTTGATATTGTTCCTTCACATAATGAAACCTTGCATATTGAATCAAGAGGTACAAAGCGAAAATTAAATAAACAAAATTCAGCTAACCTATGACACAAACATTTAGGCCATATATCAAGAACCAGAATTGAGAGGTTTGTGTCGGATGGTATTTTGGATACACTCGACTTTTAAGATCTTAATGTGTGTGTTGAGTGTATTAAAGAACATAGACCAAACAAAAGAAATTAGGTATTTGCTATCTTCCTTTAAAAAAAATGTGGAAAGTCCCACAGTACACCATGCCAGGGACGTCTAGCATGAATGGTGTAGCTGAAAGACGAAACAGAACTTTAAAGGATATGGTGAGAAGAATATGGTCATTCCTTCTTACCAGAATCGCTTTGGGGAGAAACAATAAAAACTGCAGCTTACATTCTCAATAGGATACTAATTAAAGCAACTGCTAAAACTCCAATTGAAAGAAATTGGACTCCAATACAGTTAGCAGCTACTTTATTGGTTATTCAGAAAATTCAGGGGTTTTAAGTTCTATGATCCCACTAGAAGGTCATTTTTGAAACGGGAAATGTAGTGTTCTTTGAGGATGTTGAGTTTGGGGGGAGAAATAGTTAAAGATATTGAGTTTGAGGAGGAGTCGATTTCGACACCTACTACTGCTGATGACAATGTTCAGGTATCCATTCCTGTCATTGAAGAAGCAGATTTGGAATCTTAACAAGATAATATCGAAAATCTTCTCTATTAGGTTAATGTAATAATTTAAGAACAAACTCAACAGTCTCAAGAATCTTAAGCAAGCTTCTCGTTAGTGATACCACAAGTTTCATAGAATAGTTGTCTCATTTGGTTTTGAGGCTAATGTTATTGATGATTATGTGTATCACAAGTTCAGTGGGAGTAGATTTATTTTTTCATGGTGTTGTACTAGTTCAATGGATGTCTCTTTTGTTTTAGGAATCGAAATACATCGAGATTGTTCTCAAGGTATTCTTGGATTGTCACAAAGAGTACATATAGAAAAAGTGCTGCAAAGACTTGACATGCATAACAAGAAGTTGAATAACACCCTGTCTCTAAGGGAGACAAGTTTGGTCTCAATCAGTGCCCTAAAACTGCAATTGAGGTCCAAGAGATGCAAAAGGTTCCATATGCTTCGACTATTAGGAGTTTAATGTATGTTCAAGTCTATACAAGACCTGATTTAAATTTTTATTATTATTGGTATATTGGGCAGATACTTAAGTAACTTTGGTATGGATCTTCAGAAAGCAGCCAAACACGTTATAATGTATCTACAGAGAAATAAGGATTACATGCTCACATATAGGAAATTAGATCAGTCAGAGATCATTAGGTATTCTGATTTTGATTTTGTTGATGCCAAAATAGAATAAGATCCACTTTAGGCTACATTTTTCTGTTAGCTGGGGGAGCTATTTCTTGGAGAAGCGCTAAGCAGACACTCGTAGCGTCCTCTGTCATGGCAACAGAATTTGTAGCATGTTATGAAGGCATCAAGTCATGGAATATAGTTGCGAAACTTTGTCACTGGGCTGCATGTTGTGGGGAATATTGAAAGATCACTTAGGTAATTCGGTAATGCTATATTTTGATAACAACATGAGTTCTACTAAGTCAAAATTTATTAACATTAGGTTCCTTGTTGTGAAGGAAAAAGGACAGAGTGGTTAGATTTCTATAGAGCATATTAGGATAGACTTAATGATTGCGGATCCGCTAACTAAAGGTTAACCACCCAAGGTTTTTCATGAGCACACAGCTCAAATGGGTGTTATCTTATTTCATGATATTTCGGTTTAGTGAGAATTATTTGGTTTTATTGCTCTATATTTGGTTTGGACACATTATTGTGTATTTTGATGATACTGCGCAGAAATAAAGTTTTGGTTTATTTGCACTCTTTATTTTATGTTTTATGTTGATCTCACTAAGGAATAAGGAAATGACCAGTTGGAAATAGGCATGTCAGGTCACATTGCATGTAATTTCCATGCTACACACCATAAATGATCTGTTGTTAATTGTAATAATATACGTGATTACTGATGGGTTTAGTTACGAGTAAAGTAACGAAGACCTCTTTAGTCCTATGTCAGAGCAGTTGACAATAAGATTGTTTAGGGATACTCATACATATGACAGTAAAGTTTGAGCTCACTTAGGTAATACACATTTGTTTGGTGTCACGTGTTGCCCAAGTGGGAGATTGTTGGATAAATCCAACATGTATTTGGCTTCCACGTGTCAATTAAATGCGTATAGTTGTTTAAAGGAAGCCCAAATTAAAGTGATCCACTAAAGTTTAAGTTATGAGCTTATATGGGTATCATATTATTCATGGGCTTTTATGTGTAGATACCATTAGGTGATTTTCAATTTGTTAAGGGACCAAATTGAAAATAAAGGAATCTTATTATTATAAGTAAATGGTTATGGTCCCCAAACATCAAATTTCTCATCCCACGTTCTGCATTCTCTCTACAGCTGTGATTAAGGATGAATCTGATAGTTTGGTAAACCATCTCAGTTAAATTACGATTCGGTACGATTTATGGATTCAGGTACGCTTCCGCTTTACGGTTATTGTTTTTTCTTAATTTTGGATTATCATCGTAGAGTAGATTTGGGGCTTTTGTGATGTAGCATGTTTATGTGATTAAAGCATGCAATTTATGTGACTTAATTTTCTAACAAAAAGATGTGAGAGATATTATTGTTAGTGCTCATTCCGGGGATCAATATAGAATAATACACTATTTTGGATGTTATGACCCTTTACAGTACCTTCTTTTATTTCCAAGGGGTGAAACAGGATAGCACCAAAATTTTCATAAGGTTGACATACAAGAACATGCAAATGAAAAATAGCAAGGTACCTTTTTATGTTCTAATATATTTGAAGAACATATATCTTATAAAAGATAATTAACTTTTTTTCAAAATTTAACTTTTTCATCTTTTCAATACACAACAAATATACCAAATGTGATGAATGTTTTTTTTTTTCAAAATTTAACTTTTTTTTTTTTTAATACACAACAAATATGTCAGATGTGATGAATGCTTCAAGACCTACATCAAGATCTACTCCAAAGGAAATTATCTCACATGAGCTAGAAGGTATGTATTGTGTCGTTAAAGTAAAAATTATATTGAAGTTGACTTTGTAAAAATCCCTCTAACAAAATAATCTACCAAAATTCTTTTAGGGTCCATTTGGATGGTTGGATTTGAGGAGGGATTTGAAATCCATGGTAGCAAATCCACTGGTAGTGTTTGGATGGACGTGGATTTGAAATCCATGGTTTTCATTTTGAGCTAATTTTGGAGTCATTTTGGTGGATTTCAAATCCACTCCAACTTGAGAGGATTTGAAATCCACTCATTTCAAATTCTGGATTTCAAATCCACTGGTAGTGTTTGGATGGACGTGGATTTGAAATCCATGGTAGTAAATCCATTGGTAGTGTTTGGATGGACGTGGATTTGAAATCCATGGTTTTCATTTTGAGCTAATTTTGGAGTCATTTTGGTGGATTTCAAATCCACTCCAACTTGAGAGGATTTGAAATCCACTCATTTCAAATTATGGATTTCAAATCACTCTATCCAAACGGAGCCTTATGCGCATGGTCAATTTAGAAAGGACAATTTTTTCTAGGTGCATTTTTTTCTTTTATGTTAACTTTTGTATTTTATTTTTTTTAAATAATATTTCTTTGATGTTTTGATTTGAGCACACTTATATTATTTTCTTGCAGGTGTAATATATAAAATTCAGTTCATTATAATCATTATAACCCTTTTTTTTAATCTAAACAGTCGTTGTAAAAGGAGATGCAAAAAGAGTTTCTTGCAGAGAATACAATTGTTATAAGTTGCAAATTAGAGATCCAAGACACTCTACTCTATTATTTGCTGGTAGATTGTTGCAACAATATGCAGCCGATAGTTATATAAAATTGGAGACAACAAGATTACATTTTTTCAGATTGAATCAAGCAAATTTGAGAACCGAATTCTACCAGGGGATCATGGATAGTGTTTTTAAAGGTGAATTTCGTGGAAGTGAAGTTGGGTCGAGAATTTTTCTTCCTGCATCATTTATTGGTGGCCCAAGGGATATGCGGTGGAGATACCTTGATGCATTAGCGTTAGTCCAAATATATGGAAAACCAGATCTTTTTATCACTATGACTTGCAATCCTAATTGGATAGAAATACAAGAAAATCTATATGAAGGTCAAAAAGCTCAAGATCGTCTCGATTTAGCTGTAAGAGTTTTCCGAGCAAAATTGCATGACTTGAAAGATCAATTATTTAAGAAACAAATATTTAGAAAAGTTGATGCACATGTTCATGTGGTCGAATTTCAGAAATGGGGACTACCACATGCTCATCTACTAATTATTCTAAAGGGCAAACACAAAATTCATACAACTGATCAGTTTGATAATTTGTGTGTGCTGAAATCCCTAATGAAGAAAATAATCCTCGAATGTATGGATTGGTGAAGAAACACATGTTACATGGACCATGCGGTGAAAAAAATATGAAAAATTCTTGTATGGTGAATGGTAAGCATAAATATCATTGTCCAAAAATATAAAATTATAAACACATTAAAATATTATGTAAGGAATTACTGAAGAAGTTCTTTCAACAAAGATGTGAAACTTTCCATTTTTAGATCATTTTTTGTCTTTATTTTATTTATTTATACTTAACCAACTGTTAGTAATTTATTTCAACCCTGATTTGTAGGTAAGTGCAAATGTCATTATCCAAGACCTGTTTGTGAAAGCACCATACAAGGTAAAGATGGTTATCCAATCTACAGAAGACAACAAAATGGAGTGTTTGTTCATGTTCGAATTGAATAATCAATGGGTGGTTCCTTACAATCCATATTTGTTGTCAAGATATAGTTGTCACATCAATGTTGAGATATGCTCGGGAGTGACGGCTGTGAAATACCTTTACAAATATATTTACAAAGGTCATGATAGAGTGGCAGTTAATCTATCCCAAAATGATGATGATGCTAATGTGATCGATGAAATCAAACAATTTCAAGATGCAAGATGGGTGTCTTTTCATGAGGCATTATGGAGGATTTTTTAATTCAATTTAAATGAGATATTCCCTGCAGTCTTCAACTTACAACTTCATCTGCCAAATAAACATTCTGTCACCTACTGGAATAATCAAAATTTGGAAAAGTTGCTGGCAAATGATTATACATCCAAGACGATGCTCACAGAATATTTTTTAACTTGCGCTCAATGTAAAAATGCTAGACAATATCTATACAGATATTTTCCAGAACATTATGTGTGGAATAGACAACAAGTGTTGGAGAGAGAAAAAAAATAGGTGATTGGACGTATTAATACAACAAATCCCACAGAAGGAGAAAGATATTATTTACGATTACTCTTGAATCACGTGAGAGGACCAACATCTTTTGAGTATTTGTTGATAGTAGATGGTGTGCAATGCTCAACATTTGAAGAATCTGCACAAAAAAAAAGAGGATTACTTGAAACAGATCATACTATCTTTGAATGTTTAAATAAAGCCATAACATTTCAAATGCCACATGAGTTGAGAAGACTTTTCGCAATAATATTGGTATTTTGTACACCAACAAATGTGAGAGCTCTATGGGATACATATTTCAATGCAATGTCCGAAGATTTCAAAAAAGAAGCAGACATATCGACATCATATAAGATAACGAAAACCTTGAAGAGCATTAATTCTTTTTTGGAGAGTATGGGAAAAAGTATAAATTTATATGATCTTCCAAACACTGCTTTGGAAATTAACGTTGTAGAAGGAGAATGTGGAAGACAATTACGAGAAGAATTGTCTGTTGAAATTCCTCTTGAAGATAAAGAAGCAGAAAAAAAGTTGAATGCTGATCAACATATGGCTTTTATTATCATAGTGAAATGTGTTGAAAAGGGAAATGGGGGAGTTTTCTTCATTGATGGACTAAGGGAATTGACAAGACATTTTTATATCGTGCATTGTTAGCCCATCTTAGATCAAAAAATCAAATAGCTATTGCGACTGCCACATCTGGAGTAGCATCAGTGGTGATGCCAGGAGGAAGAACAACACACTCACGATTCAAAATACCAATAAATGCAGATAGAAACAGTAAATGTTCTATTTCAAAACAAAGTGGAGCTGCAGAATTATTGTGTAAAGCAAATTTGATGTTATGGGATGAAGCTCCAATGGCAAAACGATGGACAATTGAAAATGTGGATACTTTACTGAAGGATGTTACAAAAATGATAAAGATTTCGGTGGAAAAGTCATGGTTTTTGGAGGAGATTTTAGGCAAGTTTTACCTATTGTCCCAAGGGCAACAATAGTATAGACAATTTCTTCTAGCATGATCGAATCATATTTGTGGCTAAAAAATCAACCAAAATATAGATTTTAAAAGTTTAACTTCTCACGTGCAATGCACGTGTTCTCTAACTAGTATATGTGTGTGTGTGTATATATATATATATATAAATATATATATATATATTAGGAATCATTTAAAAACTAAAACAAATGAGTTAGTCTTCTGTGCAATTGATGCACATACAATTTGGATCGGGTCCGGGTCGACCCGGATCCGCGTAATTTTTTTTTTTTTTTTCGCTTCAGATTGTTACCTTTATAGTATATGTGTGTGACCTTTATGTTATATAAGTGTGACCTTTATGTACAAATGTAATGATCTTTATATACTCTAACTTAGAAAAAAAAAAGAATTTTAGCAAAATTTGTACATATTTACCTTTATGTAATATTAGCTGCACCTATATTCATCCTAAAAATGCGCTGAATTTTGAAAATTTTCATTTTTTTCTAAGTTATGGATCATAAAGGTCATAATATTTGTACATAAAGGCCACAAGAATTGTATATAAAGGTCACAACAATACAACATAAAGGTCTCAATCTAAAGCGAAAAAACCTAAAAATCTTCATTTTTTCCTAAGTTACTAAACATAAAGGTATATAAAGATCACACTTATATAATGTAAAAGTCACATCCTAACAACATAAAGGTAATAGCCAAAAGCCGAAAAAAAAAAAAAAAAACTCAGGTGCGTGGATCCAGGTCGGATCGCTCCAATTGCACCAATCCAGATCCGTGCACCTGGTACACAGCAGCATTTGCGAAAACAAATTAATGTTTTAGGAACTTTCCAAAACAAAATAGTGAACTTACAAATGGAGTATTAAGCATGTACAGAAGTTCACCAGTACAGAATTTCACGAGTGGTGAACTTTCTTTTTCTTAAATATGATATTATAAATGTGTGTATTTATGATAGCAGCAATATATGGTATATTCTGTCATTGTTCGATCAAAGCTAATAGATCACAACTGTATTAAGTAAACAATAGCAAGATCATATTGGTATTTTGGGTACAACAAAACCATTTATTCCTTCCCAGTTCAAATCAAGATTCTCTTATTTTCTCTTTAAATTACATATACTCCTATTTACTGAATGAACATCGATTCTCATTCGATAAAAAGGATCCATGAACATAATTTTTCAACACTAATATGCCCCGAACTGTACTCTCGTGTTAAACACACAGTAAGAAAACATAAAATCAGTAACCTACCACGACATTATCATATGAACAATGCTGAAGCATTCTTCATAATATCAATTCACTTGAGTGGAATCTGGTTTCCTTTGGAAGAAAAGCGAACCTAACAGAACAGCAATCCCGGTAATTGCAATGGTAAATAGTAGGCGCTTTGGTACAAACTCGCGTGGTTGCCTTCTTGGTGCGCGAGGGGGCCTTTCTGGTGCTCGTATGTTCCTTCAGAGATAACATAAGGTTCATCAACAATAAGCAAACAACTAAATGAAATCCGAATCAGATTTAAACTGAGAAGTAAGGAATTTGAAAAGCTGTGTAATGATAAATGTAGAGACATGTATGAAAAAGGTCTTCACAGGAACATATGCTTTGTTCGAACTCATGATGATAATGTGGGATATACATATACAAAAAGGGTCTTTAGGCTAATTTCACTATTTAAATGACACGAGAAGTTAAAAATGTTAGTTTTGAATATTAGTCAGTGACACAATGTAACTTGAGGGTTATATGATGATATATTAATTTATCTAGGTATTGGATCAGAAGTCAGGGCATATAGAACTCAAAACATTACCATGGTCCAAGCGCATTACGTTTTGATAGTTAATCAAAGAGAAAGTTATGCATATAATGATCCACCAAAGTTATATGACAATAAAAAAAATGATTACTCATCCAAATAATCCTATGCAACATCTGAGTTTATTAGGATATTTAATCGCATACTTTATCAATGATCTAGAGAAAGCCCTATGAGAACCATCATCTTAGATACTTAGATGCTTTTGATGTTCAAGAAATGAAAACTTGTCTACAAAATCCACACTCATTATCGTAGATGTAATTTACAAATCCTCACATTCCTTGTTATTTAAATATATTTAGAACCACTGTTCCTTTTCAATTATTCTCATCATTTGCATCAAATTTGGTTCCTTTTGACTATAAGATAACCAACTTCTGACTAAAGTCATAAAGCTAATCGATGCAGTAGAATTTCCTCATACCTCTAGTAGGAAGTATTTTACTAGCACTTATTGTGTATTGCTTGACAGTGATTACACTTCTATCTCAATAAGGACTACAAGTCACCAACTCTATGAGTAGAACAGAAGGTAAGAAGCTGACCAGATTAATATCAGGCAATTCTACTTACCTTGATGTCTCAGCAATATTATTAACAAAACCAGTGCATCTGCTTTCATGGTCATGCCCTTCTCGGAGTCTAATATATTTATGGCACATATGACATAACTCTGTCCTATTCCCACATACTTCCTGGAATAGCAAATGACAAGCACATTACATAAAATGAAAAAAATCCAAATCTTACAAATAAACTACTACCTGATGCTCCAATAGATCAATTGCAGGAAGTGGAAACTCGCAATATTCACATGTCACAATCCTTTGCGGGCAATTTTCTCCTTTGTGAACATCTAATATGTCCCGGTCCATTGTCTCACTGCACAGGGAACAAGACACCTGCCAGTAATTGGAGCAGAAAAGTTAATTACAAACCTGAAAGAACCAAAAACAATAATGTTTGTGTGTATGTGTTTATTGATTATCATCTCACAATAGGCAGACATCCAAAAACAAGAAAGTTTGACAAAATCATCATTGAACCCCTTAACTTTTCATGTGTTGCCACTTAGCCAACTTTTTTTTTTTTTTGGTTCTATTATGCCACTCCAATTTATCAATTTATACCCCAAAATTTTAGAACATGTCAGATCGCATATGACATGAGTGAGAGCAAGTCTATGGTAGAACACGAGTGTACTAAAGTGGGATAATGGCTTAGTTTGTTCCTACAGAACTAAACTAGATAAGGCAAACAACAGAATCAACAAGTGCATCCAGAAGCTTATAGGGCACATCATAATCAAACAGCTTTCTTTGGTCCAAAGTAATACTCCAGTGGTTTCAGAGTTGTCTTTCAAGTCATCACAACACTTGTTATCATAGTAAATTGTTGTATGAATTTTTCGTTAAGACTTCTATAAATATTTGAGTTCTAACAGGAGTCTTACCTATCTAGTATTACAATTATTTTTTAAAAGTAATTTCCTGCAAAAGTTTTAAGGTTGGTAAATAATAATCTGTTTTTACTGAAAGGGAATTAATAAACACAGACTTATTGAGAACTTAAGGATCAATTTCACCCTCAGATTATCTGGTTCAACATTTGAGAGGATTTTCAAGTTTAATTTCTCCTTTTCCACATTCTTTTTCCTATTCTCTTCTGCTTTTCTTTTTGCAAATGCTAGTTTTCTTCTTTCACTGCTTTTCTTTTTGCAAATCCATTATCTCCATGTATTCACTTTGTTAAAGAGCCAATGTTATATCCAAGTCAAAAGGCACAAGCACCCAGAAGGCTTCTTCTCTGTAGTTACAATTCCACGTATGGTTCTTGCAAACCCATGCCATGTTAACCAACATAAGTGAACAACCATGAAGCATTTTAGTGGAGACTTGAACATAGCATCGAGCATTTGATGATTATTTTCGTTTGCTTCCAGGTAAAACTTTCCACACCAAAGTATCGCCCACCACACACAACAGAAGTAACTTCCTTAGAGGAAAAATAAAGCATGCTTTTGGGTCATTATTTCTGAGTAAATTTCGTGGTATTCAAGCAGCTTAGATTTAAAAAAATACCGGAGCATGAGTGCTTATATAATGTTCCTCCGCAAATTTCCTGGGAATCATATCACCACAAACTTTACATTTCTCCAGATTCCGGAAGCAGTGAGCAAAATGCAAGTCAATATTGGAAGAAGGAATTGCTCTGTCACTGGAAATTATAACATCACAAATGAGGTTATGATTTCCACAGTCAAAAGAAAGAAATTTGAAAAATGAAAAAAACTCGTGATGATGCTCAATTAATGTTGTCTACACCACCGCCACACCCCCTCCCCCCTAAAAAAACATTATCAAATATATCAAAGCACTGAAGCAATGTAAATTGTACATCCATGTATTTAAGATGACACCTTAAATGATTCTATACAAGGTTTAAAATATCAATATCAAAGTGAATATCACAATCTTAATATTGCAGTAATATTGATGGGTATACCAATATTGGAAATGGATTTACAAAATGATACGATTTTTTTTAAAAATATTTGGAAATATAGCATGAGATTACAGAGACTATTATAACAAACTATAATGCATATTTTAATGTAAAATCTCAGCAAAATGATATATTTGTAATAAACATATTGATCATAAATTAAATAACATATGTATGTCCTTATGACAAGATTTCAGAATTATTAGTACGCTTCTCTATCCTGTCTAACCATCTCACTATAGATGAGATAGTTATTGTTGATATATGCTTGAACTTCATATGACATTTGAGAGAGTGAGTAAAAATGTCTATCTAATGACAAATTATATTGTTTTACATTTATTTAATCTTGATATTTCGGTCAATGCAACATATCTGCGATAGTATGTGATTTCCATCATATTTTGTATTGTAACTCAACGGGTATCGATATTCTGTAATAGTTCACAATATTCATAATTTTTTCTACCCACATATCCATATAGCACCATAAAAAAAAAAGGATATCACGTATACTTTTTATCCTTGATTCTACACGAATTCGCTGAACTAGAGAGACATAAAAGACAGATAATTCTATGCAACAGTGGCTATTCTTACGTCGAACCGACCATCAAGAAAGACACATATTTCAAAACCATGATTATTTACTCAAACAAAATAACCTCGTGCAAGCTCAACTATTCAATAAATAGCTCATTTACATATACAACATCAAAAGACAAGTCCAAAACATAGAACAAACAGATGATATATTCAGTTTTTCAGGTTTAATAATTCAAAAAACACAACAGCCATCATCCAAGCTTATTCAACTTGTTAAGATTCTGAATTGCACAGAAATATGTCTCTGAAAAATAAGCAAAGCATCAGTTACCACAAATAACCTCTGTACCGATGGACCATTAATTAATAAGATGGTCAAATGGGTCATTGAATAATAAAGATAAGATTGAATGGACATTTTAATCAGGGATAATTCTAAGCTATCGTATATGTGCATGCACCAATAATATAAACATCCCTTTTCGACACAGCTTTAAGAAGCTACACTGCAAAAAGACAATTGTCACTAAAACCATAAAATAGACAATCCATCGGATGATCAGAAAACACAAGAAGCTAAGTTCAAAGAAAAATCATAATGTCACATACATTACAAATCCAGCTACCATAAGCACAAAGCAATCTCACAACTCAGTCAGTAATTAACTTATTTCTTTTTTAGAAACACCAATTTGTCTCTGTCAATTTCAAGAACTGCTAATACAAAAATCCCATGATGCATTGTTAAATAATTTCCAATATTTCACGAAATAACAGTTGTAAAAAAAGAAAAAAAAAAAAAGAAACAGTGAATTAATTTACAAATATAATTACAAAAAAATAAAAAATAAATAAAATTACCAGTGGCTGCAGATGCTGGTTGCCTGATCATCAGAAACTCCAGCCATTATTTCCCCCAATCAAGAATTTGAACGGAAGGCCCTTCACCTTGGAACAAAATTCACAAACTAAAGATACCAACATCAAACACGATCTCCCTTAAGACTTACACTTTTAAGTGTTTTTTATTTCCTATTGTATTGCTAGATGCAAGGATCCCATATGAACTTTTCAACCAATAGAGAGATGGATGCTTGTGACGACTTTGGAGATCTTAAAATATGCAACATATGTATTTCACTTATCAACATTTCTAACTAATTTTATACTAAAAAATGTATATTAAATATTAAATTTTAAAAAAAAAAGAAAAAAAAAAGTGGATGTGAGAGAGGCGCACCTCTCAGGCATGCAGAGACGCTCACCTCTTAAATAGCGCCTGCCTCAGCTCTAGAGAGGCGCTAACTCTTCACGCCCGAGGCACGCCTCTAAAAAAGTATGATATATATATATATATATATATATATATATATTAAATTAGGATTGTACATGATTCATCAGATATTGAAGATTATATAAATCATAAATATCTCAGCGATCTATGGGTAGCTATTTGTTCATGATTCCAATCATATAGAAATTGACAGGATAGATCTACATTTATTGGAAACAAACGAGATTATGGAAGCACCAAATCTAGAGGTATGAGGTATGATGTTTCTCTTCTATTATTTTTTCGAACTATTCATAGAATAATTGAAGCAAAAAAAATTTTGGGTGTTCGAATTTAATACTTTTTATTGTTGATTATGCACTTAAAATTCAATTTGGTTTTGTTCGTTCTAATTAATATTAATAAGGTTTTTTACAATGCATATCTAATAACAATAACTAGGCTAAACAACCTATTTACAGAAGATTATTCTAACAATTATATAAACTACTCTTAACAACATCTCAAACCATCAACCTAATTCATACAAAACTATGGCAGTTCAATCAACAGTAAGTCACAAAGAGAAAGAAACTTCATGCATTTATTATATTATTTTGACCCAACTAGAATATTACTGAATCAATCATATATATGTGTGTGTATATATATGTGTGTGTGTGTGCTTGTGTGCGCATGCGCGCATGTGTAACTAATAGCATGTGGATTACTAGATATTAATAAAATTCAGTGACTAATCTGAAAACCAAGTCAACTCACCAATGTTTTAAAATACTATTTTAGAACCGAGGTGTTTTCCTGTAATACACCGAGGCGTAGGAATCAATTCGAACCGAGGCGTAGGAACCGAGGTGCAGACCTAATACATATATATATATATATAACCAAATCAAGACATACTAATTAATAACAACATAAATAATAAATCTCATAGCATAACAAAATACCAAATCAAAAGATCCATCCAAATACTAACTAAAAAGTCTTAAATGCAAATTCATATATTTCCAAATTCCAACTTAATTATCATATTCATGATCACTCTCATCTTCTTCATTTTCTTCCTCATCAAAAGGCTCATCAATTTCTTCATCCACAAGTCTATAGCCAACCACCTTTTCTTTTCCTACATATAAACATATAAATATGAATAAGTAGATGATTAGATAGAATCATAGAAATATAGAACTTTATTAGTTTTTAAGTTTGAATATAGCTTCTAAAAATTACCTTTCTTTGATACTTCAACTCTCTTCCTCTTATTCGATAGAGAGGAACTTGTCCCCTCATCCAAATCTTTGTCAAAATCAATGTCATCATCATCTTCTTCGACATTGACTTCATTATCTTGATTGGCTATCCACTAATCATCAGAAGGTATGTCATCAACAATCAAAGGATCTTCCACCTTTCTTGATTGTTTCTTCAAGTGCCTATGCTTCAACTTTTTGTTGTACATGATGTATACCAACTTGTTGAGCTTCATTGTGCTTAAACGATTTCTTTTCTTTGTATACACTTGATTGAATGTACTCCAATTACGCTCACATGCCGACGCTGAGCAAGTAAGGCCTAAAACTCTCTTTGCAAATGATTTGAGTTCGGCTACTACATAAAAACATTTTATTTAATAATTAGAATTACAATAAAAAATAAATTATAGAATTAGTAGAACTGTATAATTAAAATAAATTCTCACCAAGTGAGCGTGTTTTGTATGTAGCCAAAGATGCCCTCTAGACAAATAATCCTCTCTTGTTTTTGTACTCGTCACATGCAACATCAACCTTCAAATATATGTCATCGTCCGGGATCATTCTCCCCATACAGCTAAGCAAGCCCCTTTTTATCTCGACATGCTCTTAAACATTTTCACTCCACCTTTATCATGGATTCAAATAGTAAGCAGTTGCATGATGCAACTGTTTCTCCCACTTCTCATCAATGATGCTCCAAATCTCCTTGTATGCAGCTAAGTCATTATTCAAATTCTTAGCTATTTTTTCTTTGGCCTCATCCGTAGCACCGTAGATAAATCCCATCGCCGGAGTTCGTTCACCATCTACCATTCTCAATACATCCACAAGAGGCTTTGTGGTCTTAATACAATAAGTCACACTAGCCCAAAATGTATCGGTCATGATAATTTTTTTCACAGCTTTGCCTTCCTCTTTTTCGCCCATGCACTTCCTGCCCATTCTTTTGAAACGAACATCTCCATGGTTGCTTCAACTCATGCATGCTCTCCAATGTGAGATAGGCAGTGGCGAATCGAGTGGCAGTGGGGCGAAGAAGATCTTTCTTAGCATATTTTCTTGTTAAGCTCAAAACCCATTGATGGTTGTGGATGTAATTGGTCACTTTCTTTGCTTTAAGCAAAGCATTATTGTGCTGTGGCAAGTCACCAATCTTCTCAAGCATTAGATCAATGCAATGAGCTGCACATGGAGTCCAATATAAATGAGTCTTCTTCTCCATTAACTTGCGCCCAGCTGCTTTATATGCAGCTGCATTATCTGTTATCACTTGGACAACATGCTCCTCGCCAATTTCTTCCACAACCTCATCAAGTAGCTCAAACAATTTATCAGCATCTTATACAATATTACTTGCATCAACAGTCTTCAAAAAACACTGTCCCATGTTGATTGTTAACAAGAAAGTTGATCAAACTTCTGTTTCTCATGTCTGACCAACCATCTGATAACAACAAAACTCCAGTGTGCTTCCAAGTTGCCTTGATCTCATCTACAATTAGTTCGGTTGTTTTGACTTCTTCCTGTAAGATCCATGTACTTAGCTCATGCATTGATAGAGGCTTCATCCCTCAACCATAACTCCCAATTGAACGCACCATACTAATGAATGATGGGCTTCTAACACAGTTAAATGCAATCCCATTCTCAAAAAAGAACCGTCCAATATCTAAACAAACTCGATTCCGGAATTTTTTAGCATTTGTAGGAAGAATGTCTTTATCATCTAAATCTTCACCCTCATTGATTATAAACCGATCCAAAGGCACTCTGACACCCCTACTGACACGGGGCAAGAACCCCTGCCCTCCATAGTACTACTACGGCTACCACTACCACCACCACCACCAACATAAGAACCTCTATCGATGATCTCATCGAGCTCCCGTTGTCTTAAATGTTTTGATTTTTCAAATGCTTTCAAATATTGTCTCATGGAGCTCCGCACTTCATCACTCACTTTAGCACAAGGAGCTATATTATTGTGATTGTCAGCTAGGTGATCCTTGACTCTCTTTACTCTACCTTTGATAGCCTTCGAACAATAATTGCACTGAAAGTACTTGTAGCCAGTGTTTTAAAAAACGGTCGAGGCATGCGAACCAAGGGCGCCTCAGTTCAAAATCGAGGTGGGACGCCTCTGAGGCATGCGCCTCTACCTTAGGCAACGAGGCGTGCGCCTCGTCCTTCCGAGGCGTTCCGAAGCGAGGCGGTCGATTCAAGGCGCATCAAGGCGCAGCAGCACAGGGTTTGGGCTGGGCTTTTTTTTTTTTAGGTCATGGGCTTTTTAATTCCAAAGGTTTTGGATGAGATAGTGGGAATCGCAACAGCGAATCCCATTCAAACAAAGCAACAGCACACCATCTTCCTCCAGCGCACGCCTCCTTCCTCGCAGCTGTTCGCAACGGCGATGCCTTTTTCTTCGCACCCTTTCTTCTCTCCTTCGCCGGCGCACACGCAGCGGCTCTTCTCTCCTTCACCGGCACACCGCTGCTATTCTTTTATCTTCCAACACAGCGGCTCTTCCAAAGCAGCAGCAGGGCACGGCGCCATCTTATTAATCGACTTAAATAAACAAAAATTATAAGGATATACAATCTATATTAAATTTAAAAAAATCTAATAATTTAAAGTCCTTATATAATAGAGTCCTACTTATAATAAAATTTTATATGATTTTGATTTAGAATTCTAATGTAAAATTATTTAAATATAAAAATCACAAATTACTATTATAACCTTAAATAAAATCAAATCTAATAAATTAAAATCCTTATATAATAGAGTCTTACTTATAATAGAATTCTATATGATTTTGATTTAGAATTCTAATGTAAAATTATTTAAATATAAAAATCACAAATTACTATTATAACCTTAAATAACATCTTTTATAAGGATATATTAGGAAATCCATATTTTGTAAGAAATATCCATACTTTTATATAGGTAATAGATATTATATAATGTGTCCACTTGCATGCGGATGGTGAATTTTTTAAATTAAAAATATTATATTACTATTAATCGACTTAAATAATTTTTTTATAAGGATATACAATCTATATTAAATTTAAAAAAATCTAATAAATTAAAGTCCTTATGTAATAGAGTCCTACTTATAATAGAATTCTATACAATTTTGATTTAGAATTCTAATGTAAAATTATTTAAATATAAAAATCACAAATTACTATTATAACCTTAAATAAAATCTTTTATAAGGATATATTAGGAAATCCATATTTTGTAAGAAATATACATACTTTTATATAGGTAATAAATATGAGATAGTTGGAGATATGATTCATATATATATATATATATATATATATATATTATATAATGTGCAGTGGACATATATATATTAATATATAGTTGGGCAGTGGGTGATTATATAATTTATATTAATATATGAGATAGTGGGAGATATGATTCATATATATATATATATATATATATATATATTATATATGGGCAGTGGGAGATAGTGGAAGATATATCATATTATCATTATATGGGAGATAGTGGGAGATATATCATTAATATAAGATATATGGGCTGTAGACTTTTTTCCATGATGTTGGGCACTACTAAGATATATACCTCGATTAATTGTACATGATGTTGTACCTCGATTAATTGTATTTATCAAAATGAGTGGGTCACCACGAAAAGATCTGGCATGGGAGCATGTACTTGAAATCGAGGTGCCGCCGGAAGACAGAAAAAAGGGCTACAAGTACTTTCAGTGCAATTATTGTTCGAAGGCTATCAAAGGTAGAGTAAAGAGAGTCAAGGATCACCTAGCCGACAATCACAATAATATAGCTCCTTGTGCTAAAGTGAGTGATGAAGTGCGGAGCTCCATGAGACAATATTTGAAAGCATTTGAAAATTCAAAACATTTAGGACAACGGGAGCTCGATGAGATCATCGATAGAGGTTCTTATGTTGGTGGTGGTGGTGGTAGTGGTAGCCGTAGTAATACTATGGAGGGCAGGGGTTCTTGCCCCCGTCAGTAGGGGCGTCAGAGGGCCTTTGGATCGGTTTATAATCAATGAGGGTGAAGATTTAGATGATAAAGACATTCCTCCTACAAATGCTAAAGAATTCCGGAATCGAGTTTGTTTAGATATTGGACGGTTCTTTTTTGAGAATGGGATTGCATTTAACTGTGTTAGAAGCCCATCATTCATTAGTATGGTGCGTTCAATTGGGAGTTATGGTTGAGGGATGAAGCCTCCATCATTGCATAAGCTAAGTACATGGATCTTACAGGAAGAAGTCAAGACAACCGAACTAATTGTAGATGAGATCAAGGCAACTTAGAAGCACACTGGAGTTTTGTTGTTATTAGATGGTTGGTCAGACATGAGAAACAGAAGTTTGATCAACTTTCTTGTTAACAATCAACATGGGACAGTGTTTTTTAAGACTGTTGATGCAAGTAATATTGTAAAAGATGCTGATAAATTGTTTGAGCAACTTGATGAGGTTATGGAAGAAATTGGCGAGGAGCATGTTGTCCAAGTGATAACAGATAATGCAGCTGCATACAAAGCAGCTCGGCGCAAGTTAATGGAGAAGAAGACTCATTTATATTGGACTCCATGTGCAGCTCATTGCATTGATCTAATGCTTAGGAAGATTGGTGACTTGCCACAGCACAATAATGCTTTGCTTAAAGCAAAGAAAGTGACCAATTACATCCACAACCATCAATGGGTTTTGAGCTTAACAAGAAAATATGCTAAGAAAGATCTTCTTCGCCCCACTGCCACTCGATTCGCCACTACCTATCTCACATTGGAGAGCATGCATGAGTTGAAGCAACCATTGCAGGAGATGTTCGTTTCAAAAGAATGGGCAGGAAGTGCATGGGCGAAAAAGAGGAAGGCAAAGCTGTGAAAAAAATTATCATGACCGATACATTTTGGGCTAGTGTGACTTATTGTATTAAGACCACAAAGCCTCTTGTGGATGTATTGAGAATGGTAGATGGTGAACGATCTCCGGCGATGGGATTTATCTACGGCGCTACGGATGAGGCCAAAGAAAAAATAGCTAAGAATTTGAATAATGACTTAGCTGCAGGAGATTTGGAGCATCATTGATGAAAAGTGGGAGAAACAGTTGCATTAAGAATTTGAATAATGACTTAGCTGCATACAAGGAGATTTGGAGCATCATTGATGAGAAGTGGGAGAAATAGTTGCATCATGCAACTGCTTACTATTTGAATCCACGATAAAGGTGGAGTGAGAATGTTTCAGAGCATGTCGAGATAAAAAGGGGCTTGCTTAGCTGTATGGGGAGAATGATCCCGGACGATGACATATATTTGAAGGTTGATGTTGCATGTGACGAGTACAAAAACAAGAGAGGATTATTTGGCTAGAGGGCATCTTTGGCTACATACAAAACACGCTCACCTAGTGAGAATTTATTTTAATTATACAGTTCTACTAATTCTATAATTTATTTTTTATTGTAATTCTAATTATTAAATAAAATGTTTTTATGTAGTTGATTGGTGGGAACATTTTGGAGATGAAGTACCCGAACTCAAATTATTTGCAAAGAGAGTTCTAGGCTTTACTTGCTCAGCGTCGGCATGTGAGCGTAATTGGAGTACGTTCAATCAAGTGTATACAAAGAAAAGAAATCATATAAGCACAATGAAGCTCAACAAGTTGGTGTACATCATGTACAACAAAAAGTTGAAGCATAGGCACTTGAAGAAACAATCAAGAAAGGTGGAAGAAAATCCTTTGATTGTTGATGACATACCTTCTGATGATGAGTGGATAGCCAATCAAGATAACGAAGTCAATGTCGAAGAAGATGATGACGACATTGATTTTGACAAAGATTTGGATGAAGGGACAAGTTCCTCTCTATCGAATAAGAGGAAGAGAGTTGAAGTATCAAAGAAAGGTAATTTTTAGAAGCTATATTCAAACTTCAAAACTAATAAAGTTCTATACTTCTATGATTCTATCTAATCATCTACTTATTCATATTTATATGTTTATATGTAGGAAAAGAAAAGGTGGTTGGCTATAGACTTGTGGATGAAGAAATTGATGAGCCTTTTGATGAGGAAGAAAATGAAGAAGATGAGAGTGATCATGAATATGATAATTAAGTTGGAATTTGGAAATATATGAATTTGCATTTAAGACTTTTTAGTTAGTATTTGGATGGATCTTTTGATTTGGTATTTTGCTATGTTATGGGATTTATTATTTATGGTGTTATTAATTAGTATGTCTTGATTTGGTTTTATATATATATATATATATATATATATTAGGTCTACGCCTCGATTCCTACGCCTTGGTTCGAATTGATTCCTACGTCTCAATGTATTACCGGAAAACGCCTCGATTCTAAAATAGTATTTTAAAACATTGCTTGTATCCCTTTTTTCTGCCTTCCGGCGGCACCTCGATTTCAAGTACATGCTCCCATGCCGGATCTTTTCATGGTGATCCACTCATTTTGATAACTATAATTAATCGAGGTACAACATCATGTACAACATCTTAGTTGTGCCCAACATCATGTACAATTAATCGAGGTATATATCTTAGTAGTGCCCAACATCATGGAAATAAGTCCACTGCTCATATATCTTATATTAATGATATATCTCCCACTATCTCTCATATAATGATAATATGATATATCTCCCACTGGCCATATATAATATATTAATATATATATATGAATCATATCTCCCACTATCTCATATATTAATATAAATTATATAATCACCACTGCCCAACTATATATTAATATATATATATGTCCACTGTACATTATATAATATATATATATGAATCATATCTCCCACTATCCCATATACTAATATAATCACCCACTGCCCAACTATATATTAATATATATATATATATATTCCACTGCACATTATATAATATATATATATATGAATATGATATATCTGATAACTGCCCACCTCGATTCCGTGCAAAGATGGTGCCCTGCTGCGGCTGCGAGGAAGATAGCGTCGTGCACTGCTGCTGCTTTAGAAGAGCCGCTGCGTTGAAAGATAAACGAATAGCAGCGGTGCACCGGCGAAGGAGAGAAGAAAGGATGCAAAGAAGAAGGCGTCGCCGCTGCGAACAGCTGCGAGGAAGGAGGCGTGCGCCACTGCGAGGAAGGAGGCGTGCGCTGGAGGAAGATAGGTGTGCTACTGCTTTGTTTGAATGGGATTCGCTGTTGCGATTCCCACTATCTCATCAAAAACCTTTGGAATTAAAAAGCCCATGACCTTAAAAAAAAAAAAAAGCCCAGCCCAAACCCTGTGCTGCAGCGCCTCGGTGCGCCTCGAATCGACCGCCTCGCCTCGGAACGCCTTAGAAGGACGAGGCGCACGCCTCGTTGCCTACGGTAGAGGCGCACGCCTCAAAGGCGCCCCACCTCGATTTCGAACTGAGGCGCGCCTCGGTTCGCACGCCTCGACCGTTTTTTAAAACACTGACTCACTAATAGCATATAGATACAACTATAAATTTCTACTAATCTTGCCAAATATAATTCAGCTAATATTCACCGATTGCTCTCTGAAAATAATAGTTTAATAAATAATCATTTGCATGACTAGACAAACACATAAAAATACGAACTTAGAAGACTCAACATCCATAAAGAAAAAGAGTGAGATGGGGAAATTGAAACATCTTGAGAGGGCTCTGCTCATTTTCATTCAAAAAAGAGCCTTTTACAAATTAAAGTTTTTTGTTTGGATGCCCACAACTTCAGATTCAGCATAATCATCCATGAGGAAGTCTCAATAACTCACACAGTAATTCAGGTCAAAACTAATGAAAATTAATAACCTGGCTCGAAATTCTTACAATTTAAGTAACAGTACATTACACCTAACTAAGCTTTCCATCCATCTACTAAACAGTACCTTTGTTAACTTGGCATTGTCTCAATTTACACTGTTTATTAAGCTGCATTATTTACATTAATGTATATCTATAAAAACAAACAATACGTATGACTTCGTCTTCTTACGAAGAATTCCTATAACCATTTCGGATGATAATTCAATAATAAAGCAAAAGATGAACTAGGTTTGATCTAACTGGAAAGGTCTAAAACCATTTTGTTATACATCTATGCTTAAGATTGTAGCCTACTACTAGGACATAACTTGCTTAATCAAATGGTTTAAATTAGACGAAATAGCAAAAACCCCCAAATAATATACAATAATATCAATAAACGAATTAAACCTATAATCTAACAAATTTCTTACCTTAGCAATGCTCCGAAGCAAATCGTGATATGGCCAGATCCTTATACGCCGTCTTCGTTGTGAATCGCATAGACCATGTACTCGAAAGTTTACATTTTTTTAGGGTTTTTCTATAGAATTGAAGATCGAATTCCAGGGAAGTGAAAACATGTTTGAGAACTACCAGTGAGAAATTATGGATTGATGAAAGCAAAATCGCCGACGATAAGTTGGAATTGATTGGTGATTTGAACGGAATGTCAGAATGCGATTTTGCAGGAAATTCGGTAATGGGCAGATGGAGCTTCCGGGAGGGGGGGGGGGGGGGGAAGGAAGGGAGATAGATATCCAGTATAGTTTGGACAAATTATAAAGGGGAAATTCCCCATTTTAATTTTCATGAAACAAAATCGTGTTGAATTTTAGTGTAAACAATTAATAATGTAATAAAGTGTAATAATACGCAGTTATATGTATATGTATATTTATATTTATATATATATATATAAAGGTAGAATATTCTGTCAAAAAATAATTGTAATAAATTATTCGTCATTAAAATATTTTCATTTTAAGAAGGCATATTAATTGCTTTCATTTTACATTTTGTATAGAAACTTAACAAAAATAAATGTACATTTAATTTAACAAATCTTAATTATGACTTTGATTTTCATCTTAATCTTCTTTATTTATGCATAAACTGATTATTACTAATGTGTATGTCTATCTCTCAAGCCTTATTTAGTCATCTACTAGGATATAGTGAAAAATAGTACTCCCTCCGTCCCAGTCGAAGTTGCCTACTTTGACCGGATACGGAACTTAAGAAAACGCAGTTGACTCTTACTTTTTGCTTACTTTTTGATAAAAAAAATGTTTTTATACTTTTTGTTTTATAATTTTTTTGTCATTTATGGGCTGACAAATTGGATTGGGACAAATCGAAATGACAAGTAGGCAATTTTGACCAGGACGGAGGGAATATATAATCTTTGATTTTTATCTAACTAATATTTACATTTTAAAACAATTTGACATTAATTTCAAAAAAAAAATTAACATTAAGTTTTCTTTTTATCATTTTAATTACCTAAATTGAATATTCTTTTATTACAAAATACCAAGATAAACGATTATAATACATTGTGTATCGAAGTTTGGAGATTAGATTTTCTTTTTAAAAAATGTCAAACGTTTAATATCAATTTCTAAAAAAATGTAATGATAGGTGATAGAAAAATGTAATTTACCTTACATTGTTTTATTTATAAATATTAAAAATAAAATACCCCATATAAATAAATTTCAAGAACATACTTATAATCATAAATCTTTCATAAATGATTGTCTAAAAGTGGGTATAATGAAAATAAGCATCTTTCTATCTTCTTATGGTGATATAATAATGCATGCTACATCACATGAATTTCATTCAACATCTCTTAATATAATCATTAACACACACTCGTAATGTATACATATAAACAAAAAAGTTGGATCAAAATCTTGAATGCAGTTCTTGCAACACATGTCGTTTTAGTTCCCAACAATGATATAACATTCAATGTAAGAAGAAGTGAAAAGGCCAAATCAACCACTATATATACTCTCAGTCTTACACTAATCAAGAATCATCACAAACAAAAGAAGAAGGAAAGTCTTATTACACTCATAAACTTTGAAAAATGGATACAAGTAATTGTTGCAGACAGGTGTGAATGAAGTCTACTATTGTTTGAAGAGTTGTTCATGTGGTCAATGCTCAGCATGTGGCGGTCAAGAAGGAGGAGCCGGTTAGTCCAATTGCATATATATGTTGTCAATGCTCAGCATGTGGTGATGAAGAAAGAAGCGTTGGTTAGTCGAGATATCACAAACGTGACAACGACACCTAAAACTACTATTGTTGTGAATAAAGTCAAGGTTAAAATTGTTAGTTGATTAAAGTGTTCAAAGAAATGTGTCTTAATCCTAAATAAATGCAATGCTTATCATACCAAGTTTATATATATATATATATATATAGATATCATGGAAGATGACACAATTGTTCATGGGTAATTTTTTGGATTCTTTATAATCTTTTAATTGAAAATGTTATATTAAATCCAATTTTGAATGATATAACTTTTTGATTTTTCTAATAAGTCATAATTTCGTCATTTACCAGTGCATGATATTATTTATAATTTCTTTTATTGAAAATGTTAGATTAAGTTCATTTTTGAATTATATTTTATTTGGATAGATAGCAAGAAAGATTTTTATATATTTGGTAAGCTGGGTTTAAAAGAAATTTGTGTATGTGTCATTGAACCAAAAATTTCATTAAAGTATGTGTCTATTCATAGTTATGAATACTAATGAAATACAATGCTTATTTATGATATCTCAATACTTGAATTTATATTCTTTCCCATAACTTATTTTTAGATATTAAATTTATTATTTAAAATTTCACTAACCATGTAATGTTTGAAGTAAAAAGTTTTTTTTTTCTTTTTGTTATTGATTTTAATTTATTGAGATTTTTAAGTACATAATGAGTGCACAAGTTTAGTTAATGGTCATTTTCATTCATCTTATATTTCAAATACAGGCTTTACAATTTGGTTCTTTAATCTATATATTTGTATAATATTTATATATTTCAACCTTTTATTATCATCAAATGTAAATATTTATAATGACGTAAATTTAAAGTTAAGATATATAATTTTATATTAATATAAATATTAAAAGTATTAATATATTTATGTTAAAATAATATAACATATCTGCAACGCACGGGTACACTACTAGTTATTTCTTATCACTATAAAATTGCAGCATCTAGAGATTAGTATAATAAATCTCCGAAAAAATAGATAAGTTAGCATTATTATTACTATTAGATGCACGTTGTTGGTGATCACATGTGATCTTTCACTAATGACATACCATATTTCATGGCTGACAGATGTGCATGTATTCTTATCTTCCGGTCATCACATTCTTCTATGAAAAATATAGGTAGCTTTTGATGAGATGAATCCATGATGTGCTAAAATATGAGTTTTCCAAGAAAAATGGTCGGACTAGTGCATATTGGTTTTTAGTCCAATCTACTCTAATACCACTTGTTGGTCCCATGTAGTGAGAGGTTTAGAGCGTGTTTGAATAAACCTCTTCAAAATTATCAAATTTTTACTCCAAAAGAATATAAGTTCCTTAGACGAAGCGGTAACCTAGAAAGCTTACTGTTTCAAAAGCTTGCTGCAGAGCAGTAAGCTGTTGGAACTTTAAAAGAGTTTTAATGCAGCGAAAATACTTGAAATATGTATGACCTTTTAAAATACGTTTGAATGCAGAATGCTTGAATGATGTTGTAACAGATAGATAAATATATGCAGTAAGCTTTTTAAAACAAAACAGTAAGACATATAGTGGTTCGAGGGTGGAGTAATCTCTCTACGTCCACTCTACTCCTTTCTCAACACGAGGAACTTTGTTAAAGATGTTTAATTTACACAATCTGGCTATTACAAACAGCAAAAAACATGAATAGTCAACTTCCACACGGGTTGCTGCAACTATTAACTAAGACCAGTGGCGGATGCACACAGGATCAAGGGAGTGCAAGTGCACCCCCATGAAAAAAAAAATTTATTATATATTTACTATTTTATCCTTTACTAAATTATCTAATTACAAAAATGCCATTATAAATATATCTACTTTCCCACATTTCAAAGAAGCTCATTTCTCTTCCTTTCTCTTCTTTTCCTGCGAACGCTGCTGCTGCCCAAATCCAATCTTAGGTAAAAAAAATTCCCTTCTCTTTCATATTATATATAATTATACTTATTAAGGTTTCAATATCATATTCATATTCATTTGATGACTACTATTAGTTGGTTAATGTAATTTTATTTGTTTATAAATTAGGGTTTATGCATTTTCATAAATGTGTATGAAATGTATTGATTTTATGATATTTGTGTTGTGATTTCAATGAGTTCATGATGTGGGTTGATATTATAGTTGTTAATTTCTAATAAAATTGAAGTTATATATTTTCATGTATTGTATTCTTATGATTTACTATTAATTTAATTAGGAATGAAGAACAAAACAAAGGGAATGGAGAAACAACCCGATCATCGACAATTTATGTTCAAGAAAGCGAAATTTCAAGCAACTTCTTGTTCTTCACCAATAGAAAATGAATCACCTCCTAGTGAGTCTTTATTATCACAATCATTTAATTCACCAAAAACTCAAGATACCAAAATGGAATCGGGTGGTTCAACTACTTATAGTGTAGCATCATCCGAGGAGGAGTTTTTATATGATGTTGAACTTCTTCCTAATGATCCGGGCAAAAGAATAAGTATAATGGATTATCCTCCAAAACAACGAAATGCGGTAAGAAGGGCATATATTCTTAAAGGACCTTGCCAACTGAAAGCTCATGTCTTTCCTCAAAGAGAACTTGGAGGTATGCGTCGATTTAGTGTCTCTTGGTTCAAAAAATATGATTGGCTTGAATATAGTATTGAGAAAGATGTTGCATTTTGTTTCGTTTGTTACTTGTTCAAGAATGAGATTGATTTTAATTTTTGGGGAGATGCATTTGTTTATGGAGGATTTAGATCATGGAATAAATCAAATAGACTTGAGAAGCATGTTGGTGGAATTAAAAGTGCCCATAATCTTGCTTATCAAAAGTATGTGAATTTAAGAGATTCAAAGAAGAGTTCTATTGTGTATGCTTTTGATAATGCAAGTGATATGATTCAAATTGAGTATGAAATTCGGTTAAAAGCTTCACTTAGTTGTTTGAGGTTTCTTTTGCGGCAAGGGTTGGCATGTCGTGGACATGATGAAAGTGGAGAATCAAGTAATAGGGGAAATTTTCTTGAGCTTTTGACATGGCTTGCAGAACATAATGAAGATGTTAAAAAAGTCAGTAGAGAAAATGCTCCACGCAATAATCAAATGACATCTCCCACAATTCAAAAGGATCTCATTAATTGTTGTGCAAAAGAAACAACTAAGCATATTATAGAAGAGTTTGGGGATGACTACTTTGGTATATTGGCTGATGAGTCAAGTGATATGTCTCAAAAGGAACAATTAGCTCTTTTGTTGCGTTATATTGATGGTAAAACAGGAATGGTTGTGGAGCGTTTTCTTGGACTTGTACATGTTGGTGATACTACTGCCTTGTCACTTAAAAATGCAATAACATCTTTGCTTGTAGAGCATTCATTAAGTCCTTCTAACATTCGTGGTCAAGGATATGATGGAGCTAGCAACATGAAGGGGGAGATAAATGGTCTTAAAACTTTGATTATGAAGGATACTCCATGTGCCTATTATGTTCATTGTTTTGCTCATCAACTTCAATTAACACTTGTTGCGGTTGCTAAAAAAACAACGATTGTGGTTGGCTTTTTGAAACACTTGCAAACTTGTTGAATATGATTGGAGTTTCTTGTAAGCGAAGAGAAATGATTTGAATGGTTCAAGCTCAAAAAATCGTTGAAGCATTGGAAATTGGTGAACTTGAGAGTGGATCGGGTTGAATCAAGAGGTTGGTTTGAAAAGGCCGGGGGATACTCGTTGGGGGTCTCATTATAAAACTCTTTTGAATGTGATCCATTTATTTCCTACAATTGTTGAGGTACTTGTGATGATTGGGGAGAATGCTCCATGTTCGGAAGATAAGGTAAAAGCTCAAACCATTTTATACTCATTGGAGTCATTTGATTTTGGTTTTATGGCCCACTTGATGTTAATTATTTTTGGTTATACTAATGACTTATGTCTTGCTTTGCAAAGAAGAGATCAAGATATTGTTAATGCCATGTCTCTTGTCTCTCTAACCAAACGTTTATTGCAAAAAACAAGGGATTGTGGATGGGAAACTCTCTTGAGTAAGACCATTTTATTTTACACTAAGCATGATATTGTTGTTCCCAATATGGATGCTCCTTATATGCCACGAGGAAGATCGAGACGTTTTGTTCAACAAGAGACAAACCTTCAACATTTCCGGGTTCAAATTTTCCTATGAGTGATTGATTTGTAACTTAATGAACTCAATGATCGGTTTGATGAGGTGAATATGGAGTTGCTTACATGCATGTCTTGTTTAAATCCCAAAGATTGTTTCTCTTTTTTTGACAAAGAAAAAATACTCAAACTTGCCACATTTTATCCATCCGAGTTTTCAAGTATTGATTTGATGACTCTTGAAAGCAATCTCGACATATTCATTGAAGATATGCAAAAGGATGATAGGTTTCGAGATTTACTTGATCTTGGTGCTCTTTCGAAGAAGCTAGTAGAGACAAACAAGCGTGTCACTTATCAGTTAGTGTATTTGCTTATATCAAATTTGTGTTGATTCTCCGAGTCGCTACTGCAGGTGTGGAAAGGGTGTTTTCAGGGATGACATATGTCAAAAATAAATTGCGAAATAGTATGGGTGATCAATTATTGAATGATTGTTTGGTCACTTTCATTGAGAAGGATGTGTTCTTACAAATTTCTGATGATAATGTGGTGGATCGCTTCCAAAAAATGAAGACTCGAAGGATAAAATTGTAGTTTGTAATTATAATTTTTAGTTGAATGGTTTGTAACATGTATTTGCATATTTTAGTCGAACAACTTTTACGTATAATGTTTCTTTGTTATATATTTATTTATTTGTTCGAACCCCCATTGTCCAAATCCTGGATCCGTCATTGACTAAGACCCACACATGATTAGGGTTGGGTTGGTACGGTATACCGAAAATTTTATGTCATACCGAATACCGTATCGAAATTTTCGGTATGGAAAAATTCTTATCGATACCATACAGAAATTTTCGGTATACCAAATTTCGGTATACCGGATTTTCGATACAATAATAGTCTATACCGTTTCATACCGAATTTACCGAAATTTTCAATATACCGAAATTTTACCGTTGTACCGAAATTACCAAAAAATCTTATACCAAAATTTGCCGGAAAGTACCGAAATTACCAAAATTTAGTAACATAAAAAAGAAAGAACTAAAGATTAAATTGCTGGTTTTGGAAAAAAACAGAGAGAATTAATTGTTGCATTTATTTGAAAGTACAATAACATTTCATTACACTCAATATTTCCTAATTACAGTAACAATAGATACATACATAGATATATGCAATTGAAAATTAACTGTAGCCTAATCGCAAGATTTCAACAAACAACGCAGTAATGTAATGTTGCGTTTATATATGCAGATAAATTCCATAAACATAGTAAATAGACTAAACACAAACGTCTATGAGCAATATCAACAAATATGTATAAGCGTAGAAAAACGAAGCGCAAAGTTACTTGATCTGATTCTGCAGATTGGTGAGTGCAATCACTACAAGAAATACGCTAATAGACAACTGATATTATCTGTTGTCTAATTGGAAAAATATCTGATGTCTATGGCGGTGTTGTAAAAAGTCGCTAATAGACAACAGATATTATCTGTTGTTGTTTATAGAAACAACAACATATTTGCAACACGTAAAATTTGTTGTGGTTTTCTATGAAGACAACTGATATTAACTGTTGTTATTTTGTCTGAAGTGTTGTAAATTTTCCGAATTATTAGGCCTTACTATCTGTTGCGGCTGTAATAGACAACATATTTTATCTGTTGTCGTTTCCAAAAACAACAACATATCCGCAACATTTTGAAATCACATTTTCTAATAATTTTTATAATTTTTATATCCTGAAATCATTTAATAATAATATATAAATTCAAAATACATTAAAATAACCTTTAATCTTCAACATAACATCATTAATATCATACAAAGATATCAAATCCTCCCAACAATATATCAATCCATAACACTTGAAAATATAAGATATTACGTCTACAATACTTCAACTACTAGCAAAATGTCTACAAAGTCAGATCACCTAGTTTTCATAACATGGTCTTCATGAGAAAAACATCATGCACTTCATAATCGCTCCATATTTGCCACCACAATTTGTCAAAAGTACCTAAAAGAATAAACATATCATTTTTTCCGCAGACGAGCAACTCAGAATAAATACAACTATTAAAATGTAGCAACAACTAGATTATCATTGGTGTAATCAAAAGAAGAACATCTTGATCACTACTACTGCAATTAACATTCTTACATGTTTATGAGCACTATATCAGAAACTGCAAGAGCAAAAAGGGCACTCTGCTTTGCAAATGCAGTATCGTCCTGAAAATAAAGCAAGTAATAATCAATCACATAAAAATGGAACTTGTTTAAAATCAGGAAACCGAAATTGGAAGACAATAAGCATTCTTGTCAAAATCTATGTTTTTAAGATAATAAGGGAGTGAAGCACAAGACAGTTTCCAGTAGAAAGATTAGCTTTTGTGAGATCTAGTCAAGCATGTATAGAAGAACAAAAACAATAAAGTCAAAGAATCATTTAAAGGCTTGGATATAAAAATGCAAGCAAAAATGTCATAAAACTAGCTGACTCAGCAAGCAAGCACAACTGAAATAGAGAAAATCTTGAAAATTCCATACAGTGAAGAGAATACACCATGGAATACCAAATCAACAGAAGTTCTAGAGCACCTCTCCTCTTTCTCTTCCATCAGTACCCTCCAAATCCATTACAACTTGAGGAACTATAAAATGTGAAAAAGGAACTGGAGGCACTGAAGGCACACACCCCATGAACAGAGACCGCCTCTTACTAGTAGTGGTGCCAAATGTTGTACCCTCTATGCCTCTAACAACTATGCTGCAACCATTTCAGCTTCTTTCAGAAATAACTAATGAAAATCAGCAATTAACTGAAAAGCACCTCAACCTAAATGCTTGGAGCTATATGTACTCCAATTAACAAACTGAAATATCTATTATGAACATGATGAATAGCTATATGTACTCCAATTTACTAATAAATGCACCTGTGATTTAACATGATGAACGTATGGTGTCAAAGGGTTAACAGTTAACACTGAACACTTAACACTGAACCTATTCTCGTTTGTTTTAACATACTCATTTGGTCCCCTAAAAATAGACACATTTAGAAGAATTAAAAGAATGATAATTCTAGCAAACATTTAGAATATTTTTGAAAAACTATACCTTGATAACAAGGGAAGAGCAGTAATGGATTTGTGAGAGCAGATCAGATTGATTTGAAGAGCCTAGATGAGCAGCTGGAAAGGCATTTGAACAGGGCTTTGACTCCCGAGAAGAACAAGAAGAAGAATCCAGACGAATTCTCCTCCGCCCCTGCCGCCGCTGCTCTCCCCTCCGTCTCCGCCGCCGCCGTCACCACCACTTCCAGGAGGCAGAGGCAGGAGTGGGAGATTGACCCCGCTAAGTTGATCATCAAGGGCGTCCTTGCTCGTGGCACCTTCGGCAATGTCCACCGTGGCGTCTACGACGGCCAAGATGTTGCCGGTCAGTCACCGCCTATCTCTCTAGCGCTGTCCCTTTTCCATTTTCTTTTTTATCCTCATTTTTGTCAATTCCTAGTTAAATAAGAAAATAATAAAATGCTCAAGATCCTCCTCGCCTCCTCCGCCAAAAGCCCCTCATCGCCCGCCTCAAATCCTTCAAATCCAGCGTCGGCCTCAGCCGCAAGGCCTTCCATTTGGGCAAGTTCATCCAGCGCCGCGATTTGGACTTGGGTAGAAAATGATTTGACTCGCGATTTGGACTTAGGGTTCGTACACAGCTGGAAATCGTCGTCGCTCGTCATCACTCGCCGCTCATTGCTGCTCGCCGCTCTTCGCTCGTCGCTCATCGTTGCTCGCCGCTCTTCACTCGTCGCTCGTCGTCGCTCGTCGCTGCACGCCACTCGCCACTCGCCGCTCTCCGCCGCCGCATCTGCTCTCGCTCATCGTCGCCACTCGCCGCTCATCGTCGCCGACCGCCGTGATTGGAACTAGGGTAGAAAGCGATTTGGACTTAGGGTAGAAATCGATTTACTTGAGTTGATTTGGAGTTGCTAGTTAGGGTTGATTTTCCCCTTGCTTATGGCAGCTGAATATATAAATAACATATATAAACAACATACTTTTAACAACAGATATTATCAGTTGTATATGATTAAATTGCACGCTAATAGACAACAGATATGAAGTGTTGTTAAAGTTGTTGTCTATTCTCAAAAAAACATGAGAATAGACAACAGAGCATAAAATCAGTTGTCTATTAGCGCAAAAAACATGCTAAAAGACAACAGATTTCTTAATATCTGTTGTAAATATTAGTAACGACAACATTTTAGACAAAATCAGTCGTCTATTCAGTGTTGTCTATTGGCGAATTTCTTGTAGTGAATGGAGAAGAAGATGCCGACTATGAAGCATAGAGCTTGGTGACGGCGACAGTCTGATGGTGGCGGCTGCAGTCAGGTGGTCGTGACGGGAGTGATGGATTTGGGGAAGGAGATGAGATTTGTGTTATTTTAGGAAGAGGGAGAAATATTGAGAATTTGAAACCCTACTCCCAAATCTAACCCTCATATGATATATAATGTATATATTTAATATTATATTTCGGTATTTTGGTATATACCGAAATACCTAAAATTCAAAATTTTCATACCGATATTGTATCGAAAACTTCGGTACGTCGAAAATTTCGGTTTTGCCGGTAAATTTTGATACGGTAAGTGCGGTATTCCGTTAATTCGATATTTTTACCCAACTTACACATGATCGACTTAACCCACACAAAACTCTTACTTTTACTACAAGAGTGAACAACTTAGCAGGAATCAGCTTTCTCTGTTAAGTACTCCCAACACAATCTAAAAGATTAAGAGTATATAAGATTTTCTTCAACTGGTGTATAACAAATTCTGATCATTCTGAGTTCTTGAAGGTTGATGGCTTGCTACTTTAGATTGAGTGATGAAACTTGTTTGATTTTTCTTATAATACAGGTAGTTTGTAAGCACGATTGAGAGCTGAGTTTCAATAGTTATTTTAGGTGCACTCATCTTCTATTTATAACAAGGAAATTTCTACTCATTGAAGAGAGACATGTCACCTGTATTTAATGCTCTGGTTTCATAGTACATTGCGTTGATATACATAGTACACTTCATAAATGTTCTTTGTTGCAGACTTGTCTTCCAGGTGTCATCTTGTAATTAGCTTTCTACAAAAATGTCTCTACTGTTAACATAGTGAACTCTAATTTAGAGGCAATTATGTTTGGACTATGTTGCTGCAACTTTTTCTTGTTGAGCTAGCTTGCGTTTATCCTGTACTGCAGCCTGCTGTAGCATCCTTTAATGCTTGCTGCAGTATCCTTGGATGCTTGCTGGATATGCTGCTTGTTGGAATAACCTTTCTGAATTGAAACTTTTACAAATAAATCTAAGTACAAGGATACTCTAAGACCTATTATATTACAAAGTTCGTATCTCATCAAAACCTATACAATTAATTCCTAACAATTATGAAGTTCAAATAAACTTTACCGGAGTTCATTAATGGATGTACCTTAAAGATCAAAGAAGATAAAGAGGAAAGGAATACGCTTAGAATACGTCATCTTCAGCTGGTATATTCAACCACCTATAAATAGCGGATGCGTCTACTAAAACGAGTTATTGAAAACCAAAATATCAAAGCACATAACAAAGATCAAAACCAGAATTTATATCCTCCAAAATTCAATTATTTTTCAGGCACTCAACCTCAAGAAGCGATTTACTCACATATATCTTTCATAATCCACAGTCATAGATAACTTATCTTTTGGTTTGGATGGATTAAAAAAAAAAAAAAACTATAAACAATGTCAATAGACACACGCCTAAGATCTTGAAGCATCCAATGCAAATAAATTCCACTAAATGTTTCACTTATTCCATAATTACGAGTTCCCCAAAAGACCCCCAGTCAACATTCACGAAAACGAACACTGTCACTCACCTGCAAACCTCTGCTCCAATTTTCTCACATTTTTTTTCCACGTTTCATCCATAAATTATAATAAAAACCATACATATTTTTATAACTAATTTAAATTAAAGAAATAAAACAATTTAGTAAAATAGACTAAATAATATTTAAAAAAAGAAAAGGAAATACGACGACGTTTTGATCGTGGCCCGTAGTGGGTCGTGAGCCCACCGCAACAAAATAGCAGTGATTAGGTAATAAGCAAATAGTAATAGCACCACCAAAGCGCACGTTAGCTGTCCCCCGTAATGATTACGCCTGGCTAAGCCTCCTCAAAGCCATGCATTTAAATCCCTCTGCTTAACCTGCGCACCTCTTCCCTGACACCTCTCCCATTAATTGGATCTGCAGTGCCTCTCTCTCTCTCTCTCTCTACTTTCACCTATACTATACATACACTCGTCTGTATCTATATGCCTGATCCGTGACTATATAATCATCACTCTGCGCTTTGCCATTCTCTCTTCTCCATACTGCTTCTGGAGGCCTTCATATGTCATTTTTTCAGAGTCATCGCCCGATCGATCTCCGGTTGGGTGTGGTGGAGCTCCGCCCTTTTTTTCGATCCAAAGTGCCGTCGTTTGCGAGATCGGAGCTGGTTCTGGATTTGTCGGTGTGAAGCATGAATCCGCTGTGCTGCATTGCTCCGGTGTCGGTTGAGAAGGATCGAGCTGTGGTGAAGTCTGAAACCCTAAGTCAGGAGTTGGTTTTGGAGAGTAATTGCGCTGATGAGAGTGTTGGCTGCAACAATAGTGGCAATGTGGTGCCTGTGAGTTTTAACTCGAGGAGGAGTTTGTCGACCAATGGCGGCGCCGGAGGGGGAGATCTGCACGCCGTCGAGAAATGCGAGGAGAATGAAGAGGTGAAGAGTGTGGTGGGGATTCTGTATAAATGGGTGAATTATGGGAAGGGATGGAGAGAGAGGTGGTTTGTGCTGGAAGATGGGGTGCTGTCATACTATAAGGTGCACGGCCCCGATAAAATTGCTGTGAGCTCCGGTAGAGAGAAGGGGGTGAGGGTGATTGGGCAAGAGAGTTGGAGGTATATGAGGAAGGGTAGTAGTGGGAGTGGCAGCGGGGGTGGGGGTGGTCTTAGGCTTAATGCCTTCGGGTTGGGGAAGCAGTGGAAGCCATTTGGGGAGATTCACTTAAAGGTTAGTTGATTTCTTGTGTTCTACTTTTAATATCTTTTTTATGTTGGCTATGTATTTACCTCTTTTAAGTTATAGTAGAAAGGCAATGCTGATGGAATGTTGTGCGTATTATCAATTAGTGAAGTATTTATGAAGTGGAGCAAGATGATGTATTCATTTTCTATATCTGCATTGGGAAAATTTTATTGCTTTTTATAGGATTAGAGTTAGATTTTAATTCTTTAACTAAAAGATACTCTGTTAAGCACTTTGGTATTCATTGTTAACGTAATGATGTGCCAATGCTAAGAATGAAATCGAAGATTTATTCTTTGTCTAAGCGAGTTGCTTCCGTTATTTAATACAATCTGATGAAGAAACATCATAGGACAAACTTGATCCTCAGAAACTAGCTTATGATGTGAGAAACGGAAAAACTCTGTTGCTGAGAACTGCTACCAGACTGCTAAAATTTTGAAATTGTACTCGTAATGTCATGGTTACCCTTGATTTTATTAGTGGTTCAGTTATACATTAATGCAACCATATCAATTCATATAATTAGGGAAATGCTGGAAACACAAGTTTATTCTTTATATATATATATATTTTAAATGAAAGATGAAATGCAGGATTTTGAGAATGGTGTAAGCAATCATTATTTGGTCTACCATCTGAGTAATGCAGTCTAGATCTTTCTTTGTGTTTTTTACTGATTTGGGGAGACTGATAGCTGTGGAGTCAAACATCAGTTTCTTTGGTACTGTCTTTGAAAATGATGTTAGTCTATTCGGAAATGGCATAATATATGTTCTTATGAGTTATGAGTATGACTGAGAACTGTTGCCATTTCACTTTGCCTTGTTTATTCTATGTACTCTCTGGTGCCGCCGTGCCGGTAAAGCCAGCACTTTGTAAGCTTATTCTGATGTTGTCTGTTGACTAGTTATCTGAAGATATATGCATCCGGTAATAGTCTACTGAATCAAAGATTATTAAAGCTTTCATTATATTGCACCCCATTTTTCTAGCTACTGAACACCAAAAAATATGATACAACAGGTTTCCTCAGTTCGAGCCAGCAAGTCAGATGACAAAAGACTTTCCATATTCACAGGAACAAAAACTCTCCACTTACGTTGTCAATCCAAGGATGATAGGGCTTCATGGATTGAGGCACTTCTGGTTGCTAAAGACAAATTCCCCAGGCTATTGACAAGCAATGACCTAGCACCTTCTGAAGACTTCATTGTCACAACAGAGAAATTACGATCGCGATTAATTCAGGAGGGGATTAATGAGACTATAGTAAAGGATTGTGAATCTATAATGATAGGTGAACTTGCTGAGATGCAAAATCAATTGCAGACTCTTAAACTCAAGCACATCTTGCTGTTGGACACATTAAGAAGACTTGAGGTTCACACTTTGTCCCCTTTTTCTTCTGAAGGAATTTTGCTTAGTTAAAATATTCCTATAGCTTACTTACAAGCATAAAGACTACCTTGTATTCTTGTGATTGGTGGTTTGCCTCTGTTTCTCTAGATCATGACTATAATATTTTAGTTAAAATACCCTGTGATTTGATGAGGACAATGTGAGTTTTGAATCTCATAATATTAGTGGTGTATGAAGTGTGTGCTTTCCTAATGAGCACAAAAGGTTTCTTCTCTTGTTGGTATAGCTCAGTAAGGTTTCTGTTAATTGCCACAGTGAGGAGATTTATATGATATTTGTTTAATTGATGCTAGTGTCACCTAAACTTTGTCAAAGCATTTTGATTTATTTGAACATACATTCCATTATGTTTCATCAATTGTTGTTCCCATCCACTTCTTTTTACTGACATTTCCCTCATTGGGCTCGTAGAGTATTTAATGATTTTGACCAGTTATTATGTTCTACAGACAGAGAAGATTGAACTGGAAACAACTGTAGTTGATGAAACAAAGGGGCGAGATTCTTACTGTGGCCAAGGGAATCGGAGATTCAGTGGTCAGTTCGTCTTTCATTCTTATGCCTTTGTTTATCAAGCAAGACATACAAAACCATATGTTATGTTGTCCAACTGATAGTTTTGATTGAATAAGTGAGTTTGCTTGTATTGGTTTTTTGTAATTGTTGCAGATTTCTATTCTGTCATGTCTGAGGGCAGTGCAAGTGATTCAGATGCAGATAATGAAAGTAGATATGGAGTAGACATTGAAACAGATGATGAGGATGGAGCATTCTTTGACACAAATGACTTTTTGTCTGCCGAGTCTTTAAGAAGTGCTTCCTATAGAAGTAGAGATAATCCAATATACGCCTATAGCCCCTGGACATGTGAAAAGGATTCTTCATTTTCTGGTCACTTAAGAGAAGCAGGGTGGGAAATAAAGGCAATTGAGTTTCCATACATCAAAAGAAGGGATAGTTTACCAGAACCAAAGGAAAAAGAAAAGCCAGTTGGGCTATGGTCAATCATTAAGGATAACATTGGCAAGGATTTGTCTGGAGTTTGCCTTCCTGTATACTTCAATGAGCCTCTGTCCTCACTGCAGAAATGCTTCGAAGACTTGGAATACTCGTATCTTGTTGACCGAGCATTGGAATGGGGGAAACAGGTTAGCTCTTTTTCTAATCTTCTATTTTTTTTATTTTTTTTCTGGGGTCGGGATGGGGAGATGGAAGATGATCCGGTACCTGCATCTCATTTTTGTAGTTGATTCCACGGCTAAAGTGCGTATATCGTGTGGGGCTATTCATGAAAATTTTCACCTTAGAAATACTATTAGATTGGTTTACTTTACCATGAGCCTGAGATCTAGCTAATTGTTTACCACGTCATTAGATTCAAGTTGTAGGATACTTGGCCAGAAGATTATAATTTATATTTACACTATATGATGGCGCATTTTAGTTGTGCAAGTCTGGTGGCATATTTAGACTTAAGCAACATCATGTTTCATAACTACTGCACGCAGAACATTACCTTTACAGTCAAGAGATCGATGGGAGCAAATATAAGTAACACTAGCTATCCTGCTGCTTTGAAGTCTGTTGAAGAGTTTTATTTTTTGACCACTGAACTTGTAATTGAATGATTTTGTTCTCCTGCTAGGAGGTCTATGAACACCTCATTATTCTTATATCATGCAACCTTATCCAGTGTTCTTTTAATGCTTTCTATATACAGTCATAACTGAATTTGGTCCTGTATTGGATTACTCTACACTTGAATTTATTGGCCTTTGATTTGTATTAAAGATTTGATGAGTTAAAATTGAAAATTGAATTTTGCAGGGAAATGATTTGATGAGAATTCTAAATGTAGCAGCTTTTGCTGTGTCAGGTTATGCATCAACAGAAGGCCGACAATGCAAACCCTTTAATCCTCTCCTTGGGGAGACTTATGAGGCTGACTATCCGGACAAGGGTTTAAGATTCTTTTCTGAAAAGGTTCTTATTCCCGATTAATATTTCTAATTTCTAAAGATTTGTATCCCTATTAATGCCTCCTCTAGTTAGCTTACAAGTTTTAAAGTTGGAAGATTTGCTTTTTCTATGTACTATCTTTGTATGGGAGATATCAATTCTCAGATATCGACATTTTGATCGATGGTTCTTTCTACTTTTCAGGTTAGTCATCATCCAATGGTTGTTGCTTGTCATTGTGAGGGCAGAGGTTGGAAGTTTTGGGCAGATTCCAATCTCAAAGGTAAGTTCTGGGGTCGTTCCATCCAACTTGATCCTGTGGGAATTCTCACCCTTCAGTTCGAGGACGGCGAGACATTTCAGTGGAGCAAAGTTACTACTTCTATATACAACATCATAATTGGTAAAATCTATTGTGATCATTATGGCACCATGCGCATAAGAGGCAGTGGTACTTACTCTTGCAAACTCAAATTCAAGGAGCAGTCTATTATAGACCGGAATCCCCATCAGGTAACTTTTTTGATCATAAAAAATATTTTAGTTAAATTTTTGAAGCCAAATCGACCAGCTGAGATCGTAAAAAGAAGAGCAGTCTTTCTCTCTAGGAAGAAAGAGAGATGGTTGTTTATAGTTTCAATTATAATTGGTAAACCCTAAATCCTTTAAAATATTGGTGAAAATTAATTACAAGCCAGAGCATCCCTATTCTTTTGAATTCATGTTCTCTGTGAAAAAGAAATAGCGTGCTTTTCCTGGTTTCTGGTCAGTGGCTTGTTCCTTTTTTTAATGTTTTAAAAAGCATTTAATCATGGATAATTATGCATTAGGTTAGAAGTCAAAATAATACGTTAAGAGAAGTGCATGACTTGGGTTGCCTGGAAGAAGCTCATCTATAGACATTATGCATATGCTCCAAGTGTGATTGGTATAAAGTATAAACCATTCTATATTTAACGCTTTGTAATCTCCAAATCAAAATGAAACAGCATGTCTCAGTATATGTCTTAATAAGGCATTTAGAGTAGTTAGGCTTCTAGATTGATAATAGATGGTTCTTATGTTAGTATTATATTAAAGTGATTGTAGGTAACGTCTATTATTTGCTTAACCTTCTCACTTTTTGAAATACGAGTATTAGCACGTGCGTCGCACGTGAAGGATGAATTTTTTAAATCAAAAATATTATATTACTACTAACCTTAAATAATAATTTTTTTATAAGGATATACAATCTATATTAAATTAGATTCAAAAAAATTTATAATAAATTAGAGTCCTAATATAATCAAGTCCTACTCATAATAGAATTTTATATGATTTTGGTTTAAATTATAGTGTAAAATTATTTAAATATGAAAATCATAAATTACTATTATAACTTTAAATAAAATCTTTAGTAAGGATATATTAGGTACTTCATATTTTGTAAGAAATATTCATACTTTTATATAAATTATAGATATGTTAAATCAGGCATTAGGATAAGTTTACCATCCATTGTATACTAGTTATACTTTATACCATATAGTTTGTTAGTTCATATGTGTCCCTGTGTCCTCCTTACTTGGTTTAATCTGTATATTATTGTGCAAAAAAACAGGTTCATGGATTTGTGCAAGACAATAGAACCGGGGAGAAAGTAGCGGTCCTGCTAGGGAAGTGGGATGAAGCAATGTATTATGTGATGGGTGATCCAACTACAAAGCCAAAGGGATATGATCCAATGAGTGAAGCTGTTTTACTATGGGAAAGAGATAAATCTACTCCCAAGACAAGATATAATCTCACGTCGTTTGCAATATCTTTAAATGAATTGACATCTGGTTTAAAGGAGAAGCTCCCACCAACAGATTCAAGATTGAGACCAGACCAGAGGCATTTGGAGAATGGAGAATATGAGCTGGCAAATGCAGAGAAGCTAAGGCTTGAACAGTTGCAGAGACAGGTTCATACAATTTTGTCTGTGCTCACATTATGGGACATGTGCCTGCACATTTCATTGAATATTCTATCTACCAAACCAAATTAATTGTGCTGTCTGCTCTATCTGGAAAATTTATTGCCTTCCGCATTAGTTATATGAATATGGATTACCTTGCTGAAAATCCCTCACTAATTCTGATATGTTGAACTAAATCTAAATTATATCACCTTCTTTTCTCGGGTTATTAAAAATTACTGCACAGCTGTTTTATACAAAGGTAAGATGCAGTCTTAATCTAGATTATAGTATACATAATCAGTTGAGGTCTGTGGATCCTCAATGACTGTTGATCCATAAGAAGCCATTGAGCAATTTCCATTTGATTTTCTTATTCTGTTTGAGGTCCAGGTAACCTATCTATTGTTCAATGACTGGAACTGAGAGAAATACAGAGAACACCTTGCTAAATACTGGAGGGCTCACCGTATATCTGTTTAATCGTTTTCGCTGGTGTATCCTCAATTTGCATCTCCTGTTATGACGACACTAAGTTGGTTTGATTTGTTGGTGCAGGCAAGGAAGATGCAAGATAGAGGATGGCAGCCAAGATGGTTCAAGAAGGACGAGGATGGTTGTTACCGATACATGGGTGGATACTGGGAAGAAAGGGAGAATGGTAAGTGGGACGGGATCCCCGACGTGTTTGGACAGCCTTGTGATTTACCTATTTCTGTGACGGAGGAATCAGCCATTGCTTCTCATCTCAGCTGATTCCTAGCTAAATCATTTCCACAATTTTACCAAGTTGAAATCATGCATATTCCCTTGAAACCAGCAAAAGATCTTTCAGGGCCACAAATTTTGGGCATTCAATACTTTGCCACTTAAGAAATATATGTGCCAATTAGACCACGGAAGTTATGGCCATCCTAGTAGCCATTACATTCATCATGTGTAAATTTTGGTGCCAAGAACTTCACAAAAAAAAAAAGAAAGTGTATTATGTTCGTGATATTAAAATGTTTCGATGCCCTACAAAGTGAGTGACGAAGCCATTGGCAATTTGGTCTTATAAACTGCAACAATTTGCCACTTATTTGTTCACTAATTATCCAAATCTTACACATTCAATGCCACAAACTTTTGTAAAGAACTTCCAGTAAAATGAAATGCAAGTTCAACAAAAAACTGGAATGAAATTTCTTTAATTTGATTGAAGTGATACAATGGACAAGTTTTGAACTAGGACTCAGGACAACAGTTTTGATATGATTTGCCTACAAAACTGTATACTCTCCTCATTTCCTTCCTATAATTAATACATATTAAAAATACTCAAAAAGACGATTGGAAAGAATAAAGCACTAGCCTAGTCAAGACAGATGCAGCACCAAAGGTTACTTCCATGCTTTCCTTCCACGGAACTGTTTGTCGGCTCTTTGCCGTAGCTTCTTCTTTACTTCTCGAGTTCTTGCTATCTTGGCTCTTTTTGCCGCAAGTGGCATAGCTTTTTTGTTCTCCTTTTGTCGATTGCTTAAACCACCCGTCTGTCCAATGATGGTAACACAAACACATGAAAATAATATTTAATCATTAACTTAAATGAGAGAGGTTTTTGATATGATGTGAAAATGGAAGTTAAAGCTCTAATAATGAGATTTCTAATCAAGGAAGCAAACCTTTTTCTGTTTTACAGCAGTACGAGCCTGATATTTCCCTCTCTCCTCCCTCCCTTCTCTTATTAACGCCAATCTCTCATCCTTTGTTAGCTTCCTTCGTATGTTAGCCTGATATGAAAAGGCAGATGCATTAAATGTTCTTGCAACAAAGATAAGAGAGATCACTCATATCCTTTAAAAAAGAAACAAAAATCTCCAAGCTAAAAACTTTAATAGTTCAACTCTTTCAGAAACATGTGGTACATCAGTTTTTAGAAACCAAATTCATCCTTATACCTTATTGACTTGAAATAAGTATCTTGCTTCATGGGAAAAATTGAAATAAAAAATACTTAATAGGAAAGCTCACCTCAAGGGTGGAAGCATCAACTCTCTTGATGCTAAGTTGGTCTGAGCTCGGAACCTTGAAACCGTGCTGGGTTAAGACAGCCCTGGCGTCCTTCTTAGCCTAATAATAATCAAGTTCAAAGATAAATCACATGAGGAATTTGATCCTTTAAGACATCACTCCATAATTAAAGAAGGAATCACAATTAAATTGATAGTTAATGCATGCTTGACTTAACACTAAGAAATTGATACCTTTAGCTCTCTTATTCTTTGGAAGTCCTCATTAGAAAGAATACCATCATTTGTGTCCGAAGAATCATTCTGGGTTGCTACTGCTATTTTCTTCAAAGCACGAAGGCTTTGATTGGCTGCATCCACTTGACCCTCAGAGTCAGAGAACTTCCTTTTCTTTGCTCTTGATTTATTGTTATCAACATCAGCAACCCTCTTCCTACTGGTATTAGTTTCCAGTAAACTGGAATCCTCAGGCTCCTCATCAGCATTTCCCTCAGTCTCTTCTTCATCACTGATTTCATCATCCTCGTATTCATTATCATCCATGTCAGATGCTTCATTATCTTCATCACTTCCATCACTGTCCTCCATTTCGAGATCAAAATTAATTGAGCCACCACCATCACTTTCATCGCTCCCATCCTCTTCAACAAGATCACCACCATCAGCTTTTTGATCATCGTCATCTGTGCAGTCATCATGACTCTCCCCTTCTATATCATCATCACTATTACCTTCATCTTGTTCCAATAACTCAACACCAGGGATATTGCTAGGTACATGCACCTCACCAAAGGCTTTAGGCCTGGCCTTTGGGTCAGTAGGTCTCCCTCTATCCTTCTTGATTAATAATGAAGGGCAAACCTTCAAGAAAGAAAACACTTTTTCAGTCCCTTACCATTGAACCCCGATGTAACTAAACTTTTGTTCAAATAGTTAGCTTGGTTGAGAAAAAGCAAATATGAGTCTGTCGGTGAGAGTGCGAGAGTGAGAGATTTACCTCTCTAAATAACGTAAGAAGTGAACGAGCAGCTGATGAAACAGCTTTCTCATGTGACTTTCTATACAAGACAAGGTCTTGTAGCAAATCTTCTGTCATCAGCTGAAGATAAAGGGTTGGAACACAGAGTATAAAGTATCACTATCAGAATCTGATAAAGAAGTACAGAAGGCTTAAGTATTATACCAAAGGCATGCGCAGACAGATTTCTCGAACTACGTTAAGTCCAACAGAGATAGCCTGATGAAAGAAAATTGGGGGATGATCAAGATAGAATCACCTTTAGAAAAATTTCCTAACAACTTAAAGGTACCTCAGGCCGTGATTTATCATGCACAAATTGGTTAACAATTTGCTTAAACAATGGTTCGACTGCATCAGGTGGTACCTAGTAAAAGAGAATTCAAGGATTGAGCTGGAATATGTCTATAATTATATGACTAAGTAATGAGATATTCAAAGCAGAGCCACATAAAATTGGATTAAAAAAAAAAAAAAACAATAACATGACCAATAGTGGTTACCATTTCATGGCACGCTTGAACAGCGGCAGCAAGCAGATTTGTGACATCTCGTTGATGAGGCTGCCAATAGAAACAGGCAGACATAGATAAACATCAAGCTCAATAGACTCCTGACATCAGTACTACTTTAGTTACCTGAACATATCTCTGAAGATAAGGATAGAAATTCAACAAGATCAACTGGTGAAGGCCAACTGTTCGAGCAATTACTTTAACCATCATCATTTTTACCTTGAAGGAAAAAAAAAAAGATTATTGAACAAACAAGTAGAGGAGGGATGGCAGTGGGGCGGGGAATCCCAGTTCCCCGTGGGGATCTGTCCCGAACGGGGCGGGGATTCCCCGAAATATACCCCCGCAGGGCGGGGACGGGGGCGATTTTCTCCCAGACTAGCGGGGCGGGGATCATACTTCCCGTCCCAAGGGGATCCCCACCCCGTTCCCCACGGGGCCCCGCCAATTTATATATATATATATATATATATAATCTATTTTAATTAAACTATTATAAAATACATTTTATATTTTAATATACACATCAATAATACAAAGCCCTCGTTTCTCATCCTCTTCTAAATGCATTGAAGTATTGAAAAAATTAATGAAAATGTAATAATATAATTTATCATTGTACTTTTAAGATAGTATAATTAAATGATATTTTATCTTTTATACGAATTGAGTCATTTTTTGGTGATTTTGTTGACATTTTTAGTTATATGTAATTTTTTGGTGATTTTGTTGACATTTTAGTTATATGTAATTATGTGGATTATTTTTATATATTAAAATATTATTTTTTCTATACATTAAAAAAATTAAATAAAAAAACATTTTGTGGGACGGGGATACCCGCGGGGCGGGGATGGGGAAAAAAAATTCCCCGCGAAGTTGGCGGGGACGGGGTTGGGGATTGCTCCCCTGGCCCCGCCCCACCCCGTTGCCATCCCTATTAAGAGGACAACAATTTTCCAGAATGATGAAAAAAATGTGGAGGTATTAAAATTAACAACAGTTACCTCAAACCTTTCATTGCAAGATTGCAGACGAGTAAACAACTTTTCGGAGAAACCCTGTATGCATAGCTTTGATTAGCATCTTTAATACTTTAAAGAGTATATAATACAAATGAAACACAACAATTTATCAAGGAAACCTGTGAGTCTTTCAAATGGTTTAGTGGTGAATAGTAGTTTGAATTGGTTTTTTCAGAAGATCTCCGCTGCTGCTTTTTCATGCTACGCATAACACGCTGCAATTTTGCCTTCTTTTTCTTTTTGCTTGATGTTGTACCTTTGTGGCTTGCCTACATTTCAAAAGTAAAATTCATACACAGTGACACATAAACATCCATAATAAAAAGATAATCACACTAATAAAAAGATTTAGTGGTATCCATAATCCATTGTGTCACGTCAGGTTCTAAGACCATATGAGTTACTAGGAGGCTAGGAGCACAATAAAACTTACAAGAATGAGATAAACCAACCTTGTACATAGCTTCTTTATTCAGTATTACTTGAGGCTGTGGGGTTGATTCATCATCTTCACTTCCAGAATCATCAGTATCATCATCTTCAATCTTCTCAAAATCAAGAAGAAATGACAAGGCAGCAATCATGATCCTGTAATGTTAAAATATGCATATAGCGATTATTTGATGTAAACAAGAAACATAGACGAGCAGCTATAATGATTAGTACACAATGGCAACCTTGATGAGGGATGAAAACATGCCATACATATAGCATTTGCTGTCCTGTCATCAAACCAGACTTTCCTCCGATGAAGATCACAAACAGTAATAAGAGCTCTCTTTGCTTTCGACTCTTCCTCTTGCTGATTGCCAACAATTATATACATTAGACCATAGACACTTAAGAAAACAAAATCAAGATGTTTTAACTGGGTAAATCATAATACCTGCAGCATTCCGAACAAAATGTTCTGAAGGGGTTTATTCTTAGGATCATTCTTATGCTTCAGGTTCATACGTTTGATTGTATGAATAACATGAGAAAATGCTAATTGTTTCAATGCCCTATCCCCCACTGTCTGGAGCTCCATGAATACCACAAGTGTCTCCACAATATCAATGATCTGAGATTCAAAAAATCAACACCAACAGCCATTACGGGGTATAGACACAGATCATAGACATTGTTCATTCTTCCTGGCAATACATACAAAGTACAGAACTCCAATCAACACATGAATGTGCATCTTTTGCTCAAAACTTTATATTAAAATTTTCATTGCAACCAATTAAGATTTTCCATCCCGCACATTCAGTCCTTTTGCTATATTGCTTTACTCCAAGTAATGCCAATGGTATAGTAACACATTTCTATGGTTCATGTAAGAATTGAATAGAACTGCTGTATAGCCAATTAGTAAGACAATGCACAAATGTAAACTGGCATAGAGCAACATTAAAATCCAATCAAAAAATCATAACAAAAATCTTTGAAAAAAAACTTTTTCGCTCAAAAAAAAAAAAAAAAAGAAACATTTTCTACAAACCAAAGAAAACGATACCTTTCTGTTCACCAAAAGAATCAGAGCTTGTGTTGCATGCATCCTAAGACCCGAAGGCAGATTACGGGCAGAAGATTTCAGAAACCGGAGCAATTCACTCGGAAACTGAGCCAATTCCTTTGGATAAAATGGGGTAACGTGGCTTAAAAACATCACCCGATCACCCAAATCCTTGGCGACGGTGGAGTCTGCGGAGATTCCACTGAGTGAAGTAAAATTTAACGCAGCTTGCTGCTGAAAGAGCTCAAGAGATGACTTGAATTGGTCGTAAATAAGGATTAACTCCGATGTATAGCCTTCCGCGTCGGATTTCATCTTGGATTGTAGGGTTGAGAGGTTGAGCTTATCGGCGGCTAGACCGGAGGCGGAGACAGAATCGGCGGCGAGGTCAGGTAGAGACGCCATCGCCGGCGTCGGAGATTGAGGAATTTAGGAGGGGAAACTAAAACCCTAGTGAAACATGAGGCTCAGCTCAGGTTTTAAAAGAGCGCAACTTTGTAATTTTACTCTTCCTTATTTTCAGATTAGATGTAAACATATAGTGGGCCAGATTCCTAAGGCCCAACTATTGGTATCATAATGGGACGAATCTTTAGTCCACATTCCTTACGGCCCAGTTTCACATGTGATGAATTGCCTCTATCTCATATAAGCGTAATGGTTATGTGCCCTGGGTACGGATTCTATATTTGTGCCTAACCCAATCAAGATCCATGGTAATTGGTTTAGAAAATTGGTTTTGAATCATTAGAACCAATGTTGAAATGGTTATAATTAATCCATTTATGGATTGAGTGACAAATTATTAATCTATATGTTTGTAGTAGATAATTGAGATATGTCAAATCGTTCAAAACCAACTTTTAATAAGGAGGATTCTGGACATTGATACTGGAGGAATAGAAGGGCTGGAGAGCTATTTCTATTTTAGCAAGATTGTATCGGCAAGGTGTTGAAACGGTTATATATGCACACTTCAAAGCCAGTGAAAACTCCTCTAGGAACCATGTCCAAACTGTCCATATCTCAAAAACCAAAGACTGAAGATGAGAAGAGATATATGTTTGGAGTTCCATATGCAAATGCATAGGGGAGTCTTACATACGCAATGGTGTGTACTAGGCCAGATTTAGCACACTCAATGAGTGTGGTGAGCAGATTCATGGAAAATCCAGATAAGACACATTGAACAACTTTAAAGTGGATCTTCACATATATGAATGAATCACAAGACATTGGATTAAAGTTTAGAATGCAAGAGTGAATCTCAGATTACATAAAAGGATATTTTGACTCAGATTTTGTTGGTAACAAAGATACAAGAAAGAGTTTGACAGGTTACATTTTCACTATGTTTGGAACGATTGTAAGTTGAAAGGTTTTCCACCAATCAGTGGTAGTCCTTTCTACTATAGAATCTGAATATATTGCAATGATAGAAGTAGTGAAGAAGTCAATATGGTTAAGAGGTATGCTCAAGGAAATGGAGTATGATCAAAGCAAGGTGCAAATTCTTTGTGATAATCAAAGCGCCTTATATCTTACAAAGCATCAAGTCTTTCACGAGCGATCTAAGCACATAGATGTTAAACTCCATTTCGTGAGAGATATGGTAGACAAAGGTAAGGTGGAGGCTGTCAAGATGAGGACTGAAGTGAATGCAATGGATATGCTAACAAAATCATTACCTTGTGTGAAGTTTAAACATTGCATGGACTTAGTAAGGTTGCAGGCCTGGTGAATAAAGACTCAACATCAGTATTCTTTTTCGGTTTATAACTTTATAGGATTGTACAACTAAGTGTCCTTATTTAATTTGTTTTCTTGTGTAGATCTTTGTTTGTTAGTGTGCAAGTATGCTTCAGATCAAAAAGTGGAGAATTTATAGTATATTTTGGTCAGAAACGTGTCAAGGGACTCAGAACCGGGTTCGGAATTGGTAGAACCAGACATTTAATGTGAAGGGTGCTCACAGTTATAATTTTAGTCTCCCATGCTCAATGTTAAGTGAGATAAGATACAACTAGGGTTCTTGAGTTTAGGGTTTGAGTGCTAGTTGTGTGTTCTTCTAATTCCTCGAACTCCTAATTAATATAGCTGCGAATTTCTCGTCGTGGACGTAAATCACCTCTGTGATCGAACCACTTAAGTGCTTTGTGTGTTTTGTTGTCTTTCAACCGTTGTGGATTGTGTTGGTCCCAAGTGGATGCAAAGGTTCAGAGGGGGGTGAATGAACCTCTCTCTTTTTTGCTTTTTTTCTCTATTCTCTGGAAGCTGCTGAAAGATATTGCTTCTTAGAACAACTTATCAGTCTAGTGATTTGCTTTCAGTAAACTTGTTGCCGCAGCTTCACACTCAGAGTTATGCACAGCGGAATATGTTAAAGAATAGAGAGTTTAGCATATATATTCTAACACTTTTAACTATAAGTTAAAACGTCAGATTCACATTTAAGTTCATATAAACAAAGCCATTGATATGCATGCAGCAAGATATAGAAATGTATACTGAAAGCAGTAAATGAACACAAAGCCTTTATAGAGGTTCGAATGTGGTGTAAGTCTTCTACATCCTCTCTTCTCCTTCACATGGAGGATATCCACTAGAGCTTTAGATTTACAGGACTCTTTTCCTACTAAAACACTCTAAGGATTCTAACTAAACCTACTAATGTTCTTACTACCTTCTTAGGTTTCAGCAACTAGACAGGATCCACACAGGATGTCGTCTTCAAAACAAGACCAAAACGCACAACAAGGATTTAATTCCTATCAATTATGGACACCTAAATAAAACAACCTACACACACAACATATAAAAGGTTTAAACAAATCTTCAACTGTGGTGAAATAAAAACACTCAAAATCTTCAATGGTAGAATGTTTTTGCTTCGGGTTGAGTGAGGGACTGAAAAGTGTTGGATATTTCTTTTAAGCTCGATGATCGTTGTAAGCTTGGAAGTTTAGGGTGCGATCTTCAAATTTTCAGTCCTCTTTCTTCTCAGCCTCACACCTTCCTTTTATAGTTGCTAGAATGCGCCAGTTGAAGGGTGCACATTCCACGCGTCTTCATATAAGCTCCTCTCTGATCCATTCACGTTCAAGTGTATTCCTTGTTGATTCGATCTGGACGCTCAACATTCTTCTACATGATCTTTATGATCTTCAAGGTACACCCAATTTAATGCGTACCAGAAAAAGTAAGAGCAAACTCCTCCTTGTGTATCAGGGCCATTAAATGCAGTTGTCCTTTTCGTTGCAGGTTGTAGGCGCTTGCTCAGGCCAGGTGCCAGCTCTTCATTCACTCGCCGTCCTTATATTTGTCCTTATGCTTCAGCCTGTCGCGCACTGCACCTTCAACTGAAGTTGATGTTTCCTCGTATCAACAGAGAACATGCAGCGGGTGTTGAATCCTTCGAGGTTGATCCCGCTGGACATGTCTCACTTCAGTTGCTGCAACTTCTTCTGTATTGCTGCAACCAGACTTAATGCATTCAGAGCATGTTGTGTCCGGCCAGTCGTGCAGCATGCAGCAAAGTTGTTCTCCTTCAGCTCTTCCAAGACAAGCTCGCTATATGCAGACTTCTTCTTTCCTTGATGCATGCAGCTTGCAACTTTGAAACTCAGTGGAAGACTTCAGGCAGACCTTTGCTACTTATTGAAACTAAGCACTAAGTGGGAAAATGATCAGTAAGAACATAGTAGGTTACAACAGGTTTTGTCTCATCAAAATACATCAAGGGTTCTTCTTACAGATTGCATCGGAGGTGTTGCGCTAGGTTGAATTTTGGTTGGTTGATTGCTGGCGATCGGATTCTTGATTTAACAATATGTGTCTTATCTATGTAGCAATATATATATATATATATATGATATTGCATATTTCGTAATACCACTCATCATCAATGATTTTCCATTGCCCGTTTGCTCGTACGCGAAGATAGTTGCTGGAGACGAAGATCAAATTCAAACATGCTTAGGTTTGATCTTATTATTATGATCACACACACACACATATATATATATATATATGTTTGAATGCATAACCAATGCTCACAATTAAATCCACTTAATACCGAAAGGGCCATCTTTATTGCAGCTTCCTTGTTGTAACACCCCGACCCACTATTGGAGGATTGAGGCACTACCATGACGTTACATACTCAAAATAAAATATTTGTATAAGGAACAAAATGATTAAGAAAAGGAAATGTTTTGTGTATGAAAACTTAGCAGAAGACTTAATTATGAAAACACGAGTCATTTCTCTTTTTCTGATATAATATAAAGGATAAAGATGCAAACATCCTACTTGTGTCTTACCCACATTTGTAAATCAAAACCTTGAAATATTTTAAAACATATAAAAATATTACATAAACAGTTAAACAAATATAGAAGGTTTCAGAAAGTATTAAGCACCATCAAAACATACATATTAACATTAATCAAAACATATACTTCTTGGGAGGAGTCCATACAGCCGGCTACACATCCGCTTCGTTGTAAGCTAAACCTGAAAAGATTTAAAGGTAACATCATGAGACTCATCTGGAGAGGAAGCCCAGTGGGATAACAATACTTTTCCATACATAGAAACAATAATTAAACACGTACTACATGTCCAACAGGCACGCTCACCCGTTTTGGACCCTCATAACATTAGACCAGACACTCTCGCCCTTATGGTCACATAACATTAAGGAATGTGAGCACGCTAACCCACTAGACCTTGCTTTCATAGACCAGACACTTTGGCCCTTATGGTGGTCGCCCGACATGAAGCCCTCCCGGTTATAGCTACGATGCTTCCCTCCGTAGATTTTTATACATATCTTACTAATTTAATTATCAACACGTAGTAGAGAGTAGAAGTTACCCACTTTTGAAGATTTCACTTGAAGCGGGGATAGCCACTGAAGTATACGGTCGTCTCGTACTGCACTCGACACATTCATTTACATTTAGTCTTTGATCACGTCTCGATCATATCATACAAATATATGCATATCCATTTTTATATATTACTTAGTTAACATATTACTTGATGCTCATTAACATGTTTTAGTTAAGCATAATACCATGAAGTCATGTCATGGACACCTATATAACCTAAGATACTTATCATCCATGCCACATATGTATATATTATAAAAGCATAACAAATAATATTAAGAGACTCTAAAGCATTCTTTAAAACATGCATCAATTAATCATTTGAAAGAAAACTATTTAAACCTTATGAACTCATAAAACTCTATTACATTACTTTGAAACCTAAACGGTTTATCACCTTACACATAAGCTCACATTTTATTTCTCAAAATCAGTTTCAAAAGATGGTTGAAATCTCACTTTTAATCATAGATAAAACCAGATTCAAAAGCTAGTAACTTGTAGATAGAAGTACACTCGTTAGCATATAACGATATTCATATTTAAAACAAAATATCTAAAATTTATGAAAATAATCATACATTCACATAATACCTCTTAGTTGGTCATGCTAAAACAATAGATATAAGTTCCAAACACACAAGCTTTGGTAATTAACTTATTGTACCTAAAAATTGTTTGGAAGGTACTCTAAATCAGTTTGATTTATAAAATTCACCATAAAATCATATAGTTATTAAAACCTTCTGGAATTAATAATTTAAACTCACAACATCACTAATGGAAACTTGGTAAAACAGTTTTGAAAAATTGTAATTCATCGATTTTCTAAAATTATTCTGCTAAAGTCCAAAACTGCAGAATTTCATCTTGAAACTAGACTATGTTTGAAAAATCATTATAACTTGTACACTTCTTTAAACACTACCAAATTTTAAACATAGACTCATGACTTCATGTAAAATTACGTACCAAAACAACTTTGAAAAATCATGACTAAGATAATTTGCAAAATTATTTTTCCAAGGTCCAAGATTGCGAATTTGAATTTGAAACTGGGCTAACTTTGAAAATTCAGTATAATTCATACACTACTCTAAAAATTACCAAATTTTTACCATGGTTTCATAACTTAATATAGAATAATACATTAAAACAGTTTAGAAAAATGATAATGGACCAATTTTATAAAAGTGTGTTCCTACAGTCAAAACTACAAATTTTGGACTTGAAACTGCACCATCTTTGAAAACTCACTATACTTCATACACTTCTCCAAACATCACCAAATGTTAACCATATATTCTAAACTTCATGTAGAATAACATACCTAAACAGTTTTGAAAAATGTTCATTTACTGAATTTATAAAAATAATTTTCTAGGGTCTGAAACTGCACATTTCAATTCGAATGGACTATCTTTGAAAATTCATTATAACTCATAAACAACTCCAAACATTACCAAATTTTAATAATACACTAAATAATTCATGTAGAATAACATAGTAAAACAGTTTTGAAAAACACCAAGCATAGGATTTTATAAAAATCGACAAAGAGGACTGAAATTTCCATGTTTTTCATAAGTTGATTAGATCCACTTATTTTTTTTGATAATTCGACTTTTAAGAGTCCATTAACCTCAAGAAATCATCATAACTCAGTTTAATACACTTGCAATGAGCTTAGACAAGATAATCAAACATTCAAAGGTCAAATCAACATGCAATTGCACATTCAATACTCAAATATCACATATTTTGAAGATCAACACTTAGAACAAGACATTTAACAAATTCCTTCACAATTATCCTTGGATCTTACATGCAATAGGTTTTAGTAAGGGAATCAATCATGCAAAGTTTAATCCAACATGTATTTGCTCAATCAACCCTAATGATAACCTATTTTGAAAATCAATATCATATTATCCTAACAAATTTCACTACATTGTAGAGATTCACTCTTAGATCACACATGCAATGAGCTTAGATGAGGGGAAACAAACATGCAATACTTTTTCATTATGCATTTCAACATTTAGAACCTAATCATGCTTCTAAAGAGAATATTGGTAAGGATTAGCCAAGGATACCTATTGGATGAACAAACAAAGAGTTCTTTGAAGTTTGCTTGGAAGAAGACTATACTTTTGAGCTTAATTCCTCATCTTATCTTGGAAGGATCTTGTCTCTTTACTTAATTCTTGAAAAAGGCAGCCTGTTTGAAGGTGGGAGTGAATGTGTTTTTTTGTAATGAAGGGAAGAAAGGGTAGAGAGGAGGAGCAAATGAGCTAGAGAGAGATGATCAAAATGAGAGGGGTGGGATGTATATCCCCTTTCACATATCTATATATATATAGTGTATAATCATGGTATAATGCATGTATTATACATGTAGATTTTGTAAATTAATATGTATAAACATGTAGATCACACTAAAGGTGTGATGACTAATAGTATTGAGACTTGTGGTGGATTTGATGGAGGCATGGTGCTTGAGTGTATTTCTCATCTAATGTGACATGTGTAATAATTAGAATCATGGAAATCATACATGAACTTTATGTCCAAATATTACATACTATATAAGTCACACAAATATGAATAAAGATATATTTAATTGAACACACCATATAAGTCATATACTATATTGCACATAAAACTATATAAATTGGACATAATTATAATTGAACACATTAGTCATGCTTCTTTCACTAAGTATTGAAATTCAACTTATCTAATTTTTTTTTTGTTCCTTTACTTGTGCGTGTCGAGTGCATCACGATTAACTCAGTCTCTTCGGGTAGCTATCCTGCAAGACTTTTTATACTTAAAGAAACATTAACTCATTTCTTTTGATAAAACATAAAACTTGATATATAGAGATTATTTACAATAAATCATTTAAAAAAATGAATTTGTAAATAAAAATATGCTATACAAATTTTCTAAAAACGGGGTGTTACACTCGTACACTTGTCTCGTGCTACTGAATACTCTGTCAGCCCTAAACAACTTAGAAGAAGAGAAAACTTAATTCATACATGACAAGGCTACTATTGATCATAGTAATTAAACCTCATCTGTGCCACCTTTCAAAGATGAAGAGTAGAGGTAGAAAGTACTTCTCATCTTCCTTGAAGAGATAGAAAAGACTGCTCATCTTCTTTGACTCTTTATATTTAGCATGGCATATACCCTATAGGATAAGATGTGGGGGCACATGTTATGTTAAGAAAGTTTCAAAACTCTTTTTATAGATAGATATAGATATAGACAGATATAGATTACTCTCGTACAATTAAGATTTTTTTGTTTTAAACTATGAAATTGCATCTAATTTAATTCATTCTCAATAGCCATAAAAATGATCATCTTAGGGTGTTCACAAAAAGGATGACCTCATTACACTCGTAGTCTCTAAAGAACGTGAACCAACTATGTAGCATCTACATAAAATCAAGTATTGTATATGTCACTAGTCCGATCTTTTGTAGGAATTACCTGTAATAATGAACTTACAAATTGAATGAATTTTTTTATCATAAAAAGATTGTCGTTCTTGACTCTGTTTCACCTTAATTGTTATTTGAACAAGTAAAAAGTTTTGTCTAGCTTGGTTTGAGTGGGGACAACACTTTCTTCTTCAAGTTCATGGGGTTTTGAAAAATCCAAACATCTCCGAGATAGATAAAGAGGTAGGAATTTCTCAAATGAGAAGTAGTAAGTTAAAATATTACACTGAGGGAGTGATATCTGAATATAAAATATGACTATTATAACAAATGTGTATGATTAAATATAACGTAAAGGTACGACCAATATAACATAAACTTCAGAATAAATAAACAAAAAGATGAATCTACTCTAACTCAAATTATTAAGTTATAAACTCATTATTTAGATATAATTCAACAATCAAATAATACAAAACTATATGGCCAATTAGTGAAGGGTCTGAGAATGATTATATCCAATTCACTGGATTAAATTTGAAATAACTTTGATCGTTTCATCAAACATCTACCAAGAAAATTGAAGCAGCTTCATGTTGGGAAGCAATGGCGCTACAAATGTCTCCTCGAATTTCTCTAATTTCTGCCCTCAAAACTGCATCTTTTCCCAACACCTCTCAGGTTCTTCTCTTCATTTCCCTTTCTACATTTCTGTGTATGTATGTATATGCTTTTGGGTATCTCGATTCTTGTATCTATTGAAATGGGGTGTTATTACATGTTCTTAATTCGAATCTGAGTGACATGTTGATAAATTCCATGCTCATCAATTCTTGTGGGTGTCTGTATATATGTATGTGTTCCTTCTACTAGTGGCTGATACTGTGATACATCACTTATGCTTGATGGGTTCATGCTGTTTTGAAGAAAAGTGTGGTTCTTGATGGATTAATGTCAAGATTAGATGATAGAAGGTGGTCCTTGAGCTCCCCAGATGCTAAAATACACCAGATTGTGCTTTTGAATCAAAGGGGAGATCCATCAAATGGGGATGTTTCGTTTCGAAACATTGCCCAACCATGCCTTGGTGAAGAAGCCATGATTACAAAACACCAGTCATATCCGTCGTCATTCTATGTGGTGAGGGATGACTTGTTGCACCCTCTCGTAAATGGTAATAAGGCGAGGAAATTAGATGCTCTGCTTCCGCTCCTTCAAGATCGTGCTGTAACGGATGTGGTGAGCTTCTGCCTGCCTGCCTGCAATTTCCCAAGTGCTTTATCATATTTGGGATTGATCACTGTTGTGTAATCTTGCTTTGAAGCTTTGTGTTTTTCGGTGACTATTGATTGTACTTTTAGTAGTTCTTGTTCTGCAATCTCTGTATGTGGAAGAATGAACTTAAGTTGTGTTTGGATGGAGGGATTTTAGATTCGTAGCAGTAAATCCATTGGCAGTGTTTGGATTAGATTTAGAATCTATCACTTTTATTTTGAATCCATTCATTTCAAATCCGTCAATCCAAACACAACCAAATAGTTATGGTACAATTGAGAATTTGTGCATAACATATTGAGTCATTGTATCTGTGTATACCTTTAAAAGTAGTAATATATCCTATTGGAACCTTTTTAGGTTACATGTGGGGGCTGCCAAAGTGCACACACTGCTGCAGTTGGTATGTCCGAAACTAGAATGCTGTATGTTTGTTAGATTCCAGATGCTTCTCGTTGTTCACTATCAAGCATCAATGATGCAATTGTAACCATTCATTTGAACGTCATGCAGCCGTGTCTTGTGCGGAGAGAGGAATAAAGCCACACCTACTTCTTCGAGGAGAAGAGCCTGAAACTCTAACTGGATACAATCTTGTTTCTAAATTATACGGAAATGTGGTTTATGTTCCAAGATCTATATATGCCAAACGAGAAGAAATGCTTGCAAAGCACGCTGAATTGGTTGCAGGCACCGATGGATCTGTTATATGGCTCAATGATATTATGGAGGCTTCCTCCAAAAATCATGCATCCAGGCAAGAGAACTTTTCGCAAGTGGATCCTCTTACATTTAGTGAAAAATCAAAGAAGATTGTTATCATAAATGAAGGTGCAGGAGATGCAGTAGCCTTATTAGGTATTTAAAAATGTCTGCTTTTGAGATTCTATTTATTTCTATAATATCGTGATATTATAGATGATTCATATCTTCTCATGTTACAAATCTTGCATATTCTGGAGTTGTGAAATATTACAAATGACATTCTAGTCCGTTTGCTATTAATAACTACGAAGTGTGTATTACTGTTTATTTCTGTGGTCTCCTGTAATGAGGGATAAAAAAACATGCCCATGCATATAGTGAGAATTATCTTGCAGGTTATATGGTGATGTTGAAATCTGATCCAAACATTTGTGTTTTATATGCTTCAAACGATACTAGTATCTCTTTGTTCAATGCCTTAACATATCACATATAGAATTTTCTAAATTTGCATTTTCATTTTGCTATCTCTTTAGTTAATCCATTTTACTTTCGTATGCATATCGAAAGCTTAACTGAGAAACCATCAACTCGTTCTTCCTGACAGGTGTCATGCGTTTGGTAAACTATTTATCCCAGAAACATTTGTTTGGCAGAAAGCAGGCCCTTAAAATTGTAGTAGATGCTGGCACCGGGACTACGGCTGTTGGTTTGGCACTTGGGGTTCTATCTTCAGGGTGATATTGACTTTTGTTTTTGATATGCTTCGACTCATCTTTACAGTTCACCTTCTTTTTTAACACCATGTTAGTGTTCCCATGATTTTCTTGAGGTAACCACCATCTTCTCTTACTTTTCCTGGACCCTATTTGGACCATTAGGCTTCCATGGGAGGTGAATGCTGTGATGCTTGCTGACACAATTGATAGCTACCAAAAAAAGGAGCAAAGTTTGATATCCGATTTTCTTGGAAGCTATACATGTGCTGCTGTCCAAGCCTCGTCTGAAGAAAACACTGGAATCGTGCAATGGGTAGAACGCAGCATACCCAGAAAGTAATTAACAAGTTGTCACAGTATAGGAATGAGGAGCTTGTTTCACTTATCAACTTTCTTATCTACACCATTGTCGAATCCTTGCAGGTTTGGGAAAATATTGGAAGGCGAAGTTCAACAATGCCAAAAGATAGCACGACAAACTGGTATTCTAGTGGATCCGATATACACTTTAGCTGCTTGGGATCTTGCAACTCAGCTAAGCCAAAACGGGGAAGAAGATACGAAAGTGGTGATGCTTCACACAGGAGGTACGTTAGGAATGTTCGGATTAGCCCAACGATATAAGTCGTACTTCTGAATGCCTGAAGAGGGTATGGAATAACAGCACAATTCTAACAAGTTTTTTAAGTGATGAAGACTATATTACTATTTTGAGAAAATTAGTTCTTGGAAACACATCTCTGGTTATTGCATCTTGTAGGGATGAAATTTATTACAGATTTACTCCATCTTTACAGTTAATAGTTCATAGCAAATTGGTAGTACATAATTGACTCACCATGAATTGTTTCAGTTTTATTTTTCTAGTTATATTCTAAATTTGGTTGAAACTATTATCATTTTGCGTTTATAACATGGATATATAATATATATATATATATATAGAGAGAGAGAGAGAGAGAGAGAGAGAGAGAGAATGGGCTTCACCTAGCAAAAAGACAAAATGGGCTGAAGCTTAACAAGTCTGATGTTTATGGGCCTATGATGGGCCAGGAATTTGTTGTGTGTTAGGCCTACTAAATTTCTCTCTGTTATAATAGAGTCCAAAAGGCAGATTTCCATAACAACAATTTTAACTTGTATTATTTTTCTGTGGAGTAACTGCTTTAATTTTCAAATTTCTTTTCATAGTAAAATTCATTAATAAAATTTAAAACCAATTCAAAATACTTCAATAAAATGATTAACTATTTCACATAACATAATACATAATAAAAATATAATAAATTTACATTAAAAGACTGTGGAATAAAACATCAAAGAAAGAAAAATATGATCGATTTGCTCTCAAATTCAAACGTCAAGGATATATTTGCACTAAAAAATAGATCAATGGCCTATTTGCTCCTCAACAACACCATTAATATATTTCTGCACGTCTGCCCAAAATAAAATTACATATTTTTAGTTACTATATTTCTTCTCATCCCAAAATCTCTAGCTATAATATATATTCCTCAAAAAAAAAAAAAAAACAAAGCTATAATATGTGATGAAATAATCAAAGAAACCATAATTAATTAATGCCAAAATCAAATTTGCATCAAGATTATCTTGCTTCAACTACAAACCTAATTAATGAATGGGAATCAAGTATTGTAAATAGCTCTAAAACGACATATCACACACACAAATTGATTGAATAGTTTAATATCTTGGAAGTAAGAAAAGTATGTAAGACTACATTGGTTTTAGCCCACAAAAAATGAATAAAATTATGCATGAACATTCTTGGCCAGGGTGAAGTTGTAAATTATATAATAATTAGGAAGAAGCAAACAAGATTTAATTAAACAAATGATAATAGATTAAAAATAGTACAAAGGCCATGTCCACATGTTCCATTTTCCACACGATTCGCCACGTAAGACACGACACCACTCCCCACTTTCTGTTGACTGTCAACCTCACCTACTCAAGCACTACTCAATGCAAAACTGCTCGAGAATGAAAATATCGTGATATTTCCAACTACTCATCTTCAAAATATCTTAATTTTTTCGCTGAAAATTATCAATGTTTTGGTGAAAATGATTTCGATTTCAATTATGTCTAGTTCGTTGTACAAAATGTTGGAATAGGTAGAAATATCAGTAAACTGTTTGAATATACAATATTTAAAGGGAAAAAAAGAAGTAATTTGTACTCAAATAATATTATGATTTAAACATTATAATTGCAATAATTGAAAGAATTGTGTAGGTTATAATTGCATGTCACCTTACTATAGGAGTTCATTTTAGTATTATTATTAATGTTTTCAAATATCTTGAATTTTCCATGTAAGTTCATTTTGGTATTAGTAAGAATGCAATCCATATCTTGAACTTCTCATATTATCCTAGCTAGCAAACATTGTTTACATGGTAGTTTATTTCGATATATGTTATAAACATGTCATTTTGTTTGAGATTGAGTTGGATGTATGAATTAAAACTCGTTATAATATTCTGCAAACTACCATGTTCATTATATAATAATTAACAAATTCATCAAATTTTCTAAGTTTTACCTGTATTTCCACCGATATTTTCGTAAAATTAAGATATTAATATTTCCGCAGAAACCAAAATCTTCGTTCTTGCTCATAGCCATGAAAGTTTGATACAACTATAAGTCTTTTTTCAAGAGGGAAAATCAGTTCCTCCCATTTTAATTATCACTTTTTTTGGTCCCAAACTCAGTTAGAATTTTACAATCATAAATGGTAGTTCCATGTCAAATTAACATTATTTTGTGTACCATCTTATAAACTAGAAATTTAAACTAAATTAAGGATATTAGGACAGAAAACACAACAATTAAAATGAAATAACAAATTTCACCAACATCTACAAATGTGAGACTAGTTTTAGAATATTCCGATGGTGGTTATTGGCTGATGACGGTGGCGGCGGCGGTGGCAGCAGCATTCCAGGTAACAAGGGAGGCAAACAAGGATGGTCCATTGGAAATTTTGCCTTTTTATTGGGCTTTGTTGCAAATGCATTGTGAGTTATGGGGCAAACTTGGGCTCTTTAATTAATTTGTTGGAAAATATAGTGCCCTTTTAACTGTCCCTCTCAAATTATTATAAATTATTTCATGTTAAATTAATTAAGGAGAAATTAAGTTATGGACTAGGTTTCATTAATGTAGTGCCCATGAGGAATTGTCAAATGTGACCTTGCACTTGAATAGTACTTGGTGCACTATAAGTGTACTTTGAGAATTTTATAGATGATATATATTATCATCTAAACCTTTCTATAACTCAAAACTTTTTTGGGAAGAACTCAAGATTTAGTGTGTGCCCATCTTCTTTTGTTCTCTCATTTATACATCATTCCCATGACAAATATGCTAACCTCCTCAATTAGTCTTTGCCAATTAATATATATATATATATATATATCTCTCTCTCCATTTTAGTATCTCTTTCTTGAACTTGAGTGTAAAATGTGGAATTGAGGGTCAATATTTTCCATGCTTAACTTTTTTGACTTGAGAAAACGTTAATGTGAATTCCGCTTTCTGGTGATGAAAGTGAAGTATATTTTAGACGATTATAAAAAAATGAAAAAAATTGTTAAAGAACCGCTTCAAAGTTAAGTCTTGAAAATATAGGTTCAGGAATTTGGTGTCTTGTTATTGAAACAAACACCACTTTTGTAGCTTTCTTCCAAGAAGACTTTGATCACCTCGAAGATTTGCCATTGAATCCGCTATCGTGGCATTCTTCGAATAAGACTACAAGTACCTCAAAGTACAGTCTTTTAAATTGAAGATGTAGAAGAATTATGTATTTTTAATCAATATGATATTTGAATCCACGTATACATATTAGAACTCGAAAAATTCAAATAAGAATCCAAATACAAATACAATCATATCCAATTTGGGTATTGTTTAATAGTTTAATTGATATTATATTATCATTCAATAAATTATTCATATCTATTTATTTTGATGTATATTAAATACATAAGAGTAACACTTATGTGCCCTGGGGGCACTGCGCGTCCAAATTAATCATCATATGGTGTTAAATATATACTCCACAGGTATCACGTATATACTCTTCAGGTATCATATGTATACTTTTATATGCATATGATACATGTAGAGTATATTTATAACACCAAGAAACATAACACCTATAAAATATATTTATAACACCTGAAGAATATATATATATAACACCTAGATTCGTGCGCCGGGTATATAAATTTTTGTCAATCCATAAACTACCACTTTAGACATAATAGACATCCTTTCTACTCACAAATATATAAAAGAAAAAATTACTTTTTAGATATATAAGTGGATATCTTGTGTGGATAAATACTAAAGATAGGTTGTATAAAAGTGGCAAAATCTATATATTAATTTGTCACATGTCAATATGAAACTATATTAACACTAAACATTAAAGTTATAATTAAGTAAGTTGATAAACATAAGTGGCTAAAAAGGCTATGTGTTTATTTAAATTAGAGTAGGCGTGACCTAGGCAAGAGGAATGTAAAATTTGTATGTTACTAGAAAGAGGGGAGAGAGAGAGAGAGGGGGAGAGAGAGAGTGCATGGAAGGAATGGAGCAGACATCCCTTTCACTTACTCTTTCAAGTTTTCAGGAAAAAAATAAAGGGATAGCGGCATGAAATACCCATTTGAAGATAAAAAATATTTATTTTACCCAGTGATATAAAAAAATATTATCTATTACCCAATTTTATAACTTAATATCACCAAATACCCATTTTGAATAAATTAGACTGCAAAACTTTTGGCATTTAATGCATATAATATCTGTCCACCCACCCCACCACCCACCCAACCCGCCCCAAACAGCCACGTGTAAATAAAATAAAAAAACTGGAATTAAATTTTAAAAAACGGGCTTCACTTTCACCCTTCCACCCTCTTTCTTCCTCTTTTTTTTTTTTTTTTGCAGTAAATGAGTTCATGTTTTACTTTTGTTTATGTTGTAGTTCATGATTTATTTGTATGTTGAAATATATTATGGATTAGGAATTTAGGTTTCATTTTGTGAATTTAGGAAATTTAGAGAAGCTGTCGTGAAACCCTGAAAAATAAAGGGTATCACGAGAGGTTTGTGCGTTGCACGAAAGGTTGAAGCTTTCGGGAAACCCTAAAGATATAGGGTTTCCCGAAAGATTCAGAAAGGTTTCGGGAAACCCTATTTTTATAGGGTTGCACGAAAGGTTGAAGCTTTCGGGAAACCCTCAAAATATAGGGTTTCCCGAAACCTTCAGAAAGGTTTCGTGAAAGGTTGCACGAACACTTCAACCTTTCGTGAAAAGTTTCGTGAAAGGTTAGCAATATAAAGTATTTATATATGATGCATACATTATATACATTATATACACATGCATACATTATATACACATGCATACATTATTATATACATTCGTGAAAGGTTGCATTATATACATTCGTGAAAGGTTACATTATATACATTATATATATTATAGGAATTGAAAGGTTGCACGAACACTTTCTTAAGGTTTCGTGAAACCCTATATTTTTAGGGTTTTCCGAATGCTTCAAGGTTTCGGGAAATGGTAAAAATATAGGGTTTCACGAAACCTTAAGAAAGTGTTCGTGAAACTCTATATTTTTAGGGTTTCCCGAATGCATTCAAGCTCTCGTGCAACCCTAAAAATATAGGGTTTAACGAAACCTTATGAAGGTTTCGTGAAGCACTATATTTTTGGGTTTCCCGAATGCTGTCAAGCTCTCGTGCAACGTACAAATCTTTCGGGAAACCCAATATTTTTCAGGGTTTCACGAAAGATTATGTGAAATTCTAAATTTCCTAAACCAAAATATATTTCTAACATACAAACAATATATTTCTAACATACAAAAAATATAAATATATTTTCTAACATACAAACATGAACATAAACAGCAAAAAATCCAAGTTGTAAAACAAACAGCAAAATAAAATTCAGTAAATAAAATGAAAGAAAAGTAAAAAATAAAAAGTTATCAATGATTGATTATAGAAAAGTAAAATAAAAACTTATCAATCATTGATTTTCAGTAAAATTGAAAAGTGGGTATTTTGATACATAATGTTATATAATTGGGTATATTGAAACAATTTACTATATTGATGGGTAAAATAATCACATTTTATATGAAAATGGGTATTTGGGCCCATTTCCTCAAAAATAAAGGGGTTTGTTTTCTTGTTAAATATTTGGCCCATTACCATTTGTGAATCAAATGGGGAACATAACCTATTTTCCCTACACCATTTATTATTTCTCACAAATAAGACAACCACTACATTCATTTTCACTTTAAAAACAAAATCTAGGGCTAAATACTTGAATTATCCTATACTTTTCGTATGTTTACATTTTGTAATCTGAATTTTTTTAACAGATTGTGATCTGAAATTCACTATCAGTACTTGCAACATTCGACGAATTCTTTCGATCAAAATGAGGTGTTTTTTGATATTTCCATAATTGTTGGGTTATCTTAGAAAATCAAATTAAATTATTAGAACTCAAATTAATTTAATACCAGATATTTTACCCTTAAATCAATTTCTTCTATTAGGTTAAAGAATCTTTTGTTACATATAAGTTCCAACGATTTAATTTTGGGTTTCTAAAATGATCCTAAAAATTATAGAAAGCCGAATTTGGCCTGAAAAAATCTTCGGATGTTGTAATATTTACAATTCATGGACTTTAGGTTGCAATCTCTCAAATAATAAAGTTTAGATTTGCAAAGTATACATATACGAAAAGTACACATTGATTTAAGTATTTAACCTCAAAACTAAATTTCAATCCATTTTGAAAGTTTTTTGAGATACATCAAATCTACTTTTTTTTAAAAGGTTTTTATGAATACAATGAGATTTCAAGAACAAGAAGATATACAAATGAAAGATCGAATTAGGGTTTACTAAAACGAACGAACTATTTCTATCATTAAATAATGTGATATTTTGAAAAGTAAAACAATTTTGCTTCTTAATTAGAAATTGAAAAGTCGAAGAAGTAGGTCAAAACCATATACAAATTATACATGTTATATTTGCTATGAGGATTCGATTTTATGCACCAAATGATGGCTTATTTAAAGGCAATCGTCCACCCATTTCATGATTTTGAATAATCACATCAAACGAGTTTTTACCAATTCATACACTTTTAATTATCTTAATCCAACATTTTTTAGTTTTCTATATTACTTTACTTTAAATATATTTTACTAAGAAATCAATTAAGTTAAAATTTTTATTAACCTAAGTAAACAAATATATGATAAACTACAAAATTCAAAAAATAAAAATTAAGAATATTATAAGAGAATATTACAAATTGAGTTCAAATGATTGGAGATGGTGGCATACTTGATGGCAAAATTTGGTGGCAAAAAACAATTTTTGCTACCAAATTTACTTCAAAGGGTTGGAGATGATCTAAGTGCCTCCAAATAGTTGATACCAAAGATATTTCCTTATGAGTAACTCTCTTGTGAATCAGGTGCATGGATCTTAATTAGATCCATGCATTTGAGTTGGATCTGGAGCGTCTAATCGGTTTTTTTTTTCGCGCTTGCTTTTTAAAATTTGATCATCACCTTTAAGTTATGTTAGACATACTTTTATATTATGTTGGAGATACCTTTAAGTTATGTTGGATATACCTTTATACCCAGATTTTATACCTTTAACTTAAAAAAAAAAAACCTAACTTCGGCATATTTTGTACACATACATTTACGTAGTATAAGTCAAACATTTATGTTATGTTAGACATACCATATACAATATATAAAGGTATAACTAACATAGCTGAAAGATATGTCTAATATTGCTAAAAAGTATGAAGGTATAGTTGAAAACCCTAATTTCAGCACATTTTGTACACATACCTTTACGTAGTATTAGTCATACATTTATGTGATGTTTGACATATTTTATACAATATATAAAGGTATAACTAACATAGATTAAATGTTTGTTTAAGTATAACTAAATGTATGTCTAACATTGCTAAAATGTATGAAGGTATAGTTGAAAATTCGAAGGATGTGAAATCAGGATACAGATGTATGTCTAACATAACATATGGCTATCTCCAACATAACTTAAATGTATCTCTAATGTAACATAAAAGTATATCACTTGGAGCGAATTTGGGTGGATTTGAGCGCATCCACCCAGGCGCGTGAGACGCGCGTGGTAGCGCTTCTTTTGGATGCGTGGATAGATCGACTTGGATGCATGGATCCCAGACTCATGAGTCCTAGCTCACAAAAGCATTTGTGTTTCCTAATAAGTTTTTTAAGTCAATTTGAAAAGACATGTTGGACTAAAAAGTAAAATTAAGTAAATAATGTTTTATTATATTTACAGACGTAACTTAATTTTACTATGTATTTGAACTTTTTTTAACTAGTTAGTGAGAGTATAAATGAGATAATAAAGATTAGAAAATCATTTTTTAAAACGAGTTAGAAGGTGTGAAAAACTGAAAATAAAGATTACAAATATGCATGATTTACATTCAAACCTTAATTATCACACAATTTGAATTACCAAGAACTTGTGGTACTGTGTTTGACCCTTAGATCTTAATATATTGGTGTGTACTCAATTATATAAAATAACATCCAGTTCTGTTAACAATTAAAAGATTACTTGCAACAGAGAAATGAATATATTATGTAATTTTCAATTACAGTCACCACTAGAATTGCAAGGTCGTGGTTTTAAGTTATTGAAAGTAAGTAAATTTGTGAAAACAGATTGGAATAGTGGGTAAAAAGAATTAATCTCACGAAAATTACCTGTAAAACTGTCTCACACAAGTTTTTCACGAAATATATATATATATATATATAAGAGGACATAGGTAGGAGTACAAGAGCATGCAAAGCAACAAAGACAAGGTTGGAATTTGGTTGGTCTAAGATATGGTGAAGGCATTGGAAACCTCATGTAATGTTTGGTCTCTCTGGTCAATATAATCTCTGGTGCACGTGCACCACTATTTAATTATCACCATTATCTACTATTAATTTACAATATTAATCTACTTTTTGCCAAAACTTGTCAGTATGCTCAGTGTGATTTCTTTTTTTCTTTTTTTCTGATCCAATAAAATATATAGGATATGTTTTGTGTGTTTATTTAAATAAAGTTCCATAGGAAATCCTTAAAAGTACTAGGCTTACTCAAGAGGGGAAAGGGGATTCATATTGCAAACAAACTACTTTTGGAAATGTGACAAAGTGTCATCAACTGTTTATGGCATAAAAATTGACTTTACACATTATTAGAAGCTTGAGTATGTGATATAAGTTATGGATTCGAAGAGAATGTTGGGAAGAAAAATTCTTAGGAAATACTATAGTTTTTTAAATAGAGTTAGGTGGCTAAAGTAACACAATTTATATAAGAGATTACTTTTTAACTTGGAAAATATAGTTTCGTTATTAGTCTACCATAATTTCGGAAATCTGAAAAATTCCTCTTTTGAAAAACCTAAAAAGAATATCAGTTATGTGTCGAAATTTACATGATATGTGTTTTTTTATAGAGGTACACGATATGATCATATAATTTAACCTCAATGGGTAGCACACACATGATCATAACGTGTAACCCCACTAAGATTCAATGATTTTTTTTATATGAAATATCGTGTAACCCTAAAAATCACATATCATGTAATACTTGATAGAAAATTGCCTTTTTTTAACTTTGATTAGGACAATCTTGTTCATTCGATTTGTGATAGAAAAGTAATCCCCTTATATAAATTAAATATTGTATTTTAGGGTATTATGCATACAATCCTACTAACATACCCGTTGTGGGCACATTAAGATTTGTCCACCGCTAACGTATCAGATATATCTAGCATGCCTACTAATACATAATTGATAGACATATTAAAAGTTATTCATTGTGTGAATTTCAACATTTTCTATTATGCATGTGTACCAGTGACTTAATGTATTATACATGTTAAGTTTTTTTTTTTCCTTTTATGTTAAATAATTTAGCAATAATTGCAACAAAAAGTAATTTAATTAATATAAAAAATACATTAATGGGGTACTTGTTTTGTGGAGGAAAAATGGTTTATGAATAGTAAAGAAAGTAGAGTGGAATCACTTTCATTCTTTCAAAAAAAAAAGTGAGGAAATGGGGGATTCTCCTAAAAATGCATGGGAATCAAGTAACTATTCATGGGATACCAAACACATACTTTGCCCCCACATCCTCAGCCAACCATCCCTAAGTTGTGGAATATATGACACTTTTGTTTGTAATTTTTGTATCTTAAATTTTTTAGAATTTGTTTAACCTATTTATAGACATTTTTTAGTGGGAGATTAAAAGAAGTGTCATAAAGTCCAACCTTTTGTGTCATTATGAAATAGCTAGTAAATAAATTAAGTGTCTCTTGGTTTTAGAGTACATCAACAACAAAGTTGGGCATTTGTCTAGCCAAAAAAAAAAACGTGGCACAAGTTGTAAGTATTAAATACCATTACAAAATGTTTATGGAAAAAAAAGGACAAGAAATGTCGTATGCAATAATGTTATGCATTTGGTGTAATTTGAGAACTATATTATTTTTTTAGTTGTGTGTTATCCGTTTTGCAACATGAAATGTATATATTTTTTGATAAATAAATGTTAATTGTTTATCGATTTTGATGCTAAAATGTTTTATTTTTCATGGGTACAAAACACTAACTCACTTGTATGGAGATGAAAAGTAGATAATTATAAATAATAATTTAGACTTGTTTGATTAAGAAAAACTTTTTATGATGTTAAAATTATGAATTGTAATTAAATAAAATAAAACGTTGCCTGTTATTATAGACAAAATGACTAAAAATGATATCTTTATATATAAAAAGCTAAAATCAAAAAAGAAAAATGAAAACCAAAGAACTAAATATCTATTTAGACAAATATAGAGAACTAAAAAAATGTTTTCACATAAAATTAATATACAAAAGTCATAAACAAGCTCCAATGGCAGAATTTCGAAATAAATAACTTGATTTTGAAATCATCGAGTAAATTACCATTTAAAATCTGGTTAAAGTGGAGTTAAAAACTCAACTTATTTCAACAAATACATAAGAAAAACATGATATCATAGAAATTAATTTGCAAAAATAAAAAAAAATCCCAATAATTCTATGGCATTTATCCCATAAATGACCCTGTTCTCATGTAATAAATGTTTTCCTTTTTGGTCTATGCTATTTTTGTGAATGAAAAGAACTTTTTCTTTGGCAAACCCTATAAAGCCTTTCGAAGTTTATGAGATATATTCTTTGCTCGTTTTTATACATGTTAACAAATATAATTATTATATATCTTTGTTGCTTAAAAAAAGACAGATAAAAAGAAATGAAAAGAAAATAGGTCAATTGAATTTACGTATTGTCCTGTCACCAATGCTGCCACATCTGACCCCATTTGTATGTGGGAAATATGCTGTAAAATTCTTGGCTCGACACACACACTCTCTCTCTCTCTTGGCTCGACACACACTCTCTCTCTCACCCTTTAAATGATCAGTACTTAAAGGAGTGACTACTGAGATGACAAAGAAGGCTTTTATGTGCACACAGATATACTTAAATTCCATAAAATTTGTGTGCATAGCTTTTGGAGAAAATCAATTTTTGTCAAAGATATTTGTTTCAAAGTAATTAGTGCTCCTTCAAGTTTGATTAATCTTAATTTTGAAGCACAAAATGTTAGAGATTGAGCACTCAAAACTGGCCAAAGACTTGTTGAACACGAGACACAAACAAAACAAAACATAAACAAAGACAAAACGTGACTTATAGAAACTTATTCTATTATAAAAGATCTGCAAGTCAAGTCGAGGAAGAACTCTCTCCTTAAGATGAGGTACACCCAGGACAATGCTCACTTGATCATGTGTATCGTCTCCCAAAAATAAAATGATTTCGTTTCTCAAGAATGTACAAACACCACAATCTTGAGAGCTCTGACGCAATGCAGTGCTTCAGAACTGAGCTTTGGTGCAAAATAAAGACTATGATGTGATTTCAGTGTATGAAAATGATGCACGAAAGCCCTATGTAGAGATCTCCAACTCGAGGGTTACATATTTTGCAACTTGCATCAACTTGTAGCTTACATTGCGGTATTTCTAGTTTCCATCAACCTGTAGCTTGCATTGACTTGCTATTGCGGCTTGCATTGACTCACAGTTCGCAGTCTGCACTATCTCACTGTAGATTGCATCAACTCGTTGCATTGACTTGGATGCAAAAAGTTAATTGAGCCACACCCAACCCACAATAAAACTTGAGTTCCATTCGCCCACTGTCCAATTGTCAAGGATCAAGACCCACAGTCGAGGTCAGTTTGAGTTGGGCTAGGCCGAGCCGTGCCGAGCCCACTCCCACTAGCGCGTGTGTATTGCATAGCGTACCAATTACTAAGCCCCCTCACAAGACTTACTTTATTCTAGCATTTTCAAGGTCCTCACAAGACTTACTTTATACTCGAAAATTTGTTTTGAGTTATTCAACATGACATAATTGTGTATTACAAACGTATATTAATCTTTTGATACTCAATCCATATAATGATTAAATTATAACCACTTAAACATTGGTTCAAATGGTTCAAACCACAGTTTTTTCCCTAAAACAATTTTGCAACAATCCCCCACATAAGTAGAAATTAATGCATTAATGAAGACACTAAGCTCAGTCATCCAGAGACAGTGTTGCACAAGAATAGGTAGCTTCTGGCCTTAACCTTCCATAGTTAATGCTGTCAGGTGCCTCGTCGACTTATGGATGCATTGCCTCGAACTACTCCACCTTAGTGTACATCTAGTCAATAATGCTCACACAACAAAGTCTCAAACACCTTGTTCTCATGTTTTTATCCTTTTCAGACATTAACACGTCTTTGATTTCACAAGTGTTCATTTAAAAATTGTTCACTATTTCTCACTTATATATAGTTAATATTCTTTCGAGTACCATGATATACTCTACATTTACGAGGTGTTTTTAGGAATAATTAAAAGTCGTAAAAACTTGACCTCACCACATATGCATGCATCACACTTGGCTTGCTCTCAAGGGAAGAGTTTTTATTTTCAAGTGTTTTCACCAACTTTCAGAACTTAATTTTTCTCATTGAATCATGTTCTTGGGATCTTCAATCAGCATGATTGAGTTTGCTCGTAAAAGTTTTCAAGTTGTGGATATTAATTTCTTCCCCTTAACAACTAGTTCATTTGAGCTCGATTTAATCCTTTTGTCAAAGGTTCGGTTAAATTGTCATTAGATTTTATGTAGTCAATTGACATTATGCCGTCGAGATCAATTCTCTTACTGTGTCATGTTGACAATGTATATGTCTCGACATACCATTATACATAATGTTCATCACCCTACCAATCGTGGCTTGACAATCACAATGCACCATCACGGTTGACACCAACTTACTCTAACATGGAATATCTTCTAAGAAGTTTTGAAGCCACTCGACCTCCTCTCTAGCCTTATCGAAGGCTATGAACTCGGATTCCATGGAAAAACATGCTATACATGTTTGATTTGTCGATTTCCATGACACGGCTTCACCTCCTAAAGTGGAAACATATCCACTCGTAGATAAAGAATCTTTGTGTCGAAAATTCAATTTGCCTCATTATACCCCTCCAGCACCGGGGGATATATCATGCATGTAAAGCAAACCAAAGTCAATAGTATATTTCAAGTATCTCAAGACTCTCACAAGAGCTTTCTAATGATCGTTGCTTGGATTGCTCATGAATCTGACTCGTGAAATCAAGAATCCAGGTAATGTGCAGACTAGTGCAAAGGTGCAGAGTCTAGAACAAGCCTCGGTTTGCCAAGAATCGACCTATAAGTACTCGAATAGGCTAGTGAAAGTTGTTGCCTATATGAACCGGAGCCTAGAGAATTAGGGCTTTGGCGAGAAGAAATTAGTTTTCTAACAGAAATTTGTTGCTTTTGAGTTGTTTTCCGGTGCAATTGATTGAGGGCTTTTGTTTTTGAGTTTTTTTCCGGTGCAATTGATTGAGGGCTTTTGTTGAACATATAATCATGCATACGGGGTTGTTTGATCACATTAGGTTAGGCGTAAATTCAGTGAGTTGCATCATTCTAGGGTTCAATCAAGGGCTCTTGAGTGAGGAGTGCATCTTGCAGATTGATTTTCTCTCTCGTTTTTTAGTGGACTTATTTGACTCTTGTTGAAGTGGATGCAGGCTTTAGAGGCAGAGTTAAATTACTTACATTCTGGTGTTCTTTATTCATTTTATGTGTGTTCTTGATCCACCAAAGTGAGGGTGCAGTTTAAGATTTCTTGTTTTACTTTTCTGGTTTGTTATCTTTGTGTGAATTCGTCATAGAAGATAATCTCCTATATACACTCATATCTTTTAGATCTTATATATATATATATATATATATATATATATTTCTTGTATGACACTCTCTTGTGATTGTATAAATACCAATATGATTGACATACATGAGAAAAGAAAAAGATTTTTTCCCTATTCTATACATACCATCAAGTGTTAGAACTTCGAAGATATATTTGAGTAAAAATCATTTTTAATGGTTAAGATGGAACAAAATCTAACAACTTAATAGAAAAATATTTATTTATAAGTAAGAGTAAATCTCTTGTGAATCAGGTGCATGGATCTGAGTCGGGGGACCGCTCCTTTTTTTTTTCGCGCATGATTTTTGAAAATGTTCACGTATCAATAGGTTATGTTAGACATACCTTTGAGCTATGTTAAACATACCGTTCAACCCAGATTTCATACCTTATCTTTTTTGCGCTTGATTTTTGAATTTTGGCACCTACCACTATGTTATGTTAGACATACATTTACGTTGTGTTAGACATACATTTGTATATAGTTAGACATATCTTTATATATGTTAGACATACATTTGTATATAGTTAGACCTACCTACATAAGGTATGTTTAACATAACACAAAAGTATGTCTAACTATACATAAAGGTAGGTCTATTGGAGCGAATTTTGGGTGAGTTTCAACGCGAGTCTCAGGCGCGTGGGACGCGCGTTGAGCGTGTTTTAGGGCGCGTGAGCGGGTCGACCCGGTTGCACGGATTTGGAATCCGTGCAATCGGTGTATAAAAGTTTTTGCCTATAAGTAAAGGTGGCTAAGAACTAGCTGGGTTCCTCAAATTACAAATACATCTCTTCGATATTAATGTTTGATATAAAACCTTCAAAAACTTAAAATACAATAATATAGTATGATTTCACAAAAAATGAGTGAGTTATAAGTAATTCCCCATAAAAATCAGTACATATATAGTGTAAGATCTTTAAATTTATCTGTTGGTAATTTTCCATAAAACTTAGGAATACTTTTCCATAAAACTTACTATGCCTCTTTTAAAATCGTCTAACAAATTATTTTATGTGAGATGAGTCATCCACAACTCACACTTCACAATTCATCTATAAATTTGTGAAAATAGGTTTGATTAGTGGATAAAACGAATCAGTGTCAAGAACAATATTTTTGAGATCGTCTCATGTAAGAATTTGTACAACTTAGAATCTGTTATTAATACGATCAAATATCAAGAGTTGTAAATTATATAGAGAGTCTGTGAGATTTTGTAAAACTTAGGATTTGTTATTAATACAATCAAATATCAAGAGTTGTAAATTAGAGAGTGAGAGAGATTTAGGGCAATTCATATCCAATGAGAATCTTTTATTCCATATTTATATTTCATTTGATATTTAATAAATCCACTATACGTCAAATGCAAAAGATGATATAACAAATTTGCACATAACATCTATTGAAAATAATGATATAAGATGAAACACGAACATTAGATAATGATCGAGTTCAATTCATATCTCCAAAATCTTGAGATAATCAGAGTGGATAAATTGTTGTTGCACACCTGGCTCAATGAATAGGTAGACAAACATGCAACGAATAAATTCACAAGAAAAAAGAAAAAAAAGAGTTGGACCAAAATGAAGCATGTTTTGGAATCCCAACAGAAAATATATGGCACGAGAGTACATCCACACTCGTATAAACGCATTAATGTGTGTGTTCATCTATTATATATATTCGTACACACATTATTTATGTACATTTAAATACATATAAAAAACGTGTGTGTGATGCCAAGACTGATGATTTCCACAATCTGATCAGATTTGCACAATTCACTTACATGAAATTGAAAACTTATGTTTTGTCCAATCTCATAAATATATATATATATATACAGACAAATGCCATCCATATTCGTATTTGTGTAAGTTTTACGTGGAATCGTCTCACGAATTATTTTATATAAGATGGGTCAAACTATATTTCATATTTTGGAATTCACATATAAGTTTGTGAAAATAAATTTGATTAATGAATTAAAAAGATTTATGAAAAGTATTTGCGAAACCGTTTTAGGCAAATTTTTATACTTATATATTTATTCATATATGTATGTATAAAAAAGGAGACAAAAAAAAGATTTAAAGAAAAAGAAGAGAGAGAGAGGGTAGAGAGAGAAAAGGAAGAGGAGTGGTCAAAATAGAGAACCCCACAAGAAAAAGGTACAACACAACACAACACAACACAATACTTCTCAGCTGCTATTATTATTAGTAATTCAGATTCAGATAGATACCTGGCTTTCCAGATTTTGTACCTTCACACTATCTCAACACGTGGACGGTCGGGGTTTGCCTCTTCACTTCCTCATCCATTTATCCATTCATTTATTCCTATTTTATTTATTTATTCTATCCAACCTTTATTAACCTTTTCATTTCAGAACATCTTCATCTTCATTATGCAAAATATATATACACATAATTTTTACTTTATTTTTATATAATAATTCTTACTCATTTTCTATAGGTATTGAAAAGAATACTTCATAATATTTTTTATTGTTATGAAACAATAATAATCTAAGCTTATTAACTTGTGTTAATTCAATATAACTTTGAGAATTGAGATAGTTTAGTATAATCATATACTACGCTTCTGGTGTGATTTTTTTAAAATGAGGAATTGAGCATACTATTGGAGATGCTCATATTCCATCTTATATTTGTTTTTAATACATAACAAATATTAATTAGTAATATCATTTATACATGTAATGTGTAGCAATTATCTTGATATTAATATGGTAAAATCTTGGGTGAGACCATCTTAGGGAACTCATTCCTTGAGATAAGTGGGATTGGGCCTGTGGAGTCACGTAATACTTTAATGTGATCAGGTAATATTTGTAAAAGATTATAATTTTGTTAAATAATATTAGTATATAAGACATAAGTATTAGCTGATATTGAGAAAATTATTATCTAATACACATAATTATTACATGTTTTCTGTTCTGGATATGTATGTTTCATCATAATCCAACATGTTTCACATAATTAAATCCATGAAACGGTTTTATGCAAGACTCACTCTAATTGACAAAACTTGCGTACCCCAAATGTATTATTAGTTTGATGTTAGATATATACTCATGAGATATTATTAGTGTATCCATAAAGTTATTAGTGGTATGTTCATAACGTATTAGTTGTATATTCACATAGTACTACTTATATACCTGAAATATAGAATTTATGAAATTATTATTTAAGATATTACTTGTTACATGTTAAAGTATTAAACATATTATTTAAAAGTATAACAGTCCGGGTTGGAGGCACGGTATCCAAGGGCCACACAAGTCCTACTTTGTATTTATTGGTTCATTTAGGAATTAAAAGAAAAAAAAAAAAAAACAGAACAGGAAAGGGAAGAATATGAGATTTTTGTAAACATCACTTTTGATATGAACATTATATTCCTATGAAAGAATCGACAAGAATTTTTACACTTGAAAAATTGTACTTCACTATCCATTCATATATGGGGATGAATGATAATACTCCATCCCGTTTAAAATAATCACATCTTTGAAAAACATAAACTGTTTCAATTTATTTATCACATTTAATTTGATTATTCAAAAAAGTTAATGACCTTTTTGTTTTAAATTTATTTAGTGGAAAGTATCAGTTATGTCTTTTGAATGTTGGACGATATAAGTAACTATATGTACGTAATCTATATATATATAAAAGCAGAATATTCTATCAAAAATAGCTACAACAAATATCTCATTTATTAAATGTTTCCATTTTAAGAAATCATTAATAATTTTTATTTTAAATTTATTAATAAACAAATACATAAATATTAATATTTAATACATTTAATATTATATTTATTGTATAGAAACTCAAAAGAAAAGGTAAATATATAAATTTATCTATATATTATAGAGGGAAAATTTGAGATATTTGAGGAAAAGTTTGAGATATTTACAGAAATATTATTTTCTGAACAAAAAAGTGTCACATCAACAATATTTGTATTTTGCATTTTTTATTATTCAATCCATTCAATTTATAATATATATATTATTAGTTTATTCTTATTTTATTAATACTAATTATTTTTTATTGAATAATTTCTTATACATCAACAATAGATAATGTTCAAACAATAATTTCAATAAAAAATATAAATTTGTTTGGGGATAATTGTATCATATTTAATATAAATATAAATTTATAAATAAGTGTAACACTATTAAAGATGCTTATATACACATATATGTATATATATAATGTATTTAGTGTGAAATTATATGTCATTCTAAGTATTTTTTAAAATTAATATTTGTAAGTGTCCCATCAACAAATTTTTTATTTTGCATTTTTTACTATATATTTAATCAATTTGATCTAATAATATAAATATTGTATTAATTTATTCTCATTTTATCGATCTTAATTAAATTAATTTTTATTGAAGAATTTATTAAAAATCAACAATAGATATCCAAACAATAATTTCAATAATAATTATTAATTTGCATGGGGATAATTTATACTATAATAATATAAATTAATAAATAAATATAATACTATTAAAGATATGTGTATAATGTATATACATATATGTATACATATAGTATTTTATTTTACACTTAGGACTTCGTATATTTTTATATGAGAGTGGACATTTTGAATTTATATGGTTCACTTGATTATTTAAATGATATGTTTAGTTTCTAATTATATTGTCATCATCATGATCGTAGACTACTATTACATTTTGATTATGTGTTGCGTTTAAATTGTAATGATCAATGTCTTGCTATATCAATTAATTTACGTGATACTTATAAATGAATAATTATCTGTCATCTTCGATGTTAAGCGATATTAATAAAATAAATTATAATTCAATTTATTTTGAAATAAAAGGTTGAAAATACATAATTGACAGTGCTTGCATCAAGTTTCTACGTAGAATTTCTAATTTTATTGTGTAATGTTTCTATTTATACATACTCTCACACACATGTATTTAATTTTAATAAGAGAATTTGATTTTTTAATTTATAATTTCTTTAATTTTTTTAGTATATTTAATTTAAGTGACTAAAGATATTAGTTTGCAACACAGCTTATAAAAAAAATGTTTCGACTATAATTGTTGTGTATAAAAAAGTTTTTAAAAAACTTACAAACTTTACATGTAGAATTTCCAATTTTGATTTGAAGATCATGATATTGATACTTTTGTTTTTAGTATTAATCATAGATTAGTTAATTGGATGTGTATAATATCAAAATATTAGTATATTACTATGAATTGAATTATCTTAAACAAATTTATACTTTCTTAGTTATTAAATATTATATTATCTTTTATATACTAAAATTACTTACACTATATTATGAAATAATTAATATTTACCAATATTATATCACAAAACGAGCATCGCGCGGGTGTGAGTACTAGTTATACATATTAAATGGTTTGTTAATCTATGTGAGATGAAAAAGGAGGAAATAATAAATGTTGGAATGTATTTTATTTTCTTATTATTTACCCACAGAATTTTCCCTTCAGTTGTTTCTTAATGTAACTTTTTTATTTTTTTATTAATAAATATAAAACGGGAGAAACGGAAGAAATGAAATGAAATCAAATTAAAATTAATAAATTAATTATAAAAAAATAAAAATCTACCTAAAGAAGAGATGGTTTAGTCTGTATTTCTCAACTATTTCTCAAATAAATAAAGAAGAGATGGTTTAGTCTGTATTTCTCAAAGGAGTTGGTCTCTTGTGAGATTGTTTCACATGCGACCAAATTCAAGTATGTCTTTTATAGGTATAAGTATGTGTTTTTCAGCTATAAGTATGTGTTTTATAAGTATATTTTTACAGGTATAAACATGAGTTTTAAAAGTATGTCTTTTACACTCATAAGTATGTCTTTTTCAGCTATAAGTATGTGACCTGAAATTCCGTCGCATGTGCGACGGTTGCACGCGAGTTTTGTTGTTCTCAAAGGATGAAGTAGAGAAATTAACCTCCAAAGTTTATTAGGTTGGAAACAAATCTACCTAAACTGTTTTTTTTTTAAATGTATTTAACCTTATTTAGTTGAGTGACACTTGTGTGTCCTGGGGGTACGGTGCCCCCAAATTAATCATCATATTGGTGTTAAATACATACTCTACGGTAAAAACTTTTATGCACCGGTTGCACGGATCTGATCCGTGCAACCGGGTCGACCCGTTCACGCGCCCAAAACTCGCCTCCCACGCGCTCCCACGCACTGAACACTTGTGCTAAAGCTCATCCAAAATTCGCTCCAATAGACCAACTTTTATGTATAGTTAAACCAACCTTTGTGTATAGTTAGACCAACCATATGTAGGTAGGTCTAACTATATACAAAGGTATGTCTAACATATATAAAGGTATGTTTAACTATATGCAAAAGTATGTCTAACATATATAAAGATATGTCTAAGTATACTTAAATGTATGTCTAACACAACGTAAAGGTATGTCTAACATAACATAGTGGTATGTGCCAAAATTCAAAAAATCAAGCCAAAAAAAGACAAGGCATAACATTTGGGCAGAACTGGTATGTTTAACATAGCTTAAAGGTATGTCTAACATAACGTAAATGTATGTCTAACATAACCTATTGGTATGTGATTTTTTTTAAAAATCATATGCGAAAAAAAAAAATGTGCGGTCCCCCGAGATTCATGCACCTGATTCACAAGAGACCTACTTATACTCTACATGTATTATATGTATACTCTTTAGGTATCACATGTATACTCTTATATAAATATGATATATGTAGAGTATATGTATAACACCAAAAAACATAACACCTATAGAGTATATATATAACACTTGAAAAACACATATATAACACCTAGATCTGTGCCCCTATATGCCCCAGAGTATATAAGTTTTTGCCTATTTAGTTTACATTTATTTTATCTTAAGAACATAGATTAAAAAAATATAATTTTTCTTTAATTAAATTATTACATCACAAAATTTTCATTAAAATAAAAGACGTTAAAAAAACCAATAACTGAATCAATATGAAAAAATAAATTCTCTATAATAAATTAAGTATTATGTAGATGCATATCATTAAAAAAACTTTTAACTTCCGTACAACTTAGAGCTATTTAAATAAAATTTAATAATATAATTATAAATATATAACATACATGTTTTTTTCTTTTATATTAATATATTTCTTAAAAGTAAAAATATGTTTTTCCTTTAATTTTATATTTTTTTATTATAATCTTGATACTTATTAAAATAGTTGTTTATGTTTTCATTTTCTTTATAGTTTTCCTTCACAAGACACTTTTAAAATGGAAAATGACAAATTAGTAATTATCAGTTTTCCAACTTTTATATACACTATAGAAGTGTAGAAGTGTAGATAAATAAACATGAATCTTTGTTCAATTTGCCTAAGTCGAGTAAATGTTAACTCTATCATTGGTACGAGTTAAAATGATTTATTAATGCGATATTATCTTTTATTTATTGATTTTTTTGTTTTGTTTATTATGATCGATTTTATTCTATAATCACTCAAAACATCTTAAAAAATGTGTACTTCCTGGTCATTTAGTGACTTGGATTAGGAAACTATATCTATCTATATATATCCATGTAAAACAGAATCACAAGCAAAAATAGTAATCAAGATTTTTCCGCCCAAACCTTAATTTTTGATAAGTTGACTTTTCTTTTTATTGTATTTTATTTTTTCCATTATCAATTTTACCTATTAATTAATTTACATTTGAATATTAATTAATGCAACCTTTTAAATTCTCTACCCATTATTTGATTTTAATTTTGGTAACTTAATATATACGAAAAACTTAGGGGTAGGAGCTATATATGTAGAATAAATTCATTTAAAATTCATTTTTAATACCTGAATGATGTATATTAGTTATTTATTGTAAGTTGAGGTTTGTAAATTAAATGACTTCTTCATTTAAAATTCATTTTTAATGCATGATTACAATTCGTCAATTTTATTCTGTAAATTTTCCGGGGTGTAGGTTAGACATGTTCATCCGGTTCGGCGGTTTCGGTTCCGGTTCGGAACCGCCGGTTTCGGTTTCCGGAATGACCGAACCGAAACCGAACCGGGGGAGGGGAAAACCGGTTCCGGTTCCGAAACCGCCGGTTCAACCGGAACCACCGGTTTCGATCGGTTTTTTTTTTTTTCACCAATTTTGATTTTTAATACTTGTTTTCGACTAAATTGATTTTTTAGAATACAAAATATGAAATCTAACATATAATGATTAATTGAACAAACTTTTGATAAAAATTTGGAAAATTACAACTTGAATTTACATAAAAAAAATTCTATCTATTACAAGTTTACAAGTTTTCAATTCTATCTACAAATTTGTAAATAAAAGATTGGGAAGGGAGTAAAAAAAAATTGAAAGAGCTTGAGTTTCATTATAATTTTGGAATTGAAATTCATTTCCAAATTTATAATGAAATTGCCTACGTATCCTTAATTTATAAAATTAAGGAATCAAAGCTCACGTAGTTCTCTTACCTCAACTTACCCGCCGGTCCAAAAGTTATAATCTTCGAAGTTGGTTGGTGTGCCTCCGCCGGAGGATGATGTGTTCGAGTCGTAGCCAAACAAATCGGGACCACCATCTTCGAATGTTGTTTCGTTAAACAAATGTTGTGAACGTCTTTTGGCTTTGCACCAATCTTCAAGGAGCATAAGGTTTTGCACATTCTCAATTGCCAAGTTTGCACGTCTTGGAGTCAATGCGTGGTCCGCAATACTAAATGCATGTTCAACCGAAACCGTCGAGGCGGGACTTGCAAAAAGTTCCTTAGCAATAATGGTTAAAATAGGATACATGGTGGCCCTTCGTGACCACCACTTCAATAAATCTATTGGGTCGTCAAAAGCAATTAATTCAAAAGTGGCACTTAAATAATTATCTAATTCTTGTGAAGGGTTACTTCTAGCTCTTTTTTGTGTTCTAATGTCGTAAAAGTTATAGAATTGACTAAGGGCCGGTCCAAAGTGAGATGAAGAAGAAGAAGAAGAACTACTAGATCCTACATTTTCACTAGCACTTATATTTTCACTAGATTCACCACTATGTATTGTTTTGTATTCTCTAAATAAATCAAAAAAATATCCTTTAGCTCTAGCAACTACTTCCCTAGGATTAGGCACATATTCTACTTCATCATAATCATTTAGAAGTCCATTTGGAAACAAGGCATTGTAATACATAGTTAACAATTCTTCTAGCCCATCTTCTCTAATCCTAGGATCTAATAATTTAGCACACAAAAATAGGGGGGGTATTTCATGAAAATATTTTAACCATTTTGATCTCATCAAAATAAGTACATGGCTCAAAGAATCATACTCAACAAAGGCATGAAAAATTAAAGCAATTTTAACACATTGATCTAATGTTACAGGAGAAGTAGGATAATAACATCCACTAATGTCCTTAGTTGATTGTTCAAAAACCTTTAACAATTCTAACAAATGTGTGCAAGAATCCCAACAATCACTATGTAACATAACATCATGAGAATTTTGTTCCAACAAAAAAGCACATAAAACTTCTCTATAATCATAAGTATCTTGAAGCATATAATATGTTGAGTTCCACCTTGTCTCGACATCTCTAGCAAATTTTCTAACTTCCATACCATTATCCTTACAAAACTTAGCCCATTGTTTACGTCTAGCAACGGAAGAAGTTATATAATTAATTACTTTCCTAATCGAGACTAATTCTTTCTCTACAACTTTTAAACCATCTTGAACACATAAGTTAAAAACATGAGCCATGCAACGGGTATGAAAAAATATACCTTGGATTGGAGGTTTACAAAATTCAACAAGGGTTGGTATGCTAGCGGTATTACTTGACGCATTATCAAAGGCAACGGTAAATATTTTAGTTAAAATCTTATAATCATTTAAAACTTTAATAAGTACTTGAGCAATATGAAATCCAGTTGCTTTATGTTGAAATGATACAAAAGCAATTAAACGTTTTTGATGATTCCATGCATTATCAATCCAATGACAAGTAATACCCATATAATTATTTAATTTGAAAGGATCCTTCCAACAATCAGCACAAATAGTTAATTTTGTTTTAAGTTGAGCTAATTCTTCTAGTACTGCAAATTTAAATTCCATAACTCTTTTAGCCATATCACGTGTTTGAGTGCTCCTAGATATAACTTTAGCAGGTGGTTGCAAATACGTATTAATATGTTCTTCATATATGTCATCGCATGGATATCCTAGTGGAAGATGTTTCATAGCAATCAAATCACAGTTTCCTTTCCTCCATTCTAATTGACTAAATTTAAAAGTTAAAGAATCCATACCTAGTGACGAGCCGGTCGATCCTCGTAGTTGCGTTTGAGACCGGTCTAATCCCATCTTGTCCGGATGCTTCTTCAAGATATGGTTGGTGAAAGTTTCATATCCCCCTCCATGCTTGAACTTGTATTTGTTCGAACAATGGTTGCAAGACACAATGTAGTCGATGTTTGAATTAGGAACCGGCTCCTTCTTGAAGTGGACGGAGAAAATGTCACTTCGAAGTGATGATGGGGCCTAGTTGAAGTGGTTTGACTAGGGGCACCACCTCCTTCTTGTGCACTTTCTTGTGTTGTTGGAGGAGGCGGCATCTCATCCTCACTCCCCTCAAAGGCCGCATGGATATCGGCCCCCAAATCAATATCCTCGCCCAAAAGCTCGTCGATATAAGTATCATCATCTCGTGGCAATTGAGGAGGGGGCATGGGACTTTTACCCTTCCCACGAGATGAAGATCCTCTTCGAGGCATGATGATAGAATAGTAGAAATGTAGAAGTAGAAACGTAAACTCGTAAAGTAGAAATGTAGAAGTAGAAACGTAAAGTTGTAAGGTAGAAATGTAGAATAGTTGAAATGCTTCTTTGAAATAGTAGAAATGTAGTAGAGCAAGAGTGAGAGGTGTGGAAAATCACCATCTTTCAACCTCTATTTATAGACTTCGAAAAATAACAAAAAAAAAAAGGGACGCTCCGGTTCGAACCGGCGGTTTCGGTTCGTTCGAACCGCCGGTTCGATCCGGTTTTGCATCTGGGCCGTTGATCTCCAACGGCTCGTAGATCTGCACGTCCAATTTGAAATTTTTTAAAACCGGCGGTTCGAACCGCCGGTTCGGTTCCGGTTCGGCGGTTCCAACGGCTACTTCTTCCGAGCCGTCGATCTCCAACGGCTATATCAGATTCAACCAGAGCCGTCCATGTGGCAGATTGCAAAAAAAAAATAAAAATCAAAACCGGCGGTTCAAAAATTCTCGAACCGAAACCTAACCGGTTATATCTGGTTTCCGGTTACGGTTCGGCGAACCGTTGACCGCCGGTTCGAACCGTCCCAGTTCACCGGTTTCCAAACCGTTTGGGCGTGTCTAGTGTAGGTGATAATGTTTTTGAATAAATCATAATTTCAAATTAAAATTTCTTCATTTAAAATTCATTTTTCAATGCATGACATATTAAATTTATTATTCATATAATATTTATCTATCTACATTGCATATGTTAAGAAAATATCAAAATTAAAATGTTTAAATTGATTTACCTCAAGATTTTTATTTATTTATTTGTAGTAGTTTTGTAGTATTAAATTAAAATATTGAATTTAAATATATAAATAAATGATAGTAAATAAAACTAAGAATAAAAAATTATCAAATAATATTATTAAACAAAAAATTGAAATTGTTTCTAAACAAACTTTTGGTGTAATGGTTAACAAATATAACTACAATAAATCGACAATTCGTACAACACACAGGAGAAATGCTCGTTGATAGCATCCTTAAATTAAAGTTTAGTAGACATTAGTTTTTATGAGTACTAAAATTATATCACATGGCACCTATCAAAGTCAAATTACCTTATTTATAAGAATGAGAGTATTAATAACACCTTAAACACTTTTCCAAGGAAAAAAAAAAAAACACCTTAAACACTATTATCCCCATCTCGTTTTTTAGAGTACTAAATTATAACTCTATCACAATGGCAGCTATTTATAGCAAATTATCGTATCATTAAAAAAAACACTATTTTCAAAAGTGTACAAAGTTGTTAGGTGGAAAATATCATTTGAAGAATATTAATAACACGTTTAATAATATTTGTTTAGTTTTCAAGAGTATACTGAAATTATAACTATTATCACACTGACACATATTTATATCTATAAAAAGAATATTATTTTCAAAATTGTACGAAGACTTTCACAGTATGAGCTCGTCATGGCTCAATGAATTTATATTATTGAATATTTGGATGAAAATAAAAATTTGTCAAAAATATAAATACTAAAACATATATGTCTCGTCGATTTAAAACTAACTTATTAATAGAATTTAAGAATGAAATGGTTATTCTACCATTGATATCACTAAAACAAGAGGAAATTTTACGTTATCACTTCTTACTTAACTAGTGGTGAAGTTTCGTGTATCACACGAATATTTATTGAAATTATTTATTTATCATTAATTCATAACTTAATTAGTATGTAAATTAATTAACTAAATTTCAATTATCATTTAATCCAATTACAATAATCAACTTCAATAATTAAAATATTCTCCCAAAAAGTAACAATTTTTAAGGCAATCATTATTATTATTTTTGTTTTCCAATTACCATTATCACATTAAATGTTTAATTATAATAAATTAGAAATATTAATTGAATTTATTGAGATTGAAATTAAATTAAAATTTTGAATAAGAAATAAGATTAACTAGAGGACGATGTGTGATCCTCTTGATTATTCCTTTAGTATAGACATAAGTATTTGAAGGTTATAAAAGAACGCGTAGCATTGTGATATCAAATATTAGTGATACTTAAGCTTAAAAATAGAGTTTTAAAATATTGGGTTTAATTTTTTTTGTAATGTGCTATATATTATATGGCTTCTGCTACTTTGGTTAGCAATGAATGTCCTCAATTAGTTCTACTATTATTTTGGTTTCAAAGGAAGAATCATATTAAATCAATAACCAATAATTAATATATATACAAAAAGGGTCTAAAATAAATTAAATTAAATTGTCTCTTTTTGATTGAAGAAATAGTAAGTGTTGTAGGTCATTAATTCGGAAACAATATTTGAAGCCCAGATAGACCAATTATTTAGTAAATCAGGCATAGATTTCATGATTAATTACGAAATATTGAGATTATAATATTAATAAAAAGAATTTGATTATAAAAAATGAAAATTTGTTGTAGGTGAGTAAAAAGCATTATTAGTCGAAGAAACAATAAGTGTTGGAAATAATGAAAGAGGAAATAGGAGTGGCAAATATAGCAAACTTTTCTTGTGTGAAAAGAGAGTCGCATACATGGCAAACTTCTTTGTTCTTTATATCAGTATCATCTCTCTATCTCTCTGATTCCCCTCTCCCTCCTCCCCTCTCTCTCTCTCTCTCTCTCTCACACACACACACACACACACACACAAACACGCACCAGTCTTCTACTACATACAGCTAGGCAGAAGATTCAAGGTCTAGAGAGAGAGGCAGAGTGGAGTTTCTGCTCAAGTAGAATGAAAGAAGGGCTAGAGAGAGAAATTAGGAAGAAGCAAAAGATGTGTAGTGAAGCTAAATATAAGAATCGTGGAGCCTTTCTTTAGAAAAACAACCCTTGTCGGAAAACTATCTTTTCTCGTTCCTGTCCTAAAACCGTTTTCCGGCGATGAATGAACCCGGTTTCTCTCGCCTCCCGGTTCGCCACCACCTTGACCCCGGCGCTCAGGAATTCTTCCCCGCCGCCGGGCCTCCGCCCCAGATTTTCTATCCCTACCCTCCGCAGCCGCCGTACGACTACGCGCGGCCGCAGTTCCCTGCGCCGCCGGCGTACGTTAGTGCCGCAGCGGAGCCGCCGCCGCCGGTGCCCGTCTCTCTCCCGCCCTCGTCCCCGACGCCGTCCCGGACATTGCTGCTCAGCATGGTGCCGGCCTCCGTGAGTGAATCGACGGTCCGCCGTGAATTGGAGGTGTTCGGCGACGTGAGGGCGGTGCAGATGGAGCGGCGGCGCGAGGGTTTGGTGACGGTGCATTTCTACGACGTGAGAGACGCGCAGGCGGCGCTGCAGGCTATCCAGGAACAGCACATGCAGCAGCAGTTCCGGCTGGGCCGCCACTACGACGCCATCCTGAACGGCTCCATGCCATTAATGGCGGTTGCGCCGCCACTCCCCCCTCAGGCGGCGCGTGGGCTCATCTCAGGACGCGTGGTGTGGGCCCAGTTCACCACTCCGGTCACTTCTGGTCTCCCCGATGGGAATAATCAAGGAACCCTGGTTGTATTCAATTTAGACCCCGCTCTTTCTGCTGCTTATCTCAAGCAAATCTTTGAACCCTTTGGTATGAACCCTTTATTACTCTCATTTCTTAATTCTCTTTGCTTTTCTTGTAAAAAAAAAATCATTCTTAATTCTTGCTATTGATTGAGTTTTGAAGGGATTGTGAGTTTGAGGTTGTAATAAAGAAGGGATTGATGGGGGATTTAGTGAGATTTTGTTTGGGGTTTGAAGTCACTCTCCTCAAGTGATGGGTCCTTTTCTTGACCATATATTTATGTGGAAAAGTAGTTGTCTTTAGTGTATCATTCCTGGTTGGTGTTTTTAATGCGTAATTTGTCTGTCTAATAATCAAAATTTCTTGTTTGGATTGCAAAAGGGCCGGTGAAGGAATTGAGGGAGACCCCCAACAAACGAGACCAGAGATTCGTGGAGTTCTACGATGTAAGAAACGCTGCCACGGCCATGGCCGCCATGAACGAGAAGGAGATCCATGGCAGAAACGTGGTGATCGAGTTCAGCAGGCGTGGTGGCGCCACCCAATTGAAGAAGCCATACCCGTCGTCGTCTTCGAGCATCACCGTCCCCACCCGCCCAAGAAAAGGGAACCCTAGTCTCAGCGATGGAAGCAAGAGCTCCAGCAGCTCTTCTTCCCTCCATGGATCACTCTCCAGCCTATGCATCACCACCGGATACGAGGACTGCAGTCGGAACAAGATCAAGATTGGTTCCAAGAGTGGTGGTGGTGGTGGTGGTGGTGGTGGCTCGTCTTCCAAGCAGCGGAACTGCAGGCCGTGGAAGGGCAGCGGTGTGGCGGCGGCGGCGAGGCGGGGGAAGGATCATGATCCTCGGTTTCTCATAAACGAAGATGCGATTGTGGAATCCAATTGCAGGGATTCTAGAACCACTGTTATGATCAAGAACATCCCTAATAAGTACAGGTGTTACTTTGCATTGCTTGCTTGCTTATTCACCTAAAATATTCTTGATTTTACATTTCATTCATTCATTCAGATTCTGCCACCAAATGAAAAGAAAACGAAAACCCATTAAAATTGATCTTGCCTTTTCATCATCTTTGCTTATTTGACTTTTTTGTTGGCCATTGTTTATTATTATTTAATTAATAAAATGTAGTCAGAAGCTGCTGCTGAACATGCTGGACAACCACTGCATTCACTGCAACGAGCAGATGGCCGGCGGCGATGACCAGCCCTTGTCCTCTTACGACTTCGTCTACCTCCCCATTGATTTCATGTCTCTCTCTCTCTCTCTCTCTCTCTCTCTCTCTCTCTCTCTCTCTCTCATCCTTCTGCTAACCCATTTCCATGTCTGATAACAGCAACAAGTGTAATGTGGGATATGGGTTCGTGAACATGACCTCGCCGGAGGCGACGCTCAGGTTCTACAAAGCCTTCCACCATCAGAACTGGGAGGTCTTCAACTCGAGAAAGATTTGTGAAGTCACCTACGCAAGATTACAGGTCTGTTTATATAACCACCTCATGTCTACATGAAGCATGAAACAAATTTTATTATGCATTAATACTGTTTGTGAAAATGTGTGAAAGGGATTAGAATCACTGAGAGAGCACTTCAAGAACTCCAAGTTCCCGGGCAACGCCGAGGAGTACATGCCGGTGGTGTTCTCCCCACCTCGAGACGGCCGGACTCTCACCGATCCCGTTCCGATAGTCGGCCTGCCATCGTCTTCCTCAGAGAGTCCACAATCGGAACCCACAAGTGAAGGAGCAAACGAGTGCATCAACAACGGTGGCAGCTGCAGCGACGATGAAAACGAGTGAAGATAGAATGCATGGGATAGAGGGAGGAGTTATCTCGCCTAAGGCGTGGTTCTGTTTGTTGTTTTGTTTGTAACATATATTTTGCTTAGAATTTTAGCAATAATATTAGGTTAGACTTTTTATAGCTCTATGGTTTTGTAGTATTTTGTTTCTTCATTTGGTGTCTTTTCTTTACTTTTGTCACTCTGGTAAGGAAGATTTGGTTAAGTGAGATTGTGGGACTGTTGAATTTATTCTTTTCTTTTCTATGATAATTTTGGGGCAATAATGTGTTTTTTATTGGTCATTAAGTATTTGGAGTTAATAAAAAGTTGGGGTACATTGGAAATAATGAAGCATCTATTCATAGGCACTTTAAAGGTACAAACGTCGATGTAAGGAGAGAAAACCGGAGGTATGTGCAGTTGTTCACAATACCTTCTATACAACACCTCGATCCGATCCGTTTTTGTTTGCATTTTAAATTTTCTATTATATTTGGTGTTATAGTTTTTATTTTAAATGATCATCATACATCATGTGTATTAAGTGAAATTATAATGTTTGATCATTTTATATGTGTTCATGTAGTGATATGTTCATGTCGGCCTTCACTGAAATTATAATATTCAGTCATTTCATGTGTGTTCATATAGTGCTATGTTCATGTCGGCCTTCACCAACATATGTTCGTGTCCTTCGAACAAAGTAATAAACTTTGGTTATACTAGTTATATCTCAAGGCATATCATTAAAATCTTACAATGTTACATTTCAACTAAATAATTATAATTCATCCAGCAAAATCACCAAACTGCCAAAATCCACAAATGATTTTAGAACTTTAGATCATATGAGAAAGATGCGATGTGTTGTTTACAATAGAAAAGAAAAGAAGAGGAAGAACAGATAATCATTACGAAAGAAAAAAAACGAGAATGAAGAAGCTAGTAGAATGATAAAACAAAGATAAAAAAGTTCGGTTAATGACATATTATTTTTAGCTATACGATTAATACATTTATATTATAGAGTAACTATCCTATGTATCTAGTGTACTACGCAATTTGGGTCGGTTTAAGTTCATCAGGATTCGCTTGTTTTTATTTAATATTTTTTTCGTTTCAGGCGTTGAGCGCTTATGTTGTATTATTATAACATTTATGCTATAGTTGCATCAGAATGACCTTTATGTACAAATATACTTTATGCAAAACTTTTTCTTTAAAACAAAAGAATTTATGCATACTTTGTACATATATATATTTATTTGATATTACTCATACATTTATATGATATTTCTAATACCTTCATATTAACATAGTCATATATTTATATTATATATAAAAGTGCAACTAATATCACTTAAATGTATGCTGATCCACAAATGTGCTGAGATTTTTTTTTTTTCTATTGTTTCAGAATTACATTAATGTTATGATATTTTATATAAAAGTTATACTAATATAACATAAATTTAACCCATTAAAAAATAAACCAAAACTTGCGGATCTCAATCTGATCGACCTGATTATATGAGAAAAAATCTTGACTCGTGGATTTGGATTAAATCAACCCAATTACATTGATATAGATCAATGCAATTGATACACATACGTTTTATGTAGATTATAATATAATTTAAAACATTTCAAAATTCGATTCATATTCTCAAGGGTGCACAAGTTGGGTGGAAGGGTTCGGGTTACACAAATTCTAAAATTCATGCATTAGTTTCACAGGAAATATTCACTCATAATTGGTATATATACCTCAACCTCTTCTTTGCATAGAATATTCTATTTTCTTATTTTATTCAAGAAGAAGTGATATATTTGTTTTAAATGTTGTTGTGCTAATAATTAGTGTCAAAATCATATTAACCAAATGTATAGTGATTTTAGTACATGAGTAGCTTTGTTGATTTGTAGATGATCATTCCAAATTATAATTATGCTTTTGTCTAATGAATATTGTGTTTATTCTACTAATATACCCTTGTTTATTAGTATTAAATTTCTATATATAATTATTAATTGTTATTTATATACACATCAATTAAAGGGTAAATTTAGAAACTATTTTATATGATTGTCATTTCCAATAATATTTTCATAATATTTTTGAAATATAGTAAACAAGCTCATAAATTGAGGCTAAAGATTAATTAGTTGTATCGATCCATGTAGATCAATTTTTATTCATTTAATCTAAATATGTTACCCCAAAAAATTGTCGTTTTTAAATTATTTGGATTAAGTTAATATTCATTGTGAATAATTATGATTTAAAATGACTATATTACTCAGCATTTAATAGAAATTAACATATAGCAAACATTAAATTATTAATGTGTATTATATAAGTATATATTACCCAACATTTAATAAACATAATTAATATATAACATTAAATTAAAATGTTGTACAAAAAACGAGATCGATAAAATTGGGAAAAATAATAAATTCATTAGCTCTTATTAAATACTATTGTTTTTTTAATATATAGAATTATCATTTAATATGAAAATAGAATTGATATCAAATAACCAATTGGGCCGTGGATTTTACACATCGGACCTATTGAGCTTCAAAATGAATCTGTAGTACTCTGTAGAAAGCTGATCCACTTTACCATCAATATTAGTAATAGTTTTCTTGTTTACATTGACAAGCATATGGAGTTTATCTTATAGAAATAACATGAAAAATACAATTTGCAACATGTATAATGAATAAAAATATATAGAATTGGTGGGCGTCTAATCCAATAAATAATAAATCTTACTCTAATGATATAAAATTTGAGATAATAGTGAGTAAGGTCGAATCCACATAAATTGATAAACAAGCTATTCATTCGCAAACTTGTAAAAAATAAAAGATGAAGAATTTTTGGAATATTTCTAACTAAAGAATTAAAATTAATTAGTAAGAATTTAATGAAATAAAAATTCTCTAATCAAGAAATAAATTCAAGAATGGTTCATATATTGATCACAAATGTAAGATATCTTTCTTTCAAAGTTAAACTGGTTATAGCCGATGTTACCTTCTAACGACTTAATCTTTCCTTAAGCTTCGTTAATCAGAATACCATCTCTAATTACTACCCTAATCAGTAAGAGTTGGTCTCCTATGCACCAAGTGCACATACAATTTGGATCGAGTCTGGGTCAACGAGGATCTGCGCACTTTTTTTTTTTTTTGAATTTTATTTTTTTTGCTTCAGGCAGTTACTTTTATGTTATATAGGTATGACCTTTATGTTATATAAGTGTGATCTTTATGGATAAATATAGTGACCTTTATGTATAAATGTGCTGAAAATTTTCATTTTTTCCCAAGTTATGGATCATAAAGGTTACAAGAATACAACATAAAGGCACAACAATACAACATATATAAAGGTCTCGACCTGAAGCGAAAAAAACTGAAATCTTCATTTTTTTCCTAAGTTACTGAAAATAAAGGTCATAACATTTATATGTAAAGTTCATACTTATATAACATAAATGTCACATTCTTACAATATTAAGGTAAAATAAATTTGGATGTTAAGCGCATCATACGCTTAAAGTTGAGACTTTGCAGTCATTAAGAGTTAGCCTTTCAGAATCAGACTCGAATTCTTAGGCTTACCCACACTTAAAGTTAAGATCGTCGCAACATTTGCAATCTTTGAGAATTTCACTAAATTTCTTCCAAATACATCAAAAATATCTCCAGCAGCAATTAAATCCTTATCTAATCCTATAAAACACAAATTTTCATCAAAATCAAGAAAAAATGATTAATTGATATCTAAAATAAGGGGAAAACACAATAATCTATATGCATAAAGTCGGTGCCATCAAATTGCCCCACGCTTTGACAATGCTTGTCCTCAAGCATACTTCAACTCAAGTTCATGATCTCAACTCATTTTCGTTCTTCCTCTTTCCATACCCAACCAAAAATAGTTTTCATAAAATTAAACACAATTATTCAAAAGAAGTTCTCATCCACTAATACATAAACAATCACATCAATATTAATTTCCAAATGTATAAAATCAACACCTCACTTTGAATTCACTATTTTCACTCAAGTGTAAAGACTATATATATCAAGGAGCTCTCAAGTCAAAATATAAGAAGATTTCACCATAAGCTTGCAAATTTATCACATCCTTCCCAATAATAAATGAACCAAACTGCACAAATTCTAAGGATTCAAGGACACATTTTAGACAAAGCTTTGGTTTAGGCTATGATAAGATTTTTAGGCTTATAATTGAAGTAATCATGATTAAATGACATCCACCATGCCAAGGTCAAATATATCATTCAGAATCAAAAGATTGTCTCAAGAACTTAATTTCTAACACAAATATGTTATTTTTGGATTTTTTTCAACCTTTTTTTATCCGCGGCTTTTTCTTTCTTTTTTTTTTTCTTTTCATTTCTTATTTGATATGAATGTTTCAATTAAGAATGTAACAACTAATGTTTATAAATAACTTGTAAATTAACTTGCAATCTATTTGTCCCAAGTATTAAGAGGTTTAGCGTGCGTGGGGTGGGGGTGGGGTGTGAATAAACCTCTTCAAAATTTCAAACTTTTACTCCAAAAGAATTTTAAGTTCCAACACTGAACCAACAACCTAGTGAGCATCTTGTTTTATAAGCTTAATGCGGGAAAGTGAGCTGTTAGTAACTTATAAAGTTTTTATGCAACGAAAAACTTTAAAAATGTATGACTTTGAAAAATGTTTTGGATGTTGTATGATAGAGATATGCTATGACAAATAGAATGTGGATATGGAATAAGCAGGTACACAACAAGATATATAGTGGTTCGAGGGTGGAGTAATCCCCCTACGTCCATTCTACTCCTTCTCAGCAAGAGGAACTTTGTTAAAGAAGATTGGTTTACACAACCTAGCTATTACAATCTACAAAATAAAGAGTAGTCAGCTTCCACACAGGTTGCTGAACTACTGACCAAGACTCATACAAAATCAACTTAGCCAACATGACATCTTCTGCTAAGTACTCCTACAAGAGTGTATAACTTAGCAGGTATAACATCTTCTGCCAAGTACTCCTAATCAATTTAAAGATTAAAGTATATAGAAACTTTTATCTAACGTTGAGTGCAACAAGCTCTTGATCAGACTTGCTGCATTAGATTGAGTGACTGTAACTTGAAGTTGCTTGACAATTGATTGCTTGTATGCTCGTTGGAAAGTTGTAGTTTCATTAGTTGTTTCAGGTGCACTCATCTTCTATTTATAGATAGAAATCTTCCAGAGCAAGCTCTAAAGTTTCTGTCTTATCAAAACTTATACAATTCCTAACACAATCTCTCTATAAATAAAATGAGGTTTGGTGTGGTTATGTTTCAATTACCTCAATTTAGGGTTCAAATTATGGATAAATCAAAAAAATAGTGTTAAAGCTTGTAATGTGGTTACATTGAAAGAAAAAATTAAGACTCAAAGTTGGTGATCTAGGGGTTTATTTTAAAGGTGGAGTTGAATATCAAAAGAAAAGGGTTAAACATAACATCCTTATTTGATTTTGTGCATTTAATTCACCAAAGAGGTTCAACAAAGACATGTATAATAATGCAAGTTCTAGAAAGATCAACCATACTTGACAATTACAAACCAAAGTATTTGAGCATAAAGTAAGGAATGAATCCTCACGACTCAAATCTCACCAACAAAATAGGTCATTTGTACTAAATCTCATGCATTTCTCAATCAACATCGATAGCAATTAATCATGGTAAATAAATGAGAACTCAAAAACATTTTTGCACACATCAAAATTGTCAAATTTATCATGGATGAACAAGAGAAGATTGAGAATTCCAATGAATTAAAATCAAGAAAATGAACAAAGTACCAATGATTTGCAAAAATTTCCCAAGAATTAACACGAAACTAGATAGAATCATAAAATTATTCCCCCACACTTACAATCTACATTGTTCTCAATAAAAACAAATGAATTCTATATATATAATAAGAAGACCATTGGAAGAACTTATAATTTTGTCATTTTCCCTCCAAAAAATGTCACATCAATACTTAATAAAAAAATTATAAAAGTAATACTTTCCAAGAAAATTGATCATCAGGGTAGTTCTATAGTACATCAGGTGTATTAATACATCAGACTCTCAACTCATTTTTAGTCATCAGATTTGAGATCATTAAAGTCAAAGTCAACTATGATCTCAGATCTAATGACTGAAAATGATGGAAAGTTTGGTGTATTAAGACACCCGGTGTACTACAGAAGGACCTTATCATTTAAAACTCTTTTCAATGTGATATATTGTTGCTATTTATATTTTATTATTATTATTATTATTATTATTATTATTATTATTATTATTTGAAATTTTGAAAAATGTTATATATAAGTAAATATTTCAAAATTTATATTGTTAATTGGTCACTTTTAACTCACTCCAAAAATCATTAGCTTATCAAATTATTTATCAAGACATGAAAAAGATTCAACAAAAGATAGAAACAAATTGAATATAAACTTTCAAATTTTTAATTTTGTTTGTTGTTAACTTTAATTACTCAATATCTATAATTATTTTTATTATCAATTTTAAGTTAAACAGATTTCAAGATAATATTTGCAATTATATGAAAAATGTTGTATATAAATAAATATTTCAAAACTTATATTGTTAATTGCCTACTTTTAACTAACTAGGAATTTATTGACTTATTAAATTAATTATATATAAAGCCATGAAAAAAATTAACAAAAGCTTTAAAGTGGCTAATTTTTTAACTAAAATTACTTAATTTTTATAATTATTCTTATTATAATTTAAGTTAAAAGAAATTTTAAATTTTTTTCTGTATACAACAAATATTGAGAATTTTTGGTTTTCATTAAGAAATGAAGAAATGATTAATACATGGCTAGTTTTGCTGTTCCATGATAGAAATGATGAGATTTTTAACACACTAGGATTATTTAATTAAATAATAAGAATATGGTTATTTAATTAAGAAAATAGGAATAGGGTTATTTAATTAGCTAAACCTCGATTTTTTCAACTGTCAAAGTTGTGGCCTTGGGAAGAAGAGCTAAAAATCTCGTAGACTCCTTTTTTATGTTCTTGTGCTTCCATATGCAGGCACCAATTTATTAAATACATTTATTAAATACCACCATCCCCTCGCAGAATAAATGACGTTTTAGTCTTCTGTACATATATTAAGAAATGTGATAAAAAGTTCAATCTACCCCTATTTAAGTTTAATTAATGAAGAACTTTTATCTTTTTAACACATTTAATTTGAGGTGAGTAAATAGGGGTATATTTGGTATATTGCATGTAAATATGTTTTGGAATACGAAAACGGCAATTATTTTGGGACAAATTTTAGTTGCTAAAATGTCATTTATTTTGGGACGGAGCTAGTACTTATCTCTATATTTTTTTGAATATTTATATCAATATTTTCTTAAATCTAAAATAGTATACTAAGTTTTTAGCTAAAAGAGTTTTTATATTTATTTTAATGCTTTTTTTCTTCTTTGAAATGAATTTTTTTTTTCTTAATGCTTGTTAGAATGCGTTAAATATAAAACATAACAAAGTGTTTTCAAACTTGATTCCTAAGATTGAATCATTGGTTACACAATATAATTTGATACCGTATGTTCTTAGTCTCATCATTTTATTTAAATTAATGAATAACTCTCTTTTCAGGAATTTGGAAACTTGTTTTTCGTAAAAAAATATATTCCAAGAAATTTGAAGTTGATAATAGTAAATTTATTTCAGCTCAGTAGAATCACTACATCTTAATTAGATCCCAAACCAAATATCTCAAATCACACATATTCAAATGAATAGTTGTATATTTTATTCATGTTTCGTCTAAAAAAATGCAATACATAAGACAACTTGATTATCTATTGTTTATTTATTTTATCCATTCTTCCTAGCTACACTTTCACAAGAAATAATCTCGAAGTGGTCATTTTACCCTTCTCTTGATTTTAAAGTTAGGTTTTCTCAATTCTATAAAAGGATATTTACTTCTTCTTTTCTAAAAAAATATGTTAATATAACTAATCTGATGTGTTATATATATATTTCTTAATGTATGTCTTCTGAAAATAATATTAAAACGAGACCAAAATTTTTATAAAAACGGGTGACATGACAGTTTAATCTTTCTCCCTCTTTAAATGTTAATGTAGTCTATAAAATATATTACTATTAAAATATCATCGTGGATGCCAAGAAACCAAATAAATAAATTTATTTTGAAAAAATATTGGTTGATCATTACAGAATTAAATGAGATGTCAGTTCACTTCGATCCATCAAATAAATTAATTATTCATTGGGAAAGAAAATAAAAATGAATTATGCATTAAATTGCATGGTGTAATAAGAAGACATAAATTCCCTAAACTCATACAAAAGCTGTTTTTCGTGTAACACAAGTAAACAAGTTTCTTCTCTGTCCAATCCATGCATGAAATATTATTATTGATGTTATTATTTTATTTATTTATTGTTTGGGAAAATGAAATAATAATATAATAAATAATGATGTGAGCCGTCAAAATATAAAAACGTATTGAATTAAAAAAAAAAGGGAATGGCAGAAAAGCAATGATGATGAGATTTACTGACTTTTCTAAAATCTATTGCTTAATTATACCATTTCTTCACGCTTTTCTCAATCTCCTTTTTAATTTTTGGTTTTGACTACTTTACAATTTTATTCTTAAATTCACTACACCTTTCATATATATATATATACACCCATTAGTGTAAGAATCGTGTATCACACGATATTTTAATACTGTTTAAAAATTTTAAAATTGTTATTTATAAACAAATTTAATTATTATTCTTATTTGTCAATAATTCTTAATTTATTTAGTATGTAATTTAAATTTAATCATGCAATTTTTTTAAATTTTCATTTAATATCAACTTTAATTAAAATATTTGTCTAAAGTTTCATAATTTACAAGTTTATTATCAATTATGGTTATTAGCATTTTGTTATTCAATTATTATTATCTCATTAAATACCCTATTATAATAAATAAATATTAAATGATTTAAATTGTAATTAAATAGGATTAACCAGAGAGCGACATGTGTTGATCTTGGTTATTCCTTTAGTGTATATATATATATATATATATTACTCACAAAATGCATATTAAATTTAGGTAAATTTTATATACATCATTGTATGTATTCTTAAAAGTATTATTAATTTGATATTAGTTATGTATTCTAAGATATTAACCGTATACTCTTAAAATATTATTATTTGTACTAGTAGTTTACCCATGCGTTGCATGGTATGTGATATATATTATATAATTATTCAAAATTATAATACCATATATAATGTGATCATTATATTCGAGAATATAAATATATTAATACTTATAATATTTATAATAGTACAAAGTTAGGTATTTTAAACTTAAATTTATGTTATTATAAATAATCATATTCGAGAATATAAAAAAAATTGAAATACATAAAGTAATATACTAATGTATGAATTAAACAAATAAATTGGAAAGTCCATATTCAAAATATAAGATATATAAAAATGATCAATTTGACCAAATTTGTGCACCTATTAAGTACTTAAAATTTCAATAAATTAAATTTAGTCGCAAAAAAAGGAAAAAAGAGAGGCTATGTTATATACATATATATATATATATTCAAAAATTATAATACACACATATTAACTTTTAATGTAATGAAATATTCATTTAATGATACATATAACTCATTTATTCTAAATCAGATAAAAATTATATTAGCTTATCAAATACTTAAAAATCTCTCATCTTATCTATTTAAATAAAATAATCCAGAATTGGACTTGAACTTATACAGTTCCAGTAAAAATATTATAAATAATAATTATAATATTAATAAATCAATATATCATGTATGATTTGTAAAAAAAAAATCATCCTTGTTCAAACCATTACAACTATAAATACGCCAAAAAAAAAAATTACAACTATGTGTGTATAAAATAGAACAATAAGTAGGATAAAATAAAACATGTGTGTATTTCAACTGAAGAAGTTATTTAATTTGTAATAACAATTTTTATCTAATATTTCCATAAATATACATGGTTTTGTTAAACTACTAAGTATACATATAATACATTTCCCATTTGTATTTTAATTATTTTTACACTTAATATAAATTTATAACAAATTAACACTTGTATTTTATCATAAAAACGTTTTTAAAAAAACTGATGAAATCCCTAAACATACATTTCCATTTTTTTTAATGTGATATATTTAATATAAATATTACATTTAAGATCATAAAATATATATTATACTCCCTCCGCCCCGCTCTATTTTGCCTACTTTCCATTTTTATTTGTCTCATCTTATTTTGCCAGCCCAAAAATGGCAAAAAAAAAAAAAAATTACTCCCTTACCTCTCCATTTTTTTTTTTCATTTTACAAAATTTGCACTCAAATTATACCTTTAAATTACAAAATTGCCACTCAAAAACATTAAAATAACACATCCAATCAAAGTCAACAACTTTTTCTCAGGCTCCGTGCCGGGTCAACCTAGGTAAAATAGCAAGGGACGGAGGGAGTATATTTTAAGATTGATTTAAAATAAAATATTTATTATATTGAAAAAAATTGATGAAAGATAATAGATATATCATCTCTTATTTTGTCTTATTTATCTATTTATTCTTTGTTTTGAGTTTATTATCTATTTAATTTAATAAACTTATTTATGATATTTAATATTTTATTTATCACATATACACATTTATTTTTCACCAATAAATGTTATTAATGATTTCGAAAAATTGAAATATTTCATAAATGAGAAGTTTATTATAATTATTTTTGACAGGATATCCTACTTTTATACATATATAAATATAATTATATAAAACAATTATAAAAATATTATTAGAGGAATGACGACAAAATAACATATGTAAATTATGAACATATAATTATATACAACAGTTATAAAAATATTATTAGAGGAATGATGACAAAATGACATATGTAAATTATGAACATATAATTATATAAAATAATTATAAAAATATTAGGAATGACGACAAATAACATATTTAAATTATGAAGATATAATTATATACTATATTGGTGTTTAATATTTATTATGTTCAATTAAAACACCCATGAAATATATACATATATGTGTACACACAATTTAGCAAGTCGTTATATTAATTAAGATATTAAGTTCAGTTAATCAACCCTTATGTAGTATTAAAATTTCTACCAATAAAAGAAGATATACAATTTAAATGTAAAAAATAATATAAATATAAATCTATTCCAACCGATACATTATGAAGTATATATTTAAATATGAAATAGGTCAACTACAACTCAATTTGAATCTATATCTGAATTTATATTAATAAGCTCAAATTGAATCCAATGCCTATGTTAATTGAACATGTATATTATGATTAATCAATTCTTAATTGTTTATATTAATGACCATATATTAAATTTCATTAACTGTCTTTATTTTTGATATAAAACAAATCAAATTACATTATCATGTATCAAGATAATATGAAAATTTCAGATTCTTTAGATATATAACATCTACCTAGCCCCTAGGTTACTATTATTCTATAACAACTAAAAAAAGACTAATAAAATTAAGAATTGAAATTATTTCATAAGAAGCTAGTCGATTGACTTGTGTTATCAAAAAACAACTTTTCAAAAATTTGAACAAATCCAGGCAACATATAAAGTTGCAAAAAGTAAGTTTTGAAAATCTAAAAATAAATAATTACCGGATTGTGCTTCTATTTTCTATTGAGAAAGAACTATAAAAAGAGTAAGATAGTAATTAGACAAACATTTCCAAAAGTACAAGAGACACATATGTGGGAAAATCTTCACTTGCTTTTTTTATAGAATGTAATCTTTTTATATATATATATAGATAACTAAAATATACGTTTTAATAAACCTATAAATTGTATAATTTATAAGGTAATAGTTGTATATTTGCAAATGAATACACACCCCTTTCTCTAAATTTAGCCGATAACATTAGTTTCATTCTATGTAGACTCTGGTTCTTGGTTTTTTGTTCTTTTATGATGAACTCTTTTAACTTATTTCATATATCTATTTTTATTTTATCAAAGCCACAAATTTTCAAGGGCTTATGTTGAGCCAAATTAAAAGTGTGTGATGCATAAAATGGCTTGTCTAAAAATGTTCAATGTATATTAACAATTTTAAAAATTAATTTAGTCGACTTTTTTTATTTAGCTGGTTTAATTTTATTTAAAAAGTCTAGTGTTGAATAGGAATAAATGAGATAGAGACTAAGTGAGTAATTTTTTAAGAGCTTATATAATGAACATAGTTAAACTAATAAAAAATGAAAGTTGTGGACTTAAGAAAATTCTTTTTTCCTAATTTATTCATTGAGCCTTTTGATATCAGTATATGTTATATATATACGTAATATGTAGATATACATAAATATATATCATATGAATTCAAATAATAATTAAATATCTCATTTTGTTACTTTAAGATTCAAAATTAAGTAACTACAAATAATTCAAATCATAAACAACAACAGCAATTTGGGCTTTGGACTGGCGGCCCACAATCAGTTTGGGCTTTAAACTACTACTTTGAAACTTCTCCCATATAAGATTGCTCTGAAAGACTGAAAGTACTCCTTTTCAAATTAAGGATAGGTTTTGTATAAAGTGTATGATTTAGCCAGAGTTTAATTATGACAGAATAGATATTAAGAAAATGGTTAACTAAATATTTGATAGAATTACCATATGGATATATTAGTGAGTCTATAGTTCGAATTTTGTCCAAAAATCTTATATTCTATTCATGTATCACTGTCAAAACGACGTAATTTTGACTGATAATCAAAACTTCCGTTGGAAGTACATGATTTTGACCAGTACAAATATGGAGTATGTAATCTCATTTGCTAAGCCTATGCGTACATATACTAAAAACGAGAAGAGTGAGATAAAATTGAACGAAATTAGGAAATTCATGGATTTCAAAGTTCTATATAGGATGTAAGTATTATTTTCCGACAACATAGTTCTAGTGACATTTTTCAAACTTTCCAACCAGATATGTTAAAGTTGAAAAGATTTTGCAACAAAGTTTCCTAAGAACATAGAATATAACACCTTCATTTTGATCCAACAACACAAAGTATGAGATTTTATTCCCTCAAACTAACATGAAAGAAAATAAACCCTAGCTATTCAAATATGCAGAAAAGTGAGGAATAAGATCTAGAGCTCATCCTTAGTTGGAGGTGTAGGATTATCTGATGATAGCTTGATAGGATATGAAGCATCCATGGCTATCCCACACAGCCCCTCCTTCGCCTCCACGTCTCGTTGCATCCTAATATACCCGTCTTCTCCCCATTCCGGCCCCCACGAATTCTTCACGATCCAATACTTGGTACCATCGAGTGTTGCTCCGTACCCCACCACTGCCACCCCGTGGTTTAGCTCCGTCCCACATTGTGCGTTGAACACTCCCTATAGCCAGACAAACGGCACTTATACGCAACCTTTTTCTTTCTATGCATGCAATGTTCTGATATTTATTGTACACATACATACATACCTCAGAGTAGAATTGCATGTCTGAACCATCAGCATCAATTGCTACAGAGACAGGCTGGTTAGCCACAGCTTTCATCAGTGCATTCTCGTCGTTGGCTGGCACGTTTTCATGACCATCGATCATCACTACTGGTGTATTCATCTACGCGGCCAAGATAGGATCAAATAAATAAATATATGTTCCAATACAAAAAGCGGAATTCTTTACCTTTGTTGCATCACAGGTGCCATCTTCAGCTGTGTAGGGATATATGTTCTCTGTGGTTAGGCCACCCTGTTTCTTGATGAACTCGTAAGCATTCTCCATCAATCCTCCATTGCATCCCTCGTTGTCCTTTTCACAATCCACCAGTTCTTGCTCGGATAAGGCCACTAAACGCCCCGTTTTCAGTTTGTTGATCCCCTCAATCCCCACTACAGTTGAAAATGCCCAGCAACTCCCTAGCTACCAAATATGATCAAAAAAGACTCCAACACTATTGAGAAAACAAAATCTGAATTAAACTCACCACATTTGCCTTGATCTTTGATACCAGTAACAACACCTTTCTTTCTCCAATCAACTGATGGAGGCAGATTGTCGGCCTTTTCATGCATGAAAGTCGTGATGGCCCTGTTTCCACGAAGCATGCGGTGATGGCTGATCTTGGAACTAATCGCGTTTCTGAATTCATGGCTCGTCATATCAGCAAACTTGTTGAGTTTGAGCTTGTACGGCCTCTCCATCTGGTTCACCGTCTGAATGTGATCCACGTTGGCTTTGAACACGTTGAAACGCTTATGTTTCTCGTTCAGGTCACGAGAGACTGTGTGGTGGCTCCTCCATCTTTGGTACAGCTCCCATAAGCTCTCATCAGAAACCAACTCTTTTTCTGTGAATTCCATGCCATTGGAAACACCAAAAACAGAAGCCAGAATAATAGACACTACAACTACCTTTCCTAATCCCATAATTTACTATCTTTTCTTTTCTACTTCATCTCTTGGGCTTGGAGAATTTGAACTTATATAGGTATAGTGATGGCTTCAAGAAGAAACCATTTGCATCATTGTGATTTCATGGCCATCACCTTTTTTGCTGAATTTAGGGGCAAAGGATGATCATTAAGGATTAGGATGCTCTATTTTTGGAAGTGGGTTTTGTTCGTATATGTCTTTATTAGATAGGATGTATGCTCAAACATGCATATCATGCAAGGTCGGCACCACGATTTCTGTCAAGTTATTACCATAAAGTGGTCTGAATTCTAAGATATCCATTCAAGAATTTGTTGATAAGCATTTCATGAGATGATTAGGGTCAAGAAAATGACAATATAGAGCACCACGTCACAGCAACAAACTGATGCTCAAACATTACTTTGGTTCAAAATTTAACTCAAAGTGACCAATATTCATGTTTCAAGATTGAAAAAAGTATAGGCAAGAATTTTGATTCTTTTCATCCTATCTACATAGTATAAAAACTGAAACAACTGATTGGATTGCACCTTAATAAATTAGATTGGAAGTTGCAAGAAAAAAAAATAAAGAAGACAGTAGATGAATAAGCAGAGACTGGTTCCTAAAACTAACAATGGCATCTTAACAGACATCGAACCGTTGTTATGCAAACCAAAGAATAAACAGGATTCACAAATCCAACGAAGTTGAATTAGACAGAATCTGTATCATGAATCAACCAAAGGCAATCGGTATTATTGATAATTATAAAGCAACTGCAGAGTTTGAAGCCGAACTGTATAACATTCAAATTGCGGGAAAAGTGCAACTCAAACATGAATGTCCAATCATAGGTTTGGAAATGATTTATACTTTCAAGTAGAAATGTCGGCCAAATTACAATTGAAAAAGATAGAACGAGACATTGAGACAGCAGGTGCACTCGGGGTCGGAAGCAGCTTAGGCAAGAGAGTCCCTCTGTCTTTGCTGTTGGTATAGTTCCTCTCTCATTTTCCTTATCTCAACCTCTTTCTCCATTCTCTCCTTCTGCACGTCATACAAAACAAGGAAGAAAAAAACAGTAGCTCAGTGCTGACACAATTGATGATCAGTGATCTATTATTGATAAATAAATAGTAAATCAGACAAGAACAAAAGGAAGAAAATACAACTCTCACCATCTTGTGGCAAAACTATTCAGATTTCAGCCCCAATTCATATAATCACATTGTTGAACTTGGATGTGAGAATGAAATTTGCAAAGTTGTAGCAAAGTTATTATCAGAATCATGCTGAATCCCAGTTCTAAGGTTCATGTTTAATTTACAACAAAGAGTAAATTCACAACTCTACTTTAAAATCTTGATTAAATAATGTCCTGGGTACAACAAAGCCGGAGAGTTATGCTAAGAAGCACACAAAAGCTGTCTTACAATAAGAAGCTGATACAAAGCTATTGGAAAACTAAGACAACATTTGACAACATAAGGATCCAAATCTGAAAACAAAGCAAAATAAAAATCCCTTCTCGATATGTAAAAAACATAATGTAGACTCCAATGACTATATGAGAAAAATGGTTATAGTTCAGCAATAAACTAGTTGGCAAATGGTCAGATAAGTCTGTTAGGCTAGTAACATATTACATCAGAATTATTCAGTGAACTATCCACATTCCACTACATTGTATTATAGGAAATCCCAGTTACGATATGAGCCTTAAGTTGTATCCAAAAATTGATCCTCACAGCATCCTTTTATTTTGCATAATGCACACTGGTTAGGGAAATACAAATGTAAGTCTCCTCTGAAGAAGAAGGGCTCTTGGGTTCTTAGGCTTCATATGTTACTACAAGAGGTTTATCAAGGCCTGTGAAAAGATGCAAAACCTTGTGTGTGTGTGTGTGTGTGGAGAGGGGGGGGGGGGGGGGTTAGAAAGATGGGTTCTATGGGGGAATAGTAACTAAAGCCTTCAACCTTGATCGTGTGTTAATACTACCAAACTTCTCCAAGGAAATAAAATTTTACTGTTCGATCTAGAATGGGTATAGGACGATCTAGAATGGGTATAGGAGCAGTACTAATTTAACCAAGGATACATTTATCAGGAAGCAATACAGCTTTCTCAAATGAAAAGGAGATGTTAGCTATTCTCAAAGCGGTACAAAAAGTGGAGCCATATTTTGTAGAAAGAGGTATTATCAGTGAACCAAACATCTAAAAATCCAAATAACCTTTTTAAACAAAGAATTTCTACTCCGAGTCAGTAAAGATGGTTGGCCAAGTGGGTAATATGTGATTACACTAACAGAAGGGCAAGATAATAATTATGAGATGCTTTATCTACGAAGCCACAAGTAGGTGATATTATAAGAGGACATTTCAACACCATCACTTCTGTAAAAAAGTCATTTGTTCCAAATGATGCGATGAAGCAGGCAAGATGATTCCAGAATACAAAAACTCATTTTTGATCTCTCTCAAACATCAGCTAGTTCAACTAAGAACAATAGACAGGTATATTTACGAGGAAGGGTAAATTGGTGGTTGGCAATGCAATGAATTAAGAAAGATATTTTGGCAATTATCACAGTGGGAATTCTGAAATCCAGGCAATGTACAAAAGCATCACCAGCCTATGCTAGTAGCATGGGACATGTGGAATCCCAAGTATATAACGAATAAAACAGTATCTGTATTGGAAAGGCCTTAAAAATATGTACATGACTATATTACAGAGTTCTGTTTTTGCCAAAGGTGCAAAGTGGAGAATATAGTGGTTCCTGTACAATTATTACATATTCCACCGGAAGAGATTTACATGAAATTCATTGAAGGACTTGACGCTGGTAGTAGTGGTCAGACATAATAACTAAATATGCTCACTTAGAGACTCTCAACCATCTTTTACAGCTTTAACAGTGGATCAAGCTTTCTTATTTCTGAGTTGTGTGCCCGAAGATTATCATCTCTGACATGGGAACCAGTCTTTTTTAGTACATTTTGGAAAAAGTTCCTTAAGTCACAAAAGGTTATAAATTCATACTTCTGTTGCTGACCACTCTCAAACATGTAACCAAACTAAGGTCATCATTCACTGTTTACAAAGCTATTTGAGGTGTATGCATGCGAACAATACTAACTTCCACACAGCTACAAAATCAACTCTATTAGAAATTATTTCTGGACAGAAACCTACTATCCACCGTTCTTAAATATCGTGTCACTCATCTTTGGAGAGATTAGACTGAAATTTACATCTATAGAGCTACTTTGAGAGTTTTGAAGCAAAACTCAGCAGCAGTACAATCATTAAACATGTGGCAGATAAAGTTGCAGTGAGAAAGAGATCTGTATTGGTTACTGGTTGTTTGTCAAGCTTCAATTTTACAAGTAACTTTCACAAAAGACACATTATTATCACACGCTTTCTCCTACGTCTTTTGGCCCGTTCCAGGTAGGGAAAAAAATTGGGAAAAAGTTGCTTAAACCCTCAACCTCCCCGCACACACATGCATTCACTCTACTTGGAGCTAAAGAAAAATATAGGACCAGCAGAATGCAATCCAGAACTTTCAGTTATGCACACTTTACATGACCATATAGTCTTGGAGCATAATATATATTGAACGCAGATTAGCCCTTAAACCCTACCATGTATGATGTAACTATGTAAGGCCTTGTTAAATGGTTAATAGCCTAGATGAAGAGAGCTTATTGAAGATTTCTAGGAATTGCTGCAGAAGTGTCCTAATTTTAACACTTTAGGTAAAGGATTGTTCGAGGCAAATGAAATGATAAGTGGAAAACATAATATGGACCCTAACACTTCAAAAATTAGTTGTTAAGGCTGCGTTTACTTTGACAAATAAGGATAAGCTAATTATCTAGAACAATGAGATAACTTCATAGGATAAGATATAAATTGTTATCTATTTCCAATGTTTACTTTAAATAAAGATATTAATTATCCTTATCTACCGTTTACTACATTATATATAAAGGTTAGGATAAGAGTGATATTATCTAAATGTCCATTTGGATTTTAAAAATGTAATTTCCTAAAGTTATCCTAAGTTTTGGGTAAACTATCCTATGGGGAGGGTGGGGATAGTTATCTAAGGTATTATACGGATCTTCGTGTTTTATCTTGTTCGGGAGGATAACTCTGTTATTTATTTCCATGAAAGTAAACATTAGATAAAGGTAGAGATACATCTGTTATGTCACTCCCTTTTCACTACACTGTGCATAAATAAATCTCTCTCCCTCTCTCGTTTGTGATCACAAATTTAATTGTTTGGGAAAAGAACATGTCATTCTCTAACTGAAAGTAGCCAATACAATCAATATTAGAACAGAACATAACCCTAGAAACGCTAAAAAACATAGACAATACTACATATCCTTAACCATTAGATTCGATCCAAATAAAATTTCACAAATCCCCCAAAACTACAAAAAGATAATGCATTTCAAACAAAAAAAAAAAAAAGAACCAATGAATGCATCTGAAAATTAAATGGAAGTGCAGCTATCATAAATAAGAAATCAATGGCGTATCGTATGAGAATGTGCAGATACAAACATAGATAGATGATGCATAGATTACCTTTTCGTCCTGGTGAAGGGCAATCCAGACATGGACTTTATCCATTGTCTGCCAGAAAAGGAAGGCGCCGAAAGTCATGCCGAAGAATGATGCCACTTTCACCATTTCTGCTATTCGAATTATGCTTCTCTCTCTCTCTCTCTCTCAACTCCCAACGAAATTGTTCAATTCCCCTCTCTGGTTTGGGTGCGGTAAAACGACGTAGTTAGTCTTTGGCCCTAGGATGAACATGAGGCGGCGTCGTTTTGCTGATTATTGCCTAGGTTATAGTTAGGGAATTTCTATCCACACCCCATCATTTATAAAATAAAATAAAAATAAATAGATAAAAATTAAAATATCCTTATTAATTAAAAAAAGAAAATTAAAAAAGGTGGGAAAAGTCCACCCTCCTATCCACATCCTTTTTTTTTTCATCCAACTTTTCATATTCATTCCAAGTTCAATTGATTTTCAAAATTCTGGTAAATAAATCCAATTTAATCCAATTTATAATTTTCCAATCTATATTCTTCTTAGATCCAAAATCATTAATAAATTAATATCAGACTCAACATGCTTCCGTAAAATTAATTAATCCTTTGGAATTCATACCTTTCTTTGATCAGAACAGCACCGGATGAGATGGTTTGCAACACCACCAGCTGGAAAATTACTATCCCCAAACCTTTTTACAAACAGTTCCTCACTGTTCAACTTCAACTCTCGGGGAAGATAGTTTGCAAGTTATCCAACTCCTTCATCAACTATCTAGCACAACCTTGGTTCGTTTCCTACACCAGGTGTACAAAGTGATCATTCCTAGAGATAAATTAAAATACTTCAACACACGTTGGAGCGAAAACCTTCTTTTTATTAAGAACTTAAAAAATATATATATATATATTTGTAATCTCCTTTTGGGAGGAGAATACTAACTTAGCCTCTTATGGAGAAGACTATTACTCGTATACACATAAAACTAAGAAAACTCAAAAAACTCAAAATTATATGAAGATGTTTTTATTTTGAAGAAAACTAGGGAGAATGGTCGATGTCTCAAGCTTCCTTCTTCCTTACTTATTTATAGACAAGAATCCGGACTTGAAGTGCGGATTCCAAACTTGTTTAAGCCAGCTGTCTTCTTTTCCTAGTGGATCCTCCACTAAGTGAGTGCTTTTCCAGCTTTTCATCCCATGTGATTGTTGTCGGGGAATCTTCTTTTTCTTTTCGTGACTTTTATCCCATGTGATGCTTGTGGGGTAGAGATGTCAAAACGAGTTGGCGGGGTGGGCTGACCCACAACCCACCTTAACCCACCATTTGGCGGGGCGGGCTTTTTATATGGCGGGCCTTCAAATCCCAACCCAACCCAACCCACCAGTGGGTTGTGGGTTGGGCGGGCCAACCAACCTTTTTTTGATTTTTTTTTTTAACAATTTGTCCATTTTATTTATATATGAGTACATTTTATATGGCTACTAAATAATGTAAAGTGTTCACAAATTAAAATGTAACATTAATCACATCAATTATAGGTAATAGGTCCATAATCAACAATCCAAAGTCCAACATAAAAATAAAAAAGTTCACAAAATATAAGTGTATGACAAATAAAACACAAATATCTTAAAAGCTAGAAAATAATAATAATTCTAATTTAAAAAATGAGAATAATAATATTTCTAATACTTTTTACTTTTTATTCAACCTTACATGCATTAAATTACATGTAAATTACAAAAAAAAAAAAATCATAAAAAGTAGAAATTTCTTTAACATTCTTTCATTTCTATAAATAAATTGACTAAGTTTAATATATAAACATCATTATTTGCATTAAATGGTAATAATTCTTCTCAATATTAAATATTTTTTATTTGTATGTAAAAATTTTTTTTTTTATATAGGCGGGCCGGCCCGCCGGCCAGCGGGCTAGCCTGTCAAAAGCCTGCCCCCGCCAAGGCCCGCCCCGCCCCGCCCTTGTGGCGGGCTCCTATATGCTAAGCCTAACCCTCAAATTTTACAGGGTGGGGCGGGCCGGCCCAACGGGCCCAACCCATTTTGACAGCTCTATTGTGGGGCGTGACTCAGCCCATGTTACTTTTGTCGGGGAATCTTAGAAATTTGGCCTTCGTGGTCCCCGCGGATAACTTTTCTTTTGGGTAGGCCTTTGTCCTTGTCTGCCCCTCGTTCTCGTCGGTCGGCTTTGGGTCGGAATCCTTACCCAAACTCGGGTTCATTCTTATCTGGGCATGCTTGGCAGACTCGATCTGTACATCTGCCTACATGCGCCATATTACAGAATTTCCGGTATGCTTCTTTGCTTACCGAAATCTTGTTTTCCCAGAGGGTTCTTCTTTTTATTTCAAAGAGATCCTCTGCAAAGCCTGTGGTTGTTCCTGTCATTGAATTCAGGAGGAAAGATCCATTTGCTGAATTCTAAAAGAACTTGAAGGGATACTTGACTTTGTCCATTTCGTCGGGTAGAAGTTTCATCTTCTGACAATGCTCCTACTAAAATTGGAGTTTCTTCCGGAGAAGTCGTCTAGATGGTTTTCAAGGCGTTTCCATCCGATCTCCTCAGCTTGATGAAATGAAAGGCTTCATGGAAACCCTTCTTTACTGGTTCTGGAGCTGCACTAAAAAATACAATTCCAGAATATCTCATCTGGCCAAATGTGGATTATTGGCCCAAGTCTCGTGCACCGCTTTCCCAATCCATTTCTGTAATCTTGAAATTTCAGGGAATCCTGGTGAAACGGTATAGATTGAAGTTAGAGCTCCAAAATTATACCATTCTTGTACTTCGTTTGGATGACTTCCTGGTTTCATCCAAACTCTTTGGTATTTTTCAGAGATATCCACAATTGTTCTCTCCAGATTGATACCCTTCATTGTGATCAGCTTCTCCCATTGTTTTTGGTAAACCTGTATAGGTGAAACTTTAATCTCGTCAGTTTGAACCTTAGTTTTGCCAGTTTGTGGCCTAAGGTCCAACTCTCTCTCTTTTACCCCAGAGGTGCTGAGTTCACTTGAGGACTTGGGTTGTGACACCGGAGCTTCAGCATTTGCCACAGTTGGCGCATCCTCAATGAATGCATCATCTGTAACACTCGTAGTTATGGTATTTGAATCCATAACTTTCGGGTTAGTGACCCGTTCTCTTGTTTCTCCCTTTTGCACCGTTGGAGATGCAGCCTAGAGAAGAGGCCCCTGCAGTGTAAAGTACAATTGTACCTGTGCTTGCTGGCATGCTTGTATTAGATCAGAGACATATTTCTGATCTTCTCATTGAAGTCATCCAGCGACTTCTGCATTGATACATAAAGTACCAAAGCCTCGTTCTAGGCTCTCCAGGTTTTGGTACCTCATCAGCGACGCGTTCTTCCAACTCGTGTTAAGAAATCTGCAAGAATATTTTTATGAGATTTCACAATGACAATATCATAATCATAATATTGACATTCTGCCTTCTAAGTAGTCTAGCTTTTTCTGGTTTCGATTCTATTTTATTTTTCAGAAAAGCTTTGACACTCGAATTATCAATTTTCAGGATAAACTTTTTAGCCAGTAAGAATAAAGACCATTTTTTGAAATCCTTTCTGACTGCAAAGCATTCATTCTCGTTGATATGCCATCGATTTGCTTCACTGTCTGTGAATAAACCGCTGCAGTATCTGCATGGCATTTCTCCATTTGGTGTAGCTTTCATAAGAACAGCTGCCCACCAATGATCACTGGTATCTGTGTAAAGAACCAGTTCGTCCTCGTCTTGAGGTATAACAAGTTTCGGAAGTTTTTGACAAACCTCCTTAAGTTGCTTTATCCCCTCTTGGTGTTCATCCTCCCATTTAAATATTACGTCTTTTTTCAATAATGGGCTAAACACCTTCCTGTAATGTGCTAGATTGTTAATGAACATTCCGGCGAAGTTAACAACTCCAAGAAAACTCTGAAGTTGTTTTTTGTCCTTAAGGGTATCTGGAAATCCTTGAATCTTTTCCACAATGTGGCTTTACAGGATGATTCCAGATTCATCGATTTCTATTCGAAGAAATTCGACCTGTCTCGTAACAATTACTGTCTTCTTTTCTGAAAGCACTAATCCTTCTTGTGACAAACATCTGAAAATATTTACAAATGCTTGAGATGCTCTTTCACGTTCTTGGATGCGATGAGAATATCATCGATGTACACGAACATGAAGCTGAAATAATATTTGAAAAAATTATTCATTTTCCTTTGATATATCTGGGGTGCGTTAGCCAATTCCATGTGCATCACATTCCAGATATAATGTCCATGTGGTGTAGAGAAAGCTGTAAACTTCTTACTTTCTTCCTCCATCTTAATCTGGTAGAATCCAGACTTGCAGTCAAACTTTGAGAATACCTTGGCACCTTTGATGCAGTTAACCAAGTGTTCTCTACTCGGGATGTAGTATCCATCGAATTCTAAGATGTTATTAATCCCTTTATAATTAATAACTAGTTTTGGCTTTTCTCTCTTGATTTCTCCATGATTCTTTACAGGGAATCCTGGACTGCTGTATGGAGAAACTCCTGGTGAGATCAACTTAAGGTCCAGATGTTCCTTAACTATCTTCTGTATATCCTCACGATCCTCTCGGTTCATAAGGATTGACTTGTATCTTACAAACTCGTGTTCCTTTCCGGGTTTAACCTTTAAGGATGCTTTGAGCTTGTTCTTGTTCCACCATGCCAAAGGATTTTCATTGTAATTCCTTTGGATCTTCTTCTTGATGTCTTCAAGTGATATTTGTTCCTCAATGGTAATCTCACTTGATGTATTCTCCAATAGGCTTTTCCTTAATTTTGAAATTGCCTCTGAAGGTACTCGTTCTTCTCCTTGTATCCTGAACGAATACAACTTATTATCCCATCTCTTGGTATCTTTTTGTTTTGAACCATATTATCGATAGGATAATAGTGCATCGCCAAATCTCATTTTATCCGTCATTTTGGGATGTCGAAGTTTGGCTTCATCACCATGCTTGCTGCGAAAAGTGATAGCCATTTTTTTGTAGAATGTCTCTCGCAATCTATGGACAATAATCTTATGATCACATAGGGTTGTGAAAATAAGCCTTATTGTCTTATTTTCCTGTGTAAAACGTTTGAATGTTTGTAGGAAATTGTTGCCTAACAACACATCTGCTCCTGTATCATGGAAGTAGGTTGGTGGCGTCTTGACTTTGTACCATGGGGTACTGCCAGCACCTCTGATCATAATTTCCGCTTGTTTGATTCCTCGATTAAGGATACGAATCCTTTTAGAGAAATCTCTTCCTGCAATAGCTGGTAGATCTTCTCCAATTTCTTTAGGAAAAACCTCCTGCTTTGCGGTACATATTCCAGCGCTTGAGTCAACATAGGCGGTGAAATATTCAGCCTTGTATTCATCATATATCATTCCGATAGAAATGTATATGGAGAATGGGCTAGTGGTCATCCGATTCTGTATCTTTTATCTGCTACTGTGAACTCCATTCCATCTTGTAGTCTTTCCCAAATTTATGATCCTCAAGAAACTCGATCCCAAGTATCAACTGGTCTGGGATCCTTCCTGCAACTCCCCTAATAGTCAACTCAATTTCACCCATCTTTAGGCTTCCTTGAAATTTTTCGACTATCGGTTGTTGGAGGTAATATAGGACATTATAAGGGAATATATTATCCCGTTGAGTAATGTCTAATACCACTTCAACTCTCTCCATCCTTCCGGGCACTTCAGCTCTCCTTGTGTTTTGAAAACATCTGGGATTTACTAGGGTTGTACTCGGTCTTTTCTCTTCCCAACGACTACTGCTCATTAGCCTGTCTTGTTGGAAAGACATTCTCCTTAGCTCAATTCTAGACTTTGGCTCTTGTTGAAGACGGGTTGATCTTGGATTTTCATATCGATCTCCTTTATCGTCAGAGATTCAATAGGTTTAGGTAGAACTACCTTGGCGAAGTCCTCAAAGATTCTTGGGACTTCAATAAATTCCTTCTCAGGAATACATCTGAGTAATGTGTATTCGAGAGAGCGTAGAAAATCTTGTAGGTGATCGAGTAGGGTCTATTCCCTTCTTTCATCAGATCATCTCTTTTGAAATCTTGATGAAGGTTAAGACTCTGTTGAAGTCTCAATCTCCCAAATTGTATGCAATTCTAGGATAGACATTGAATGTCAATTTCCCTGCATACAAATTTCCTATAACTGTCCCAAGGCATGAATCCTTGAGATTTGAGATTCACTTGTAAAAAATTGTAAGATTGAGCGGTGAATCAATTCCCTCTTTGAATGTTGCTTTAATAACAACTCTTATGGCTCTGATGTGAATCAATGAGAGTGTATATGCAACTTCTATCTTGACTCTGCTTTTGATCTCCTGTATCTCTCGGTAAGGGATCAATTGCATCTCGATCAAGTTACCAGTGAATTCCATTGGGATGACAAATTCTCCGCTAGTCACTCTTTGGATAATTTGGTGTTTTCTGCTTCGAAATCCAATCTTATCTAATGCCCTTTCCATAGCTCCAATGGTAAAACCATCGTATATCTAGAGCTTTGGATCCTCTTTCACAATCCTTATTAGAGTCTTATGAGATACCGTAATGTGGGAGAGAAATCCTGACATATCCTCTCTCACCGTTAATTAAAGAATTTCTTCTTCACTCTGATTCTGAACTGTATTCACTTTCATCCTCAGAATAGATTTATTCTTCGTAGATGCTTTCATCTGAGGGTAAATCCTCAAATTGATATACCTGTATAAGATCTTGAAAATAGACAGCTTTCTCGAGTTCGGGTGTTACCTCGAACTGTCTAATTCCTCGCTTTTGATTTTCTGGGCAATCCGTTGAGATGTGCCTCTTGCTCCACATGTCCAGCAATTACAATCTTTAAAACTTTCATTAGCTCTGGTGTGAGCTCGTCTGAAAGTTCTCCTTCCTGTGGTCCTGCTGGAACATCCTTGGTTTGAGCCTGATGAAAAGACTCTACTCCTAGTTTGGTGTTGGTCTTTACCCTGATTTGTAACTCCGGGCCTTTTGTTTTGACCACATTCTTCTTGATCTCCATGAAGACCAACAACTGCTTTTCTTATTGTTGCTTCCACGGTGGTATGGATGGCTCCGTTATTTCTTCCTTTTATGCCTTCGTGGTTAACCTCCAACGACTGTTGGGATGTCATTCTCTTCGCAACATAAGAGAACCATTTTATTGATTCATCGGTTCTTATAAAGTGCTGCTTGATGACACCATTCAGATAACTTGGCCTTTAAGAAAAACATTCTTCTGACCATTGTATCTAAGTTATCCGTACCCTTGTATTCCCTAATTAACATTTCTCTCCAGGGACTTGCAAAGAATAATCGCAAAACTTCTTTGTCTTCCACCTTGGACTTCCATCGGTACTCGGTGAATAACTTGATGTATTCGTCAATATGACAAATATCATGCAACTCGAGGCTGTAGAAGGCTTGTTTGTATCTTTTCCTTTTTTTTTTCTTCTAGCCCCTCAAAATAGCCTATGCCGATAAAATGGATTTTGAATAATTTAACCATATTATCGAAAATCCCTTTTAATGACTCACCAGCTGTAACGTTGTTTTTCATTTCTGGTGCTGTCATATTCCATGCGATCTTTACAGATCCTTCAAAACTCATCTCGAGTAATAAGATGAATCCTTCATTTGTAAGATCGAGGGTTCCTACTGCAATCCTCATAGCCGATGCCCAATCATCGATAAGGATTTCACGGTTCTTGAAATCTGGGATATCCAAATTTAACATCAACCCGTATGGATGTATCGGGTTGAGATGAGACTTTCCATAAGGCGTATTGTAAAGATTCGGCCTTTTGGAACGTGGTCGAGTTCCTGTGACAATAGGATCTCCTCCTGTGGTGAAATCCCCTACGTGTGGCATTGGTTCGTCCACATGATGTGATCCGGAACTTTCTGCTACGTTGGGATTAACTGGTGGTCTCTGCTGTTGATCACGAGTAACCAAGGCAGATCCATCTTCTGCGTTCATCTTTAGATCCATAATTCCTAATCCTGCGAAGGATTCGGCAAGGTCATGTAGATCTTTTAGATTTATCTTTTCCAAATCCATTATTTGTTTGTAACGGATTTTCCTTTGATGATGACAATAAGTTTTTTATTATCAGTCATGCGTCGCACGACTTCGGTCGATTTCCCTTCTTGGTGTAAATAGAGAATTGTCCCGAAATCTATATATCTCCTTCCTCTAGATAAACTCGGTCGGTTCTCCAGATTTTTGACTCTTTTTTGAATATCATAAATGATTTCAAGAGTCTTCTTTTGATTTTTTGTCATAGTCTCCATTTGGCTTTGGATCTGATGAACTTGTGTCGGTAGGTGATTATGACGGTTACCATAACTTTGTACCGTCTTCTGGATTTCTCTAAGATCTTCGGAAATCTTAGAGGTATCTGGAAGTATTTCCTTCCACTCGGGCACTCCATCAGACATGGTTTTGATGGACTGCTTCCTGATGATTCATCAGATCGCAATATAACATTTGGTTTACCACAGGGAAACCCATGTAATATGCTGTTTGTCTATCGCACTGCCTTAAGGTCTCCTCGTCGGCACCTGCGAGCTCTTTTTCGGCATATTGGTCATTCCAATATGTCACATTGTCTTGATGCTCTTGAACATACATCATCAAAATCTGACAATATCTCCTGTATTGTATACATCTTGGACATTCGTCCAGATCCATATTTTTCTCGTGTAATTCTCCTCTTTCCAATTGTGAATTATAGATATATATAATAAATATAAATTTAAGTTCTTAATAAACCTAGGCTTTGATACCATTTTCGGGGTTCGGATCTCAAAATTATATAGATTAGATGAATAATGGTATAAATTGAATTTACTTAAGTTTTAGTTTGGAAAAAAGTGGTGGTTCTTTAGCAAAGTGGGGTGTAAATAACCTTTCTGAATATTTAATTATTTTATTAATAAGGGTATTTTTGTCTTTTACCTTTTTCTTTTATCTTTAATTTTAAATTATAGGGGTGTGTTTATTAGTTGATGAGGTGTACATAGAATTTCCCTTATAACAATTCAAATTTGGGTACATTACTTTTTTTTTTCCCATAACTTAGGGTCTGATAAATTTGGACAATAAGTTTTCGAACCCATACATTTAGGATAATAAACTGTTCAGTTTGATGAATTTTGTCCAATTTCAGTCTGGATAGTTCAATTAGTCCGAAATAACATTTGAAACACACGTGAACTCACTAATTTGAGCTTTGCGGACCAATTTCACTACGGAAAAAAAAAAGTTTCAAAAAAGAAAAAAAAAGAAGAAAAAATCAGATCGGTAAACCTTAATTATAGGTGTCAATACAAGTCGGCGAGACGGGCCAACACACAACTCACCATTTGATGGGACAAGGCAAGCTTTTCTTGTGGCTAGCCTCAAAAGCTCAACTCAACCCAACCCATTGATGGGCCAGAGGTCACGCTGGCCGACCTACCAAATTATCTTTTCAAAATTGTTTGTTATTTTTAAATTTTTTTCAAAGAAAAATAAATTTATGTAACACATATATATTTACTAAGATATATATATACACATTTATTTACATCTAATATATGAAAATAATAGAATTCACTAAAATCTCTTCATTTTTATAAATAAATTATTCATATTAATATTTAAATAATCATTACTTATACTATTAAGAATTATCATCACTAATCATATATATTTTCATTAAAAAAAAAAAAAAGATGTCGACCAATTCACCAGCCTATAACCTAACCCACCAAAAACATAACCTACAACAGTTTAAACTCACTTGTTTTTGCGAGTTTACAATTACTCAACTTAACCCTCCATTCTAGTTTGGTGGGGTGGAGCGGCCCGACTCAACCAGTATAACTCCTTTTAATAGCTCTAACTATAACTATCCTCTCTCTCTTCCACAATGGCTTTCGCTGCGGCTACATTCCCCACCACCACCTTCTCCATTTTCAGTTCTCTGATGGCCATCAAGACACCTCCGTTCGTGATAGAATATATATATATATATATATATATATAAACATTGACGATATTCATATGCATATTGGTTTGATTATATTTTGGAAAATTATTAAATACTAAACTACAATAGAAAATTTTAAGTGCAACCATTACACACTACTATAGTATTATAGTAGAAAAAGGACACACTCGTGTGAGATTATCTCATAAGAGACCACTCTAACTACAAATAGGGACTCTTACATCAGCAATAATTTCTTTTAAAAAACAATCCTTTATGGGTATTTTATTTTATTCATTATTTTGTTTCAACTAAACAATTGGTCGCATACATATAATAGTTTTCTTTTTTTAATCTTAAAAATCTAAAATATCTTCATCAGAAAGCAAACAAAAATAAAAACTACACTAAAAGGTTGACAAGTGGACACCATCGTGCCATTTTCGCAAAACAGATTTCTTGTACCAAATATATATGTACCACACGATATATCAGATTTCAAATATATTAGATTATTTTTGAAATAAAATATGATTATAAACTATAATATTTATTTAATATCAAAATTACGTTGATATGGAGATATGGAATATGAATTTTTGGTACGAATGATGTAATATAATCATTTTTGTCATTTTATTAAAACAATAAAAAGATAAGACTGCAAAAATACAATGTCTAAAGTCCCAACATATGGCCGGCCTCTCAACATTGCTTCTAAATTATGTAAGAAAAGGAAACCTTACATGAGACAAAATAATATACAAAAGAATCTTGATATTTGCTTTAATTTAAAATTTACTTAGATTTTTTGATTCGATGGAGAAAGACAATACTTTAATTATACACTTGAACTTGAATTATAGTTTCCTATCATAATATTGGTTCTTGATACTACTATAACCATTTGACATCTTCTTTAGTAGTGTTTCCATCAAAGAGACAACAAATTCCACATATTCCAAGCCACATTTTCCCATGGAGATTATTTAAACCTTTGTGGATCTGTTCCTGAATCCATACTTTTCATCTTTTTCGAAACTCTGCATCCAAATCTTCCAAATGAAACTCGGATTTAGTAGCTTCTGAAGATACCATATTCGTTTGTGTTCGTTCGTTAGTTACCAAAACGAACAGAGAATGCTCTGAAACGACGGATCAAAGCTATGGAAAAAGCCATCCAAGATTGAGACAAAAATGCCGTCTCACAGAAATGATGCCGTTTACTAATAAGATCATCATTCACAATAGTTTGTGAAAGTGTAAGTGATTTAGGCACATGGATAACTCTGTTTCTTAGGGAAAGAAAACATTTTGTAGCAAGTGGAAATGGGGCTGTTCCGATACGCTGATGGCATCGACAAGTTACTCATGCTGCTCGGTACGTTGGGAAGCATTGGCGATGGTCTAATGTCGCCACTCAACATGTTCGTTTTGAGTGGCGTGATAGACGAGTTTGCGATTTCTAATGCGTCCATCTCCAACCAGATCATCAATAAGGTACATGGATTTCACTTGAGAAAGAAATGTCAATATTCTTCCAATGATTGAGCCCTTTGCTTTTAACTCCTTAATGCAGTACGCGTTGAGGCTGCTCTACATCGCTATTGGAGTTGGACTCTCTGCTTTTCTTGGTATATATTGTTGTATACGAATATGAGAGTCTCTGTGTTTCTTTTACGTCGAATTCAAGTTAGCAATGGTTGGTTTTGCAGAAGGGGTATGCTGGACGAGAACTGCTGAGAGGCAAACGTCTCGTATACGTATGGAATATTTGAGATCAGTGCTTAGACAAGAAGTAAGTTTCTTCGACAAACAAGATGCTTCATCCACCACCTTCAAAGTTGTGTCGAGCATATCTGCAGATGCACATTGTATCCAAGATGTTATAGCTGAGAAGGTTCTCGTTTGATCCAAATCTCACTCACATTCGATCCGATTCTGTTTGTTAATCATAAGAGTAGTTAACCATTGTTGTTGATTCAGATACCAAACTGCCTAGTGGAACTCACAGCAGTTGTGTTTGGCCTACTCGTCGCCTTCTTGCTCTCGTGGCGCCTCGCCTTGGCCTCTCTCCCGTGTGCAATATGCTTCATCGCCCCGGGGGTAGGATTCGGGAAGCTAATGATGAACATAGGATCAAGAGGCAGAGATGCACAGCAGGTTGCAGGTGGCATAGCAGAACAATGCATATCATCAATCCGGACTGTATATTCGTACGTGGGAGAGCGTGAAACGCTCGACAGATTCAGCCGGGCTCTTCAAGAAAGCACAAAGCTCGGCATAAAGCAAGGCCTCGCGAAGGGGCTCATGATAGGAAGCATGGGGACAATATTTGCTACATGGGCTTTCGAGTTCTGGGCAGGAAGCGTCCTAGTTGTCGAACGAGGGGAGAGTGGAGGCCGCGTCTTCATAGCAGCAATCTCCGTAGTCCTTGGAGGATTGTAAGCCATATCCATTTTCTATTCTTCATCCAAAAACACAAGTTAACAAGAATTCTTGAATCTCTCAGGTCCTGCATGAGCATGCTGCCTAATCTGTCATCCATTGCGGAGGCTTCAGCTGCAGCGACGAGGATCTTTGAGATGTGTGACCGTACTCCAGAAATAGACGAGGAGGACGAGAAAGGGAAGGTGCTGTCCCATGTACATGGAGAGATAGAGTTCAAGGAAGTGGAGTTCAGCTATCCATCAAGAATGGAAACACCAGTTCTTCAAGACTTCAATCTGAGAGTGAGAGCTGGGGAAAGTGTTGGCCTTGTGGGAGGAAGTGGCTCGGGAAAATCGACAGTTATTTCGTTGCTCGAGAGGTTCTATGATCCTCTAAAAGGAAGCATACTGCTTGATGGATACAAGATAAAACAGCTGAAGATCAAATGGTTGAGATCACAGATGGGGTTGGTGAATCAAGAGCCAATTCTGTTTGCAACTTCTATTAAAGAAAATATACTGTTTGGAAAAGAAGAGGCTTCAATGGAACAGATCATGAATGCAGCTAAGGCTGCAAATGCACATCACTTCATTACCAAACTACCACTAGGATATGACACTCAAGTGAGTTCAGTCTTAAATAATCTTAAGAGTTGTTTCAATTGTAAAAACATGTCTAAGTTTGTTTGCCATAGCTCAAATAAACTTGTAACCAAAATGGTATTGTGATTGAGTTTCTCAAGTTTTAAACATTTGAAAAAACTCAGGTGGGGCAGTTTGGGTTTCAATTATCAGGGGGAGAGAAACAAAGGATAGCAATAGCAAGAGCATTGCTAAAAGATCCAAAAATCCTATTGCTAGATGAAGCTACAAGTGCTCTTGATACACAATCTGAAAGACTAGTCCAAGATGCCATTGACAGAGCTTCCCAAGGAAGAACAACCATCGTCATCGCGCACCGCCTCACCACCATCCGTAACTGCGACACCATCGTGGTGCTCGAGTCAGGAAGAGTCGTCGAATCAGGTCCACACGATCGACTGATCACGCAAACAAACAACGGTGTTTACTCAAAAATGGTGAAAGTACAGCAATCAGCACCGGAGAGGGAAGCCCCATCTCGTCCCCATCGAAACCATAAGAGGACAATGTTGCCTTACAGTGTGGTTCCAAGCTGGCAAAACAGTCCGGCATCGCCATTCGCCATGAGTGTGCAGCTGCCTTCAATCAACATGGTTTCTTATTATGATAGTGAGGATGAAAATGTACACACGGCCTCGTCTCCGAGTCTTTCATGGTTGCAGTTGATAAAAATGAACTCACCGGAGTGGAAGAGAGTGCTGCTAGGGTGCGCCGGAGCTTGCTGCTTCGGAGTAGTACAGCCTCTCAATGCCTATTGCTTGGGATCAGTTGTCTCTGTGTACTTCAACGTCAACAGATCACGTGTAAAATCCGAAACCTCGTTTTACTGTATTGTCTTCGTGACTATAGCCGTTATAAGCTTCTTCGCGAACCTGATCCAACATTACAATTTCGCGATCATGGGGGAGAGATTAACCAAGAGGATAAGGGAGAATGTACTCAAGAATATACTAACATTCGAGGTAGGGTGGTTCGACGAGGATGAGAACTCATGTGCTGCTATCTGTGCCAGGCTGTCAACGGAGGCCAACGTGGTCCGGTGCCTTGTAGGAGATCGTATGTCGTTGCTGGTTCAGGTGTTCACGAGTGCTTCCATTGCTTTCATGATAGCACTGGTTCTCACATGGAGAGTGGCCATAGTGGTGATTGCTATACAGCCATTGATCATAGCAAGCTTCTACTCGAAAAGCATTCTGATGAAACGGATGTCTACGAGGGCTCAAAAGGCGCAGAACGATGGGAGCCAGCTAGCAAGTGAAGCTGTGGTGAATCACAGGACTATAGCAGCATTCTCATCTCAGAAGAAGATTCTTCGACTCTTTGAAGCTACGTTGACAAAACCGCGTAAAGAGAGCATAAAACAGTCATGGTTGTCTGGAATAGGCTTGTTTATGTCACAATTTCTAACAACAGCTTCTATAGCTTTGACATATTGGTATGGGGGGAAGCTGATGAATAGAGGACTAGTGAGCTCAAAGCATCTGTTTCAAGTTTTCTTCATCTTAATGAGCACTGGGAAGAGCATTGCCGATGCTGGGAGCATGTCATCTGATTTGGCTAAAGGCAGCAATGCTGTCAAATCTGTTTTCGCGATTTTGGAAAGAAGAAGTGCGATAGAGCCGGATGATCCGGATGGTTCCAAGGTAAAGAAACGGCTAAAAGGGCGGATAGATCTAAATGGTGTCATCTTTTCCTATCCCTCGAGACCAGAGCAAATGATCCTCCAGGGCCTAAATCTCAAGATTGAAGCTGGAAAAACGATGGCAGTTGTGGGACAAAGTGGTTCGGGGAAATCCACCATTATCGGGCTCATAGAAAGGTTCTATGATCCAATAAAAGGGACAGTTCTTATAGATGAGCAAGATATCAGAAGCTACAATTTGAGGGACTTGAGATCTCACATTGCACTAGTGAGTCAAGAACCGACACTTTTTGCTGGAACTATCCGTGACAACATAGTATACGGCAACGAGAATGCCACAGAATCAGAAGTTAGAAAAGCAGCAATGCTTGCCAATGCTCATGAATTCATAAGGTATGCTACAAAGAACAACACCCTCTCTTTATTCTGAAAAACGTCTCACTGATCATGTTATGTTATGCAGTTCACTGAAAAATGGATACGAGACTTACTGTGGAGAGAGAGGCGTCCAGCTGTCAGGAGGGCAGAAGCAAAGGATAGCCCTCACCCGCGCAATCCTCAAGAATCCATCAATCCTTCTCCTGGACGAGGCGACGAGTGCCCTGGACAGTGTGTCTGAGAATCTGGTCCAAGAAGCGTTGGAGAGAATGATGGTTAACAGAACATGTGTGATTGTAGCTCATCGATTATCAACAATACAGAAGGCTGATTGCATCGCAGTGATCAAGAATGGAAGGGTTGTCGAGAAAGGAACACATTCTCAACTCTTTGATATTGGAAGCCAAGGTTCATACTATTCACTGATCAAGTTACAACATTGACATTCTACTTAGAAACATGTATCATACTCTAAGTGATGTAGCAGATGAAAGCTTACTAGGTGATGCATTTCACTTGAGCACTTTAATGTTCTATATATGTTCCTTAGCTATTACTTAAACTCAAACACAATCCTTCCAAAAGTTGATAAGTAATACTAACTGTAAATCAACCAAACACACCAGACAAGAACCAACTAAGAGGTCTTAGCAGAGATCATGAAACTTTGAAATCATCTGTGAATAAAAGCTGGGGAAAACATGGAATCCATTATCCATGGCAGCATTTTCTTGAAAGAATGGAGTTGCAGTTGAGTTGGACTCTTCTTGTAGCCATGTGAGAGAAGCTAAGGATGAAAAATTGGTTTTGGTGGATATATCGGTAACTTTTTGTAGCCATTTTACGTAAATATCTATGTATATATCAATTTCGGTGGAACTATTTTCATCCGAAAAGAAAAAAAAAAGGATAAATGCCCCCATGCAGGATCGAACTACAGACCTTCAGTTTACAAGACTGACGCTCTACCACTGAGCTATAGGGGCTGCTTGCATTGACGTTTTTGAAGTTTAATTTTGTTAGTTTAGTGCAATACATAGCATTTGAATTTGCAATTTTATTAAGTACCCCTAAAAATCCGAAATTAGGTTGAACCGGAAAATACTGGAGGTGTGCATGGATCGGTTAAACCATTCAAATCGAATTGATGGTTCGATTCAGTTTCGATTTTATGGTCGGCTAACAATCAGAACTGAAAAATCAAAATATATAATAATAATAGGTTTAAATGCACAATGAAAAATTAAAATAAAAGATGAGAGGATTGAATACAACAACATTAATTTTTTAAATATTATATATATATATATATTGGTTAATGATGCTTGAATTTGATTCCAATTTGAATATCAAATTTATGTTGATTTTTACCTATCAAAAAATGTTCTCACATAATTTATAATATTTTAATCATTTTGTACGTGATGTTTCTTAATTATTGATTCCACTTGAATAGAAGAACAATTTTAGATATTATATTCAACTTGCTATTATATCTAGTTGACATAAAAATTTATATTAACATTATTATGGAAGAAAATATTAATTATTATAGTTTTGAAAAAAATGATAAATTAACATATTAAGACACTTCAAAGTGTGTTAGAGTATTATATTTAAAGACAATTAATATGACACTTATTAATTATTAATGCATTTAACATATTGCTACATTAAAATATAGAACATTTTTTAAAAAGTGTCGCAATAGCTTAAATATATTATTATCTAACATGATAGGACATATTTGGTGTCATGTAAAAATAATTTTCTAATATTGAAATTATTAAATTAATTTAGAAACCAAAATTAATTCTTGAAAAAAAAAATATTTACACATCAAATTGATATGATATTTTTAGGAGGGAAATTGACAAATTAATAAATTTTGTCAACTACTTTGTTTTTAGTGGAAATACCTTCGTTTACCCATTTTTGTATGTCAAGGAACTTATTTACCCATTTTTTTAAAAATGTACTTTTTTACCCATTTTTTGGACGAAATATCAATAATGCCCTCAACTTAAGTTTATATTTACATAAAGTGGAAATACCTTTGATATCATATCAGCATATTGTGAACACGATATCAGTATATCAGCATATCATGAACACGATATCAGCATATTGTGAACACGATATCAGCATATCAGCATATCATGAACACGATATCAGCATATCATGAACACAATATTATATTTTGTGTTCATGATATGTTGAACCTTTCTGCATATCGTGAACACGATATTATATTTCGTGTTCACGACATGTTCACCTTATCTGAAAGGTAGACGCGGGTAGAGTTTGTGGACACGAGTCGAGTTTCCTGAACGCGAGTAGAGTTTCTGGACACGAGTAGAGTCTCCTGGATTATTTTCTTATGTAAATATAACTAAAATTAAGGGTATTATGGAGATTTCACTTTAAAAATTGGGTAAAAAAATGGGTAGATAAGTTCCTTGGCTTATGAAAATGGGTATTTTGGAAATCCTCCCTTGTTTTTATGTATAAATGATAATGAATATTCATATTTAGTTTTACTGTAATATTAACTAATTCAAAATTATTAGATGTAAGTCAAGTCATGTGAGTTTTTGTGCTATTCTAAATCATGTTTATAGCATATAAAAATATACAAACAATTAATACTGAATATAATATATATGTGCGATGCGATATTCAATATTTTATTAGGTCCGATCTATTCCCATGTGACATTCTGTTTAGAGCAGATTATTATCTTATAGCATCATTCCTTAACCACATATGTATTCAACCAATGTGAACAGCTCATCTTGTGGTTTACAAGATTTTCCAAAAGATCTAATAATAAAAAAATGTTATATCCAGATATAGTTGAATGACAAACGAGATAATTGTAAAAGTTGTTTGTCTGTTATCTCCAAAGAGCGATACTTATGTGTTCCTGGGGCACGATACTCCCAACTTGACTACTGCATGATGTTAGATATATACTATTCGGGTATCACGTGTATACTCTTAAGGTATTACTTACAAATAGAATAAAAAATCGATACCTTTAATTAGTGAATAAACAAGTAATTAATACCTTAAGTATACACATGATACCTGAAGAATAATATCTAATATCATATTTTAACATGGAAAAGAAATTTCTTAAGAGTATACACGTGATACTGAAGAGTACATATGTAACATTATGTGTTGGGGGCACCCAAGAATTTGAAATTTTTACCCGTTAGGTATATAAATTCTTTGACATCTCCAAATGAGTGAAAAATAAGTTGAAAGTGAGTGATAAATAAACAAATATTAAAAAAACAACAGGATCCAAGAATATATAAATTATAAATTAAATGCAGCTACTACGATTAAACAATGATATTTTGCTATATATATAACTTCACTTATCTGTTGACCCTTTTCAATAACGTTGAACGGCAAAAGCTGTCAAGATCTACCAATTTGAGAATGGCCAATCTTAGAATTCTCAAGTTTATTCTCATTGCAGCATTCATGGTTTCAATAGGTTTGGTTTCTTTTCACAACTTTCAATTTCGATGGATATTTAGTTTTTATTTTTTCTTATGAAATTATATTCTAATTATGTTATTTCTAAAGTACGAGAAAGTCTCTTGTGCACCTGACGCATGAATATCATATCCATGCACTCGGGATGGATGCGGGTCTGCCCAACCCATAGCGCTTTTTTTTTTTTTTTTTTCCGCGTGTTTTGGTTGTGACCTTCATGTTATGTTAGTCATATTTTTACATTATGTTAGTTATATCTTCATCTTATGTTAGTCATATCTTTACATTATGTTATTTATACATTCATCTTATGTTAGTCATACCTTCATTCCAAATTTTATATCCTTAGTTCAAAACCACTGATCTTTACTGTTAATCATACGTTCATGCGAATTTTTGTTGGGTTCGAACGCACTCACCATATGTGTGAGAGCGCGTGGTTCGGGTTGACCCGGATGCATGTATCCTTGGTGGATCCATGCACAAAGTGCACAAAAGTTTTGATGCCAAAGTACTATGATAATTATAACTAGGTGCCATTATTATTATTATTTTTTAATAGTAAAATTCTTGTTTGAACTTAATTATAAATATTTGTCTTAGTCATATGGCTATATCTGAGAGTGAAGAAGGAGATTGTTAATTTGTTTATTTAACATTCATTCGTAGATATATATATATTTTTTCTTCGAGGTTCAATCTGGTTTGAGTTCCTGAGTATTTAAGTAATCATGGTTACAAATAATTAAGTATTAATTAATTGATGATGTGATATTTAATTTGCAGGTTTACCAAAGGTGTTTGGAGCAAGAGAATTGCAAGAAGGAGTGAAATTACAACAATGTCCAAATGGTTGTATCGACGATGGACAATGTGTCGAAGCTAATTGTGGATTTAGATGTCTAAGAATTGAGAAAGACTTATGTGCACCTGGGGCACGGATCCTTGGATTTGTGCCCCAACCCGCTCCGACCCGACCTGGTTACAAAATGGGTATATATATATATTAATTAATTTTTTCTATTTCTTTCTTTCTTTCTTATTTGAGCATCTTCTCTCTTCCTTTCTTCTTTTTTCAGAAACCCTAATTTTCTTCTTCTTCTTCTTCTTTCATGGGCAATACTAATAATCCTCGATGGAGCTAAAGCAAAGAAAGTTGAGGCAATGTGAAGCAGGCAAGGGAATAAGCCTCTTTCGCCAACAAAGTCCGATGAAGAAAGAAACCTGGCTACATATTTCATTACATCTTTCAAAGAAAACAGATTGTTTTAGATTCTTGAGCCTCGGGTTCTAAGAGAAGGCAGTTTCGAGCAGCTGCAAGCCATTGGTGGTCTAGTGAAGAGATGCCTCAACTTGAAGAGCGATGACCGACCCACCATGAAAGAAGTTGCAATGGAGTTAGAAGGAGTGAGAAGATTTACAAAGCATCCATGGATTCAGCAAGAAAACATGGAAGAAAATGAGATACAAGGTGTTTGGGGAAGAACACTGCCCCCATGAACTCGAGGATACTGGAAAGCGGATTGCTGAAAAATGCAGAGGACTTCTTGCACTTCTTGTAATTGCTGGAGTCCTCTCGAAGGTCGATCAAACATGGGAAACTTGGTACATTATTGCAGGAAATATTAATGAAGCTGTGAATACGAGTGATGAGCCTTTTGCCCTTTCAATGATTTTCTTGATGAAGATATCGGAGTTTGACCTGGGTGTTGTAGAGTTACACCTTACATTTAACAAAACTTTTTGTCCATCTCTTTAGACTTGTATACAAGATGCAACTGAATATTCAGAACCATTGATTCGATGTTCTGTTTATTTGATCCATTCAATCTTAAGAACAGACATTTAACACCTAAAAAGTATATATATAACACCGATAGAGTATATATTAAACATATCAGATATATAACATGAAAATATTCTAAAGGTATTACAAATATACTATATAGGTGATATAAGATCACATGCATCTATAAGATATAATAAATACAATTCCTTCAGATGTTATGAAAATATTTTAAAGGTATTACAAAGATACTCTATAGGTGATATAAAATTACATGCATCTATGATATATAATAAACACAATTCCTTCAGGTATTATAAAAATATTATAACACCTAAAGAACATACATATAACACTTATAGAGTATATATATGACACCTATCATTCAATCACATAATATGAAATCTTCTTTATATATGATACCTCAAGAACATACATATAACACATAAAGAGTATATATATAACTCATATAGAGTATACATATAACATCTATCATTGAATCACATAATATGAAATCTTCTATATATGTAATACCTCAAGAACATAGATGTAACACCTAAGGAGTATATATATAACACCTATAGAGTATAACTATAACACCTATCACTGAATCATATAATATAACTATAACACCTACAGAGTATATATATAACACCTATAGAGTACATATATAACACCTATCACTGAATCACATAGTATGAAATCTGGTGTGCGTGGGCGCACACCAGATCAGGTGGGGGTGCGCGTGGGGGCGCGTGGGCGCGCCTGGGTGCGGCCCACGCGCCGAGTCGGGTCAGGGGCACGGATCTAGGTGCATATAAGTTTTGTTCCTAAGAATTTCATCTTTTAAAAGAATCTGTTCCAACATTTAGGCTGTTATTTTAAATCCAACTATTTTATTATATAATAATAGCTTTCCTAATCTTTATATATATAAAAACACAAACATTTATGTTAATGTTGGATTTTCCAACAATAATAATTTTCCTTTTTCAATATTATCCTAAATTCAAATTAGATTTTAATTAGGTTTTAAATTGGATAATTTTATTTGAAAAGATTTGGAAAAGGATTTGATTCTCTCACTTAAGATTTGACTTGGTAAAATCACGTGTGTATAAATTTGAATCTCAAAATATGACTAACAAATCTTCCTAAGTTTTAGGAAGTTGTTGTGTGCTCTTGTTGATAGGATTCAAAGGTATGATCAAGTGATATATATATTGAAGAAGTCTACGGGTTTTAGAGAATGAGATCGTGTGTTCCAGAACGTGGGGTTGAGAGAGGAGAACAAGGATCATATTTGACCAAGTCAAGATCGAGATTATGAAACAAGGATGAAGAAGTCAAGAACAAGTCCACTCCACCTTCCTCACTCATCATGCACGATAGATATGGAGTGATGGAGATCATGGAGCACTCCTACATCATGGAAGTGGAGTTTACACCAAGTGTACTTCAAGATCTATAAATAGGTGAAGCTGCTGAAGATCAAAGACAGACAGAATCGAGAGCTTAAGCAGTCTAGTATAGGCAGTACACTGGTGTTAAGAGTTGTGTTGTTCACACCGTAGGCAACATCGTTTTTCTTGTGTGTCATAGAGTTTGCATACTCTTGACTTTTAGTATAGGTGTTCTTCGGAGTGTTCAATTGAGATAGTTTGTATACGTCCCTAGGTTTCTTATCCATTTCATAGGATGTATTGAGTCGTTTGTTCGAAAGAGTCTCTTTTAGAGATCTTTCATTCTCCTTTGTACACATACACAAATTCAATAAAGGAGTTTTCGCCCTGAAGGCATTCCACGAGTATTTGTATACTCGTGGATATATCGTTTGTGTTCTGCAACTTTTAATTCGATCTATTTTTCCACTGTGTGTTACGCTGGTGTTGTCGACACCGCCGACAACACCGTGTACTTTGATTGGGACAGTTTTTTTGTTTTTGATTTGCAGATCCACGTACGTAGGACTTTCAATTTCCTCAAATAGTAATGTTAAAATTTTCCCGCCTAAGACATCTTGCTAAATGTGGAAATGATTTTTATTTATTAAAATAAATGATAAATGATAAATTATGTTTGATGATATGTATATTTATGGAAGTGATATAATAAAATAACCTTTTTAACATAATTGTCAATATGGTAATTTAATTATTAATTTCAATTCATATATTTATAATATCATTTAAACAATATATGTATCTACATATGATACATATATATGATTAATTTACGTCATGTAATATCATAATTATATATCATATAAATATTAAAAAATTAATTTATTCCATTCACTGATAATATATATATATTTATATATTATTTAATATGCATGTAAATATATGTAAATATATATATATATATATATTATATACTTTTTACCTTTACAAAATAATAAATATATAAATAGGTGTATGACATATGCATACATATGTTTATATATATATATATATATATATATGAGAATATTTTCTGAAACAATAAGGTAAAAAATTTCCCAAAAATAATTTTATCATCTAAAGGTCTCATCCTAAATATTGAAATTCAAAAATAATGAATAAAAGATAAAATTTTAACTATGTGACCTTTAAAAGTGGAGATGTAAATGAAATATTATGATTGATTTTCATAAATTGTGCTAATTGATTATTTATTAATGATTTTGTTAATTGATTACTCATCAAATTTTAATTTTTAATTTGGAAATCAATATTCTTCCATAAATAAACTAGACTTACAATTTTTAATTTGTATATATCTATGGAAGAGTTATGACAAAAAATCTTCCACATATTTGTCTATATGGTTAGTCAACCTTGATTATTAAATTTCAATTGATATATTTATGATATGATTTAAATAATGTATATAAATATTATTAACGTAATATCATCAATAATATAAACATTGATTATATACAATAATATAAATATAGATATGATTTGATATTCAAATGAATAATATATATATATATATATATTATAATTCATTCCACAATAAAATGATATAATACATATATTAATTGAATTTTGTTTCAAGATGACACATTTTTCTTCACTTTACATACGTTTACTTAATTATCTATGACTTAAAAATCGTTTATTTATAAATGGAAAGATTTATATTGATTATTTTTTTCATAAATAATATCTAATGAGAATTATATCACATAGAAATGTAAAATGACATTTGCATGATTTATGAGATATATATACTAATAAAATTCGTAATATTCATTATTGTGAAACATAATTTTTATGGGATTTATGTTTGTATTAAAATTTTAAATAATTTGTTATGCATATATATAAACATCTGACGTGAAGATGAACTATATTTTGATAAATTTTTATCTTTATTTATATAAAAATCAAAATATTGTCTAAAACAGATGATTTTCCATCCAAAAGTCAGATATTATAAATAAAAATAAAATGATGAATTTATATGATAAAAAAAATCATCTATTTAAATAAAAATGTTTTCCTTTAAAAATGAAAAGTTAAATGGAATAAAGTTATTGATTAGTTTCATAAATTATGGTATTGACTATTTATAAATGATTGTGGTAACTGTTGTAATTAACTAATTTATTAATCAAAATATTCATTTTAATTTGAGATTTGAATATTAATTTTCCGTAAGTAAATGCCACACAACTCTATCCATTATGAGGTATATAATTATATACTATCATTAGCATACATTGATTATTTAATTGACTATTTGAGATATATAATTATTTTGTCGTTGATTATAGCAATTAAACTAGCATATATAGATATCACAAAATATGGTATTTAAAATTAACATTAAAATTGATTATCTTAAATTATGGTAATTACCAGATATAATCAACAATCATACATTATAAATAATAAAAATTTATCTTGGTTTGATTCACTCGCTTTTATTCTGTTATTTTATGTATCACTTTTGAACGATTCTTGGAAGGGTAAGACATCCTTAGAGGTAAAAATTATAAATTGATGTTTATTTTGTTTGTTTTGTTATAAAGTTATATTTGAGAATCACGTTGATGAATTTAATTATTGTTGGTTTTTATTTAGTGTTTATTATTATTATATGGAACTATAAAAATAATTCACTATTGAATGATACGAGATTCTATGATATGTTATCTGATTGATTTGTGTTATTTCAAATTTTTTATATGATTTTTATTTTACTTTATTTTTAACATGGTAGTATTGTATATAAATTATTATTACTTTAATATAATTTAATTTTTTAAAAGCTTTGATCACTTCTTATGTGCAGGTAATAATTGAAGAAATCTTGGCTTGCGACTTGAGAGTACATATTCACCAATTGTTGAAATATATTAATTGATTTTGACTTAGCAATCAAGATAGTGAAAGCTTGAAAGGTAATATGTTAGGGAAAATAAATCTGATTTTGAATTTATTTCAAAATGATGCACCATTCATGGTGTTAAGAATAAATATAGTGATTTATTTTGACGTATAAATGTATAAATATAATGGATGAAACTATAGTTGTATTAGTTTTTTTGAGTTTTTTTACACTGAATGTTTGAATTATATGTAAATTCACAATATTAATTGTCAATTATTCTTTTGTCAAATCTAAAATAAAAAAATTATTGATATTTGATACATATACTTTTCAATTTTCTTGAAATATAGACATCATTGACCTTTTTTTTTATATATACATGTTAATATTATTTGTATGTATGTAATAATGATAGATTCAATATTATTAATCGCATAATTAATGATGCATTTAAATATTAATAAAACTCAAATCTATCAGTAGTATCCACTTTTTTCATCTAACTTATATTAATAAAAAAAATTGAACAAATAATAATTGGTATATGCATATAGTATGAGATTTTTAGTTTATTTATTTCTTAAAATATAGAGAATATTGTTTTAAAATATATAGGGTACGGTAAGGTTGATTTCTCAAGTTATATTTGGAAAAATATTAATAAATCATAAATATTACCTCAATGTAATATTACACATGTTGATACAATATATTGTAGAAGTCAACTATATATTAAACTTAAATATCATATGATATATTTCGAAAATTAATTAGCAATTTATACTCATGTGATTCAATTTGATCACATTTTTAATAAATAATATATATAATATGTATTATGTTGATAAATGAATTTTAAAATATTATAATATGTAATCTCATGTCGGACTTTTCTTAAAGTAATACATTTTTAATCGTGGTCAATTATATATTTTTGTTTCAAAAGTAATCAGTCGTTTTAGTTTGAAAATTTTGATGTATACAAAATATTGTGAGAGATAAGAACAACATAATAAATATTTTTAATTAAAAAAAAAGTTCCAAATTTGTAATGTGTAAGTTTCTTTTTATTTTAGTTATTTTTTTCTTATAAATTTATATTATTAGGTTTGATATAGACATTTTCAATCACTTTCAACATTTTATAACAATAAAAACTAATAAAAAATATGTAACAAAATTTATTAAATACCGGTTTTAAAAAAAAAATTTAGATGTTATTTGATTACATTACAAATATCAATATTAATATTGAATAAGAAATATTACTCTATTTCATTCAATTCTTATATTATATATATATAAAAATATTATTATATATAAAAATTTATTTACATCGTATTTATATAAAAATATTTTATTTTAAAATTTATCTCCGTGCATCGCACGGGGTAAATACTAGTAAGAGTAAAAACAAACAAACAAACAAATCAATAAAATTATTGGTTTTCCTTTACAATCACAAAGTTTTTTCTTCTGTAGAATTCATGGTTTCTTTATTCAATTCCAACTATATTAGCGATAGATGGGATAATATTTGTATTACACATGTTTTTTTTTTCAATAAATACTTTTGCGATTAGTCCATGATATTTTCCGAAATATATTTAATAAACTCAATTAATGTTGATATTTTGTTATGTTCAGAATATTTTGTTCTCTCATATCTCCATCGCAATAATATCACTAATATACGTGGATATCATAAGATTGTCTCACATAATTAATTCTTGATACTATTGGATCGAAAATTGGTCAGTCAATGCAGTTAATTGGTGCAGGATCAAAGTAGGTTGATGTAGTGAAAAATGGCTAAGTATGGTGGAAGAAGCGCGCTTTGGCAAAATGAAGCAAAGTCGTGTGGGCAAAAAATAAAGGAAATCGGGTTTTAATTTAAAAGGAGAAAGTCATGTTTTTACTTAAAGAAGCGCATTTCCAAAGAAGCGTGAATGGCTGTGATTGGTCCGTTTAAAAATTGGTTGTGGCAGTTATCTTGGGGCGCGTGCTCTTTCAGGATGGAGATTTCAGTTTTGAGCTTATGCGTGGATCATCTTCAATCGCGTATATCTCACTCAATTCTGAACGGATTGGATTGATTCTTGGTTTGCCAAAAAACTTATTTAAAGCTCTGTAATGGGTTCTTTTCGGTTTATGTTTTCATAGATCAGAGAGAAAGTTACAGAAAGAGTTTCAAGAGTGATCTTGTATTGAGTGTTCTTGAGTGTATTGTTGTAATCAGAGTTTGTATTTGGTTCTGGGAGTTCAATAAAATTAGTTGATCTCTCAGTGGATGTAGGTTTTAAAGCCGAACCACGTAAATCCTATTTTCTTGTGTGTTGAATGTCTTTCTTGCTGAGTTTTTGAGTCAAGTGTTAGTTTTGTATTGAGTGTTATTTGTTCTTGGTTCTTGCTACAATTCTGATCCAACAGTCAACATGATCAATGCATCGTACCAAATCATAATTTTTTCCTCTAATGAATAAAAAAGATTAATTTTACTTTGCAAATTATTACTTTTAATTTGAAAATTTTCATGTTTTAAGTATTACTTAACATCTCCAATAGTGTGCACAATTTTAGTGTTAATTTTGCATTATCTTATTGTGAAAACCGTCACCGATCTCCTATAGTGTACACCATCTTATGCACTAAAAGAGAATATTCAACAATATTCATTTTTATTAAAAATAAGATGAATTTAAAAAGAAAAATAAATGAAAAAGAAATAGAAAACGGGAAGATCAAAAGATGGCAAAAATGTTTGCCTGTGGAAAGTTGGCACAGAAGTGGCGGTTGAGAAATCTTGACACACGGAATACATAATTGTTGAATATGAAAATACACACTATCAAATTGTGTTGGCGGATTGTTGGAGATGATTAATTCAAAGTACTACTTTTATTTTGCAAAATTATTATTATTTATTTAAAAACTATTACGTATTATTTCTCTTAAAAAATAATAAACCTTTAAATATATTGTATTTTATTTCTTATCATGAATTTCAACTCTAATTTAATTTAAATATAATATATAATGAAAAATACATATGGATCACAAACTTTGATAAAAAAAATCATAAAATCATTAATAAAATATTAATTAAAACATTATTTAAAAAAAAAAGACTACCATATTCTCCTAATTATTTTACTTACTCAATATGTATTGCATTTTTATATTACTTAAAAAATATTTATTTTAAAAAAAATCGCATATAATACACAAGATCTACACTAGTTTCAACTAAAAAGGACTGAATCATGATTAATCCATAAAAGAAAATAATCCATTTATGTCATTTAATTTGTATGGTCCTACAAAATCAAGCTCAATGATTGTGCATTAATTGATTGCTATAAATAAAAAATATTTGCAAATTATTGTTACTATAATTAAATTATCAGCTTGTGCTATATAATTTCGTCTCAATATACTTTAACATAAAAAAAGCATTGGACATCTTAAAAAAAGTTTCAGCATGGCCGTTAATGTTAGAGTTCTCCAGTCAATTCTTATTGCAGTTCTCATGGTTTCAACAGGTTTGATCAATTAATTGATTTATTTATTTCTGATTTATGTTATTTTTCAATAACAAATATTCCAGAATTCAATTATTTATTAATTTTTGGGAATACGTACGTTCTTTTTTTCCCAAAACTCAATATGAATTTAAATTTCGTGGGTATTATAGCATCAAAATTTGGTATTTAAATTTATTGAGTACTAAATGAAGCTATAAAATTATTATAATTCCACAATTTCTTTGTTTTTTTAATTCCAATTTCAATTACATGTCTAACTATTGCAGTTTTAACACCCCAAAAAATGCTCGAAGCAAGAGAATTGCAACAAGGAGTGAAATTACGACAATGCCCCGATGGTTGTACGAGCAATCAGGAGTGCATTAATGCAAAATGTGGCGAGATATGTTTAATAATTCCCTTATCCAAGAATATTTGTACACATATTTCTGTTTAATCTTCAAGAATTTTTTAAAATAAAAATTTAACATGTTACGTCATAAAATAATTATAGAAACCGTGTTTCATATATATATATATAAAATTATAATTGGCGTTGAGGACTTGCTGTGTTATAAATTACAATGTTTATTATGGTCATGTGTTTAATGGTAATAACTTACCCTAAACAACTAACACTACTAAGAAATTGCAATGTTTATTATATATGGTTATGTTTTTAATGATAATATAACTTACCCCAAACAACCATCATTATTTAGAGAAATACATTAAATTATCACAGGAAATCATCTCACCTATCATTATTATGTGATCAACAGAGTCACGTTTTACATTAAAGTTTTTTTGATTTTTTACTTTTATGAAATATTCACCTTTTAATGTGAATAATTATGTACACTACAATTTTCTATATAAAACAAATGCAAAAAACCGCAGTATTTCTATTTTCTTTCTAACATCAAATAATCAAACTAAAAAAAAGCTAGATAAGAAGTAAGTGGCACTGGGAGTGAAGAATGTGTAAGTTGGGATCCCAAATTCGTCTGCCACATGTTCGTTCCTGATGCGGATAGGAATGGTGGTAATGACGTGGCAGTAGGCGTGGAGGCGACGTGGAAGTTGACGTGGAGGTAGATCTAGAGGTCAGCCATAACTACAGATGTGGAGCGGAATGGTTGATATAAAGTGTAACTGAAGGTGTGGATATGAGGCTCAATGATGGGACAAGAAGGATTTGATGGGCTCTAAGGAGTATGGCCAAGGTGGATGCTTGCATGGAAAGACCAGATTACCCTTTGCCTTAAGGCAAAGCTATAAATAAGTATAATTGGAATAATGTAATTAGAGAGGATCATCGTAATCTTTGTTGATATAGTAACTCGTATTAGTTCCGAAAATGTCGACGATAAGGCCAACCCCGCCTGAGTTTTCAACTTGATAATGGCAAGAACTACCTCTCTTACAAGTGGATTATGTCGAAAAATTGATGGTTGATCACATTATATTGAAAAGGACATGCATGCAATTTATTGATCACCAGTGATAATGGTATATAGTTTTAGGTCATCTTTGTGGCCCTCAGTGATTGGTATTCAGGAATATAATTATAACACCCCAAAAACTTACATAGTTAAAAAAAATATATATATATATTTATATAGATAAGTTATATATATATATATATAGATAAGCATATGTTGATAGATATATTTTTTATTTCTTCTTTCTTTCTTTTCTTACGTTAAAAGCCCAAAATTGTTAAGTGTTGGGCCCAGTTACAAACTCACTCCTAGCCCAAGATGAAAAGGGGGATCTGGTCCAATGTGTTGGCCTAAACAATTATCTTTTAGGCCCGATTTTTTCGGCCCCTTTTGCTGCAAGAAATCCTTGTCATACACCACTCTTTCCTTCTCCTTACACGTGTATTGGTGTGTACAAAGGAGGAGGTCTTCATCTCCTACATTCCATTTTTTTTCAAACCAACGTGTAAAAGGGAGTAGAATTGCAGCAATTCGAAGATCAATTGGAGGGTAAAAATTTACAGCTTTGATTTTAGACTTATGCTCGTGTTTTACTGCTTCCGTTTTCCCCACCGTCGTCGTCGGTGAGCGGCGGTAGCCACCTACTCTTCCTCCCCCAAACTCTCGGCTATCTCTCTCTCTCTCTCTATCTCTATCTCTCGCTCTCAGCTGCAGGGGTTGGCGCCATCGGCGGTGGCGCCGTGTGTGGTTAGGGAGTGCAGTGCCGCCGCCGGCGGCGCTGCTGTGAGTATGTGTTTGTGTGGGTGTTGTGTGAGATGGGTGTGTGTGTTTATGTGTGTGTGCTGCTGTTGAGTGCTGGATGAAGGAGGGAGGCGCTGCTGCAATGGGCGGCGTCGTGTGCTTGGTGTGAATGGAAGGGGACGCCGGCGCTCACCGCCGGCAGCTGCAGGGGCAGCGAGGCGCGAAGGGGGGACGGCGGCGGTGCGGCAGATTTGAGGGGAGAGGGGTGTGTGAGTCGTATTGTGTGTGCGTGCGTGAGTGGCGCCATCGGTGTGCGGCGGCGACGTGCAGTGGCGTGGGTGTGGCCGCTGCTGCCAGCGGAGGGCAGTAGCGGCGGCGGCCGTGCAAGGGGGAGGGGAATGGCGACGGGACTGGGGGATTTGGGTGCAGGGGTTGGAGTTTGGAAATTGGATTAAATCCAGGTATTAAATCCACCGTTAGGCAAGGAAAATCCTAGTACGAGACTACGATTGTATAAATCCTAGATTCGATTAAACTCTAAACCTAGGATCACGAATTGTTATTCCATTCGAGGGTTTATTCTCCTAGTTATTCCGAACATATACAGTTAAATTAGACGCTAAGTCGAGTTTCTGCGCTATGTAGGGTTTCCAGACGAAGGACAAGAATAAGGAAGGGAACGACGAACTTCGACAGAACTTTTGATAACCAGGTGGGGTATCTAATAAGTATGCTTTTAATTGTGTAATTTACTACATGAAATTGTTGCATTATACAACGTGTTGCACGAAATTGATTTCATGTTGATTGTTAATGTTTGATGATTGTTAATCTAGAAAAATATGTATTTTCAAGGAGTTATGTTTTTCCAAGAATACAAATGCGATTGATTTCATATGATGAAAAGTCAGGATAATACCCGTACAGGAAGGGTTTCTTTAGAAACCAATATAGGTCAACAGATTTATTTCATATTTGTACTTGTCATGAATTATATGATCCAACGTGAACGTGATTAACGTGTACTATGTGCTATGTGAGAACCATTATATGAGGTGTAACTGCGCATGCGCTTTCACGCCAAGTATATCGGGTATTCTTCGGAAACCCCACATGAAGGGTGTAAAAACCCAATGGGGTCGGCTTGGGGCTCCGATAGGCTTTTCTTTGGAAACCTATCCAGAGGTTTACATGGGACTACTCGGGAGTCCGCAATGTGTACTATGTATATGTATATAATAAGATTACGATAAAAGTGTTCCCCTTTCACAGTACAGGTCGACCCACTGAGTGTACTTTTGGCACTCACCCCTTATATGTTTTTATTTTACAGAGAACCATGAATGAAGGAGGGATGAGCTGAATTGCCTGACACTTTTGCATGTACAATTATGTATATTTTCCTTGTCGGCATTTCCAGAACCCTATTTTGGTACTCTGTATTAAGAATCCTTTCACGTTTGTACTAAACATACTTTTCCGCTGTACATGTTGAACTCTTCTAAGTACGAGGATTATCATTTTCAGAATTTTATTTACCATCTGTTTTCCGATGATCTTTTCGTTTGGTTGGACGCCCTGTTTATAAGTTGTGCTTCCGCTATATAAGTTATATTTCCATATTCGAAAATGGGGCGTGACAATAATATCAAAGCAAAATATGAATTCTGGTGATTTGTATCAACCAGTTGGATTATGGTGATTTATAAATTGAAAAGTTGGATTATGAAATCGGAAACATAATTTTATAATTGGACCAGAAATTCTCTTTACAACTTGCAATCCCTCAGTTGGAATTATGTAATCTTTTGGAAGACAAAACACTAATGAAAAAAATCAGTTGGAATTATGTAACCTATTGGAAGACAAAACACTAATGAAAAAAACAAAAAGGCAGATAATTGATAGAGAAAAATATACTACTCCACTGTAAAAATATTTATTTAAATAGTTTTATTATTCCAAAAGATAAAAGTTTTATTTAGAGATAACATCATTTTTAGTCCGCTAAGTTAGACATTTTCCATTTTCGATCCATCAAGTATCATGAATCCAACTGCAGTACCATAACTTCATTTTTTTTCCGATTTGAGTCCTTTTTTCGTCGGAATCCGACGTAGCAGTCGGAGATGGCCTATGTGGCATCAAACCCTAGTCCCCAAATTTTTCCGGCCAAAGACCTAGCACCTCAGCTGCCACATCATAAAAAATATAATAAAAAATTCAAAAAAATAAAATATAATTAAAAAATCAAACAAAAAAAAAGGATTTGAATGTCACATCGGCCACCCCAATTTTTTCCTCTCCTACCCCTGGTCACCGGAGCCGCCGTCGATCGCCGGAAAATGTCGTCGGAAAATGTTGAACCCCACTCAAATTGCTTTCAATGCTTTCACTCTTCATCACAATGTTTTCCCCATCTTCTTTCCCCAAGAATTTGACCAAAATTGCACAAATATTCTGCAATTTCAACCTTCAACCGTCGCCCTTTCACCGGAAATCGGCCATAGCCACCACTTCATGCTCAAAATTAGGATTTTTCTCGTTTCTCAACCAAAACAACCTAACAATATATCAAAGTGCTCCTCTTCTCAAGCCCAAACACAATATCATATCAATTTCGTGTTTCTTGTTCAAATTAAAACTCAATTTAGTCAAAATCGTTGGAAAAAAAAGAAAGAAAAATGGATGGTTTTTCCTCTCCTCAACCCAACTTTCTTTGTACAGTTGATGGGTGTCGGCGACGTGCCGGCGACAGGCTCGTCGCCGGCATGGTGTTGGCAGGCTTCAGGAGGTGGGGGGGGGGGGGGAGGCTGTGTTGCTGGAAATCGCCGGCTGTGTTGCTGCTTTTTTTTTTTTGATTTATTATTTTGATTTAAATTTATTGTTTGATTTTTTAGTTATTTTTAAATTTTTTTTTGAATTTTTTAATTATATTTTTTCTGATGTGGTAGATGACGTGACTAGGTTTTTGGTCGAAAAAAATTGGGGATTAGGGTTTGGTGCGACATAGGCAATCTCCAACAATCATGTCAGATTCCAGCGAAAAAATGACTCAAATCGGAAAAAAAATGAGGTTATGATACTACAATTGGATTCGCGATACTTGATGGATCGAAAATGGAAAATGTCTAACTTAGCGGACTAAAAATGATGTTATCTCGTTTACTTATTCATCCATCCTCATGGGTAGTCATACCATAAGGTTGGGCATTTATAGTAACTACAACTTTTCATCAAAGAAAAAAGAAAAAATGTTAACCACAACTAAAAAGGAAACTAAATCGTGATTATAATGAAATCCATAATTAATGCACAAATTATTTCATTTGTACAGTCTGTCTTCCCAATTAGGCAATTAATTGTGATTCTGCAACTATATTAGGTAAATGGATTTATAACAATTACTATATAAAAAGAATTTGAGCAAATTACGTTTTGTACTTACCATAATTAAATTATCTGCTTGTGCTATATATTCCATCTCAATATATTACTTCAACACCAAAAAAAAAAAGCTCTGAATAGATATCTACAGAACTTCAGCATGGCCGTTAATTTTAGAATTTTCCAGTTAGCACTTATTGTTGTTCTCATATTTTCAACAGGTTTGGTTAATTATATTCTGATTATGTTATATTTTAATAAATTTTTTGATCTAGTACTAAATTATTTCTTAATTATATATATATATATATATATATATATTCATTCCCCTCCCCAATCTCTGTTTGAATTTAAATTTCCTAAGTACTATATATCGCTATATTAGTTCTGGTATATAAATTTGTGAGTATGAGTCGACCATTTAATTTCTTCAAAACCTAATCTCAAACAAACACATCTAACAATTGCAGTTTTAACTCCCCTGAAGATGGTTGAAGCAAGAGAATTGCAACAAGGAGCGAAGATAGAACAATGCACTGAAAATTGTACCAGCGATAAAGAGTGTATTAAGACAAAATGTGGTAGCAAATGTATAAAACTTCCAAATTCCAAGAGAATTTGCGCATACATCTTTATTTAACCATCTAAAGAATTATGTAAAATATATCAAGCATTTTATGTTTGAATTAAATAATTAATTTTTTTACTTTGTGAAAGATTTATTAGAGAAAGCATCTAATAAGGTGAGGGTTACACATTGCAACTTTGATTATGGTTATGTGATTAATGATAATAAATTACCCCAAACAACCACTACTACTAAACATCAAACAATCAAATGTTTGCTTGTCTTTCCTTTGATTGAGTTAATTACAAACATCAACACTAAAACTAGTGTTGCCCAAATGGTTCGAATCGACAGTTTCGAAATTAATCACAAACTAGAACCGACGGTTTCGAAAATCACAAACCAGAACCGAATGTGGGAGTTTCGATTTCGGTTCGGAAACCGCCGGTACGGCCCCCTTTTTTTCTTTCCATTTTTAATTTTGCATTACCAATTTTGATTTTTAATGCTTGTTTTGATTTTTGAAATAAACATAGTATACTAAACATGATAACTTGAAATTTAGAATACAAAAAATTGGAAAAAAAAGTAATTGGAAAATTGGTAATTTTTTATAATGGGACAGTAATTAAGTGAACAAACTTTCATTATAAATTGGAAAATTATTACACGTTACAACTTCAATTTTAGAACTTTATGATCTCTATCTATCTATCTTGTTGGGTGGACACCGTGGGTCTAGGCGTGTCTCAAATTTTCAGAGTCTATTCCGTTTGATCACATAGACAAGTGGGAAAAAATGGGTGGGCACACTCAGAGTCACAAAGACTCACAAACCCTAGTTCTCACAAAGAGATTGAATCACTAAGATTCTCAACCCAAACAGCCCCAATAGCCCAAATCAGGCAGCCCCTCGCTTCAACCCTCACTCACACCCTTGGATCTAGAGGAGGAACTCACACGGAGGAGATTTAAAAGAGAAGAGACAGAAAAAACACTAAGAAGAAAGAGGATCGTTGCTTCCTTCTCATATCGAGCTCCACCACAAGAACCCCTTAAGAATGGGGTGAGTGAGAGGAGCAAGAAGCTTGAAGGGTTTCATCAAGAAGGGGCGAGGAAGAAGGAGTTTGAACGACACCAAATGAGGAGGGGAGCAATGGGGCAGCCGTTTTAGGGCACAATGGTTCCATGGGCTAGGGATTGGTTTGAGCTTGGATAGATAAGAAATAAAAGAGGAAAAAAGGCCCAGTAACTATTGGGCCAACTTTTCCAACATTCTCCACCTTTGGCCCAATACCCCACTCAGTCTGATCGAATTTCAACAGGAAAAGAGGAATCATCATTGTCACACACCTGCAAACACAAACACAAAGTTAGTGCAGTACACGATTAATCACAAAACAAGAATTGTCACTAAGACAGGCACAAAGCCTCATGACACAAAGTCAACCAGTAGAATAATAACACACAAGTATAATAGTTTTTTTTTTTAATTTGGCAGGTCAAAATTCAAAGTTTTTAAGCATGACAGAAATTTCTTCAAAGATAAACACTTTTTGCTCATGTCAGCTGGATTAAATTGAGAAGCAATTTTCTCCAAATAAACAACCCTTTTTTCAACAATATCCCTAATGAAATGGAACCTAACATCTATGTGCTTAGTTCTATCATGAAAGACAGGATTTTTGCACAATTGAATACCAGATTGGCTATCAGAGTAAACAGTTACATTACCATTCAAATATCCAATTTCAGAAAGCAGCCCTTTTAACCAAATAGCTTCCTTTAAAGCTTCAGTTATAGCAATGTACTCAGATTCAGTAGTTGAAAGAGCAACAATGTGTTGAAGTTGAGATTTCCAACTAATGCAAGAACCACACAATGTAAACACATAAGAGGTGGTTGATTTCTTATTATCCCTATCATTTGCATAATTTGAATCAACATAGCCAACTAAATTAACACCTTGAGCAGAGTATGAAAAATTCAAGCTCATATTCTGAGAAGATTTAAGATATCTAAGCAACCATTTCAAAGCTTCCCAATGAGGCAAACCAGAGTTAGCCATATACCTACTTAAGCAACTGACAACATATGCAATGTCAGGTTTGGTGCTAATCATGAGATACATCATAGATCTAATAACATTGGAGTATGACACCTTTGCCATTTCATCAATTTCAGAATCTGTCTTTGGGGACATAGATCCTTGCTTAATACAAAATGAGCAGCAAAAAGCACAGAAACAGGTTTAGAGGCAGACATAGAAAATTTACTTAGAATCTTTTCCACATAGGAGCATTGATTTAAGAGTAAAGTTTTGGTCTTTCTATCCCTAACAATGTTCATCCCTAAGATTCTTTTAGCATCACCCAAATACTTCATATCAAAGTTGTCACTAAGACATTTTTGAACATTTTCAATAGACTTCAAACATGGACTTACCAGAAGCATATCATCAACATAAATCAAAAGGAAAATAGGGACAGACTTATCAACCTTGAAATACAAACAATGATCATAAGCACTTCTATTAAAATCCAAAGATTGCATGCACTCATCAAATTTATTATTCCATTGCCTTGGTGATTGTTTTAATCCATACAAGGATTTTTTTAACAAGCAAACATGATTAGGTTTATTAGAGTCAACAAAACCATCAGGTTGCCTCATGTAAATTTCTTTATCAATATCACCATGCAAAAAAACAGTTTTTACATCTAATTGCTTCAATTCAAAATCAAAATGAGCAACTAAAGCAAGCATGATTCTCACAGTGACAAATTTTACAACAGGAGCAAAAATTTCAGAGTAATCAATACCTTCCTTTTGTGTAAACCCTTTAGCTACGAGTCTGGCTTTAAACCTAACTTTTTCATCCTAATCTTTAACTTTATACATCCACTTACAGTCCACAACAGAACAATGATCAGGCTTAGGCACAAGACTCCAAGTTTTATTAACATGCAAAGAGTTCATTTCTTCATTCATTGCATTTAACCATTCCTTTGAATTTTCAGAATTTAAGGCTTTTTTGTAAGTTTTAGGTTCACATCCATCCAAAGATTCAAAGGTGTTAAAGGCATAAGAATCAATGTGAAAATCATCAAACCTAGTAGGTTGTCTAATATTCCTCCTAGGCCTATCCCTAGCAAGTAGATAGTTTTCAAGATTATTTCCATCATTATTAACATCCACATGCTCATTAAGCATAGTATTATCAGATTCAAGATCAAGAGTATCAGATACAGGCAAAACAGGTGGCTCCACCTTAACAGGAGCAGTGCTGGAATCAGGCAAAGGCATAAAGGCAGATAAACAAGGAAAATCAGATTCATTAAAAATGACATCTCTACTTATAACAGATTTAAAACCAGGTTTATCCTTTAGCCATAGCCTATAACCTTTTACACCATCAGGGTAACCTAAAAAAACACATTTTTTAGATCTTGAATCAAGTTTATCAGACTTTTGGTGAACATAACCAGCATAACCAAAAATTCTCAAGTTAGATAAATCAACAGGTTTGCCAGACCACACAGATTCAGGACACTTACCATTCAAAGGCACATAAGAGGATCTATTTATCAAATAGGCAGCAGTACACACTGCTTCACCCCAGAACTTCTTAGAAAGACCTGAGAAGTACTCCAACACACTTCTTACCCTTTCAAGCAAGGTTCTGTTCATCCTCTCAGCAACACCATTTTGCTGAGGTGTGTAAGGAACAATTTTATGCCTTTGGATGCCTGAATCTACACACAACTTATCCAAAAGGTTGTTGCAGAATTCAATTAAGTCCATTATCCGTCCTTAAGTTTTAAATTTTCTTTCCTGTCTGATTTTCAATTAAAACTTTCCAGTTTTTAAGGTTTTCATACACATCAGATTTGAATTTTAACAACATAACCCATACTTTTCTGGAAAAATCATCAATCACAGACAGAAAATATAACTTGCCACCATGTGTAGGGACACTGGCTGGTCCCCACACATCAGCATGTTCATATTCAAGTACTTCAAAACATTTAGACAGATTTGGGGAAGGGGAAATAGGAAAGCTAACTTTATGTGTGTTTACCTTTTACACATGATTCACAAAAGAGCACGCAAGACAGTTTATCACTACCAAACAGTCCAGCTTTATGCAACAGATCCAGCCCTTTACTACTCATGTGACCTAGCCTGCAATGTCATAATTCAATTTTATCTTCTTTAACAACATTAACAGAGGCAGGATTTGGCAACACACACATACAAGTTTTTCCTTTTTTCAGCTTCAAGAATTACAGAAGATCCTTTTAAAATTTTCATCACACCATTTCCCCATTTTCCTTCAAAACCATCATCTTCTAAGGCAGCACAAGAAATCAAGTTATTACACAGGTCAGACACATGTCTAACATTTTTTAAAATAAACTCATAGCCCGAATTACAAAATAAGGAAACATCACCAATTCCCATAATTTTACATTTTTTTTCATTAGCTAGGGAAACATGACCATTGTTAACATCCCTATATGAATTAAATAGATTTTTAAAAGGTGTCATGTGAAAGGTACAATCAGAATCAACAAGTCATTCACTCTCACAAAGAGAAGAAGATATAACAGAGTTTACACAAGAAGACTCACATGATTCAGTTACCATAAACACATCACCATTACAGTCATTTTCATTCACAGAAGCATTATTAGCATGGGCTTGTTCTTTTTGTTTTTTAGGACAGTCTTTAATAAGGTGATTAGGGTCACCACAATGATAACATCTTCTATTTTTTGGTCTAAACTAAGAATTAGAAGAATTTTCAGTTTGTTTCTTTTTCAAAATCTTGGTTAGTTTGGTTGTTGGAAGGTTTTTGGCCCTTAGGCTTAGGCCTTCCTCTAACAAAGATCACCTCACCCTTATTAATAGGATTAGTTTTCAAATCCATTTCCTTGCTTTTTCAACCATTTATAACAGTTTCTAAAGACACATGATCTCTTCCATATTTTATAGCAGATTTAATATCATTATAAGAATCAGGTATAGCATTCAAAAGCACAATAGGTGTGTAATCATCAATATTTTTATCACCAGTTTTCTTAATATCTTGAACCAGTTCAGTAAACACATCAAGATTCTCTTCAATGTCCTTATTTAAATCAAGTTTAAATTTGAAAAAAAATTCAAGTAGGAACATTTTATTAGGCAGAAAGGTTTCAACATATAGCTCTTGTAATTTATCCCACAAAGCCTTAGCACCTTTCTGATTCCCAACTTTTCTTAATACACATGAGTCTGAAAGATTCAAAATGATGGATGAATATGCAATCTCATCCATCTCTACAATCTTTTCAGCAGTATCAAAATCAGAATAAGCAAGACTAATACACTTAAACACACGTTGTTGCACAAGAATACTTCTCATTTTTTGTTGCCAGATTCCAAAATCAGAACGACCATCAAACGGAGCCAAAGTATATCCAGATAAGGCAGCCATCACACAAAGTGAACAATGAAAATGCAGAATCACACCGATATACTTTTAGGCCTTGTAACACCAAGGATTTCCCAGTTCTCGGCACTGATTTATCAGCGAAGCAGGGGGTCACTTGGTAGCCCCCCCCTTTTTTTTGAACAGGAATTACAGAAAAACAAATTCAACAACAACAACCAGAGAAGATGCAACGGAAGCAAGCAACATACAGTCACACAGAAAGCCTAGAACTAACAGCACAGAAGCCCCAATCCTACACCGTTTCAAACGGTATCTGCAGAGGGTTAGGGTTTCAAGCAATATACCTGAACGGGTCCCATAGTATGGACAACCCGACTTACCAAAAGGGTCTGATACTGCTCACGTCGGGTAAAGGCGCGACAGGAGAGCTGCCAAGGGGGTAGTGAATTGTCTCAAATGCAGCAGCAACAAGAATACGAGAGTCAGAAAAACACACAGGGTTAAAACAACAGAAAAAACCCTAGAAACAACACAAGGTTCACAAAGAACACCCCAAAACAGAATCTGCCACGGGCTAAACGAGACCACAGTTTCTAGAACTGTGGCTCTGATACCACTGTTGGGTGGACACCGTGGGTCTAGCCGTGGCTCAGATTTCCAGAGCCTATTCCGTTAGCTCACATAGACCAGTGGGAAAAAATGGTTGGGCACACTCATAGTCACAAAAACTCACAAACCCTAGTTCTCAAAAAGAGATTGAATCACTAAGATTCTCAACCCAAACAGCCCATCGCTTCAACCCTCACTCACACCCTTGGATCTAGAGGAGGAACTCACACGGAGGAGATTTCAAAGAGAAGAGACAGAAAAAACACTAAGAAGAAAGAGGATCGCTGCTTCCTTCTCATATCGAGCTCCACCACAAGAACCCCATAAGAATGGGGTGAGTGAGAGGAGCAAGAAGCTTAAAGGGTTTCATCGAGAATGGGCGAGGAAGAAGAAGTTTGAACGACACCAAATGAGGAGGGGAGCAATGGGGCAGCCGTTTTAGGGCACAGGGGTTCCATGGGCTAGAGATTGGTTTTGGCTTGAGATGGGCTTGGGTAGATAAGAAATAAAAGAGGAAAAAAGGCCCATCAACTATTGGGCCAACTTTTCCAACATATCTATTTCTATATATTACATTGAATTGAAACAACAAATTTACATTAAAAGTTTTTACAACTTTGAACTTTATATTTGAAATGAAATAAAAGTTATGATTTGGGGAGGGGGGAAAATTGAAAGAGATTGAGTTTCATTATAAGTTTACAAATTAAAATAATTTCATTTGCAAACTTAGAATGAAATTGTCTACGTATTCTTATTCTTTTTTAAAATTAAGGAATCAAATCTCACGTAGTTCTCTTACCTTAACTTACCTTCATTCGTATACTAGCTGGTTCCAGTGCCAAATGAGGATGTGTTTGACCCGTATCCATAAGTGTCATCTTCATCTTCATATTCATCTAAATGTGAAAAGTCGAGATGTCGTTGACGTTTTTAACTCTTATATATCAAATCCTCAAGAAGCATTATGTTTTGTAAATTCTCAACACACAATTTAACTCGTTTTGGATTCAACGTATGCTATCCTTTGCGAAAGGCATGTTCCACAGAGACGGTTGAGGTGTGACTTGCAAATATTTGCAATAGTGGTTAATGTAGGATAAATGGTGGTCCTTCTTGAATATCACTTCAATAAATCCATAGGAGATTCAAATGCAACTGTTTCAAATGTTGCACTTAAATATGAATCTAACTCTTTGATATGGATTAGAACCTCTAACTCGTTTTTATGTTCTTACATCATAAAAGTTATAAAATATACTACTCCACTGTAAAAATATTTTATTTAAATAGTCTTATTATTCCAAAAGATAATAGACTCTTATTTATTCATCTATCCTCATGGGTAGCCATACCATAAGATTGGACATTTATAGTAACTACAACTTTTCGTCAAAGGAAAAAAAAAAAACGTTAACCACAACTAAAAAGGAAACTAAATCGTGATTATAATGAAATCCATAAATGCACAAATTATTTCATTTGTACAGTCTGTCTTCCCAATTAGGCAATTAATTATGATTCTGCAACTATATTAGGTAAGTGGATTTATAACAATTACTATATAAAAAGAATTTGAGCAAATTACGTTTTGTACTTACCATAATTAAATTATCTGCTTGTCTATATATTCCATCTCAATGTATTACTTCAACACAAAAAAAAAAAGCTCTGAATATATATCTACAGAACTTCAGCATGGCCATTAATTTCAGAATTTTCCAGTTAGCACTTATTGTTGTTCTCATAGTTTCAACAGGTTTGGTTAATTATATTCTGATTATGTTATATTTTAATAAATTTTTTGGTCTAGTACTAAATTATTTCTTAATTTATATATATATATATATATATATATATTCATCCCCCTCCCCAATCTCTGTTTGAATTTAAATTTCCTAAGTAATATATATCGCTATATTAGTTTTGGTATATAAATTTCTTTGTTTTTTTAATTCCAATTTCAAATTTACATGTCTAACTATTGCAGTTTTAACACCCCAAAAAATGCTCGAAGCAAGAGAATTGCAACAAGGAGTGAAAGTACAACAATGCCCCGATGGTTGTACGAGCAATCAGGAATGCATTAATGCAAAATGTGGCGAGATATGTTTAAGATCAATTCCCTTATCCAAGAATATTTGTACACATATTTCTGTTTAATCTTCAAGAATTTTTTAAAATAAAAATTTAACATGTTACGTCATAAAATAATTATAGAAACCGTCTTTCATATATATATAATTATAATTATAATTGGCGTTGAGGACTTCAACTTAAAACCTCTCTCAAGGTGTTGTGTTATAAATTACAATTAGTAGTGTACCCGTGCGTTGCACACTATGTTATATATATAATTATTAAAAAAATATAATAACATATAAAATGTAATGATTATTATTTTAACAAAAATATATTGATACTTTTTTAATTTGTATTAGTATAAAGCTAGGTATTTTAACTTTAAATTTATGCCATTATAAATAATTATATTCGAAAATATTAGAAATTTTAAATATATAAAGTAATATATTAATCTATGGATTAAACAAACAAATAAAAAAAATTTGTGTGAGAACATTACATGGTTAGTGAAATTTTAAAAATAAATTTAATATCTAAAAATAAGTTATATGTATTAGAAATGTTATGATTTAAGTATTGAGATAAATAAATTTATATTTTATTGGCATTTATAACTATAAATACACACGTATTTTAATAAATTTTTTTGGTTCAACGCCACATATAACTCATTTATTCTAAATCAAATAAAAAATTATATCAGTTTATCAAATATATGAAAATCTCTCTTGCTATCTATTTAAATGAAACAATTCAAAATTGGACTTAATCTACACATTTTGAATAAAAAAATTATGTATAATAATTATAAGATTGATAAGTCAATATATGAGGGACTAAGAATGATGAAATTTTAATTTGTGAAAAACCAGAAAAATTACTTCTGTCAAATCCCTTATGTCACCTCAATTAATCAAAATATAAATATAAATAAAATTTGACAACAAATACATATAAAATAAGAAAAATAAAATAAAATATTTGTATATTTCAAATGAATAAGTTGGTTAACTTGTAATAATAATTTTAATCTAATTTTTTCTATTTGATATGTTTTATATGTGTAATCTATTAGGTACACCTATAATTTTTTTTATTTCTACATTTTAATATCAATTTACAATAAATTAATACTATATATAATAAAAACGTTTAAAAATAAAAAATCATTGAAGCCCACACACATACATTTCCATATTTCAATTTGATAAATTTTATATGAATATTAAATTTAAGATCATTAAATAATGATTGATTTTATATATTATATATTTAAAACTGATTTGAAATATGGTAAATTACAAAAAACAACCCCAGCTATCGACTTTTTAAAAATTGCAACCTAATCTTTTTTTTTTAAGATTGCCACCCAATCTTTCTGTGGTTATGCCGATTGCAAAACTTTATGTCATTTTTCCGGCAAATGAATTAATTTTTTTCACTTTGCAACCCAAACTTTTTCTCTTAATCCAATTGCAACCCAAACTTTAATTTTTTTGTCCAATCGCAAATCATGATTTTTTTTTCGCTTCACACTGAGACATTTATGTTATATAAGTGTGATCGATATTCATAAAATAAATATCAAGGAAATATTGGTCAAAATTGGTGAAATATATGTAATATAGGTAAAAAATCGATGGAATATCAATAAATATCGAAATATATTGGTAGATATAAGAAAAATAACAATAAATATATGTACCCATCGATATCGGTATTTTCACGATATTTTCGTGAATTTAAGTTACCTATATTTCCACCGAAATCGAAATTTTCATTCTTGGTTGCAATCTGATAAAAACACAAAGTTTAGGTTGCAATTAGATTAAAAAAAAACTACAACGTTTAGGTTGCAAAGTGAACAAATTAATCTTCATTTAGCCGGAAAATTTGCAATCGACAAAACCACAGAAAGAATGGGTGGCAATCTGAAAAAAAAAATAAGGTTGCAATCTTGAAAAAAGTCGATAGATGCAGTTGTTTTTTGTAATTTACCCTTTAAAATAAGTACTTAAAAATAAGACGAGAGATAATAAATATATAATCCCTTATTTCATCTTATTTATCTATTTATTTTTTTAATTTGAAATTTTATACAATAAATACTAAATTGAGTATCATAATTGATTTATTAAATTAAATATTTATGTATTTGTATTGAATTTCTTAAAATACAATAAATAGATTTATTTATTTGTATTGAGTTTCTTAAAATACAATAAATAGGTTTATTTGTATTTATTTATTTGAATTGAGTTTCTTACAATAAATACAATATGAAAGCAATTAATAGGTTTCTTAAAATAGTAATTATTTAATAAGTAGATAATTTATTACAGTTATTTCTGGCAGAATATTCTGCTTTTATATATATATAGATATAGATGTTTATTATGGTCATGTGTTTAATGGTAATAACTTACCCTAAACAACTAGCACTACTAAGAAATTGCAATGTTTATTATATATGGTTATGTTTTTAATGATAATATAACTTACCCCAAACAACCATCATTATTTAGAGAAATACATTAAATTATCACAGGAAATCATCTCACCTATCATTATTATGTGATCAACAGAGTCAAGTTTTACATTAAAGTTTTTTTGATTTTTTACTTTTATGAAATATTCACCTTTTAATGTGAATAATTATGTACACTACAATTTTCTACATAAAACAAATGCAAAAATCGCAGTATTTTTATTTTCTTTGTAACATCAAATAATCAAACTAAAAAAAAGCTAGATAAGAAGTAAGTGGCACTGGGAGTGAAGAATGTGTAAGTTGGGATCCCAAATTCGTCGGCCACATCGATCATGTTCGTTCCTGATGCGGATAGGAATGGTGGTAATGATGTGGCAGTAGGCGTGGAGGCAGACGTGGAGCAGGCCTAGAGGTCAGCCATAACTACAGATGTGGAGCGGAATGGTTGATATAAAGTGTAACTGAAGGTGTGGATATGAGGCTCAATGATGGGACAAGAAGGATTTGATGGGCTCTAAGGAGTATGGCCAAGGTGGATGCTTGCATGGAAAGACCAGATTACCCTTTGCCTTAAGGCAAAGCTATAAATAAGTATAATTGGAATAATGTAATTAGAGAGGATCATCGTAATCTTTGTTGATATAGTAACTCGTATCAGTTCCGAAAATGTCGACGATAAGGCCAACCCCGCCAGAGTTTTCAACTTGATGATGGTAAGAACTACCTCTCTTACAAGTGGATTATGTCGAAAAATTGATGGTTGATCACATTATATTGAAAAGGACATGCATGCAATATATTGATCACCAGTGATAATGGTATATAGTTTTAGGTCATCTTTGTGGCCCTCATTGATTGGTATTCAGGAATATAATATCAAAGCAAAATATGAATTCTGGTGATTTGTATCAACCAGTTGGATTATGGTGATTTATAAATTAAAAAGTTAGATTATGAAATCGGAAACATAATTTTATAATTGGACCAGAAATTCTCTTTACAACTTGCAATCCCTCAGTTGGAATTATGTAGTCTTTTGGAAGACAAAACACTAATGAAAAAAATCAGTTGGAATTATGTAACCTATTGGAAGACAAAACACTAATGAAAAAAACAAAAAGGCAGATAATTGATAGAGAAAAATATACTACTCCACTGTAAAAATATTTATTTAAATAGTCTTATTATTCCAAAAGATAATAGTTTTATTTAGAGATAACATCATTTTTAGTCCGCTGAGTTAGACATTTTCCATTTTCGATCCATCAAGTATCGTGAATCCAACTGCAGTACCATAACTTCATTTTTTTTTTCCGATTTGAGTCTTTTTTTCGTCGGAATCCGACGTGGCAGTCGGAGATGGCCTATGTGGCATCAAACCCTAGTCCCCAAATTTTTCCGGCCAAAGACCTAGCACCTCAGCTGCCACATCATAAAAAATATAATAAAAAATTCAAAAAAATAAAATATAATTAAAAAATCAAACAAAAAAAGGATTTGAATGCCACATCAGCCACCCCAATTTTTTCCTCTCCTACCCCCGGTCACCGGAGCCGCCGTCGATCGCCGGAAAATGTTGTCGGAAAATGTTGAACCCCACTCAAATTGCTTTCAATGCTTTCACTCTTCATCACAATGTGTTAATGTTGGATTTTCCAACAAATAATAATTTTCCTTTTTCAATATTATCCTAAATTCAAATTAGATTTTAATTAGATTTTAATTGGATAAATTTATTTGTAAAGATTTGGAAAAAGATTTGATTCTCTCACTTAAGATTTGACTTGGTAAAATCACGTGTTGTATAAATTTGAATCTCAAAACATGACTAACAAATCTTCCTAAGTTTTAGGAAGTTGTTGTGTGTTCTTTTTGATAGGATTCAAGAGTGTATCCAAGAGATATATATATATTGAAGAAGCATACGTGATCTTAAGAGAGAGGAGAACGTGAGTTTGCAGAACGTGGGGTTGAGAGAAGAGAACAAGATTCATAGTTGAACAAGTCAACATGAAGATCAAGAAGTAAGGATGAAGAAGTCAAGAACAAGTCCACTCCACTTTCCCATCTATCATGCACGTGAGTTATGAGTTATGGAGATCATGGAGCACTCCAAGATCATGGGAAGTGGACTCTACACCAAGTGTACTTCAAGGTCTATAAATAGGTGAAGCTGCTGAAGATCAAAGTGACATAGAATCGAGAGCTTAAGCAGTCTAGTATAGGCAGTACACTGGTGTTACGAGTTGTGTTGTTCACACCGTAGGCAACATCGTTTTCTTGTGTGTCATAGAGTTTGCATACTCTTGACTTTTAGTATAGGTGTTCTTCGGAGTGTTCAACTGAGATAGTTTGTATACGTCCCTAGGTTTCATATTCATTTTATAGGACGTATTGAGTCATTTGTTCGAAAGAATCTCTTTTAGAGATCTTTCTTTCTCCTTTGTATACATACACAAAAATAAAGGAGTTTTCGCCCTGAAGGCATTCCACGAGTATTTGTATACTCGTGGATAAATCGTTTGTGTTCTGCAACTTTAATTTCGATCCATTTTTCCGCTGTGTGTTACGCTGGTGTTGTCGACACCGCTGACAACACCGTGTACTTTGACTGGGACAATTTTTGTTTTTGTTTTTGCAGATCCACGTAGGACTTTCACGTGGTATCAGAGCCATCACTTGACATACTAAGTGGTGGATCTAGCCATGCAGGACGCGGACTATTGCAATCCAAACTTTGGACGTCTTCCAATTTTGGATGGACTCCAACTATGCCTATTGGAAGATTCGAGTACGATCGAAGATCAAGTCCATTGATGCACGTGCCTGGACTGCCGTTTTGGAGGGTTACAATGCTCCTATGAAGGAGGTCCATGGTGAAATGGTTCTCAAACCTCAAACCGAGTGGACAATCGATGAGATCCACAATGCCAACTTCAATGAAAAGGCCATCAATGTCATTTTCGAAACGGTGGACTACAAGGTGTTTCGATTGATCCAAAATGCTGCCCATGCCAAGGATGCTTGGGATACTCACCAAAAGCATTTTGAAGGTGCAAAGTGTGTTCGTGAGGCTCGGTTGCGGCTGATTATGTCCAAGTTCGAGAATATGCGTATGGAGGAGAATGAAGACATTGGAACCTACTTTGAGAGGCTCCGGGACATCTCGAATCAAGCCCAAATGCTTGAGGAACCAATTGGACGCAAGCAACTCGTGTCTAAGGCCATTCGAACGCTGTCACCAAGGTTCAACATCAAGGTATCCGCCATTGAGGAGGTCCACAATCTTTCGATAATGGACTTTGATACACTTCAAAGTATTCTTCAAACCTTTGAGCTCAACCTTCAAAGCCAAATGGAAGCGGGCTACAAGACTAAAACCATAGCCTTGCAAGCTCAAGACAATGAAGAATCTGGAGAAGATGATGAACCATTGGAGGAAGTCACCGAGGGGCAGAATGTAGCTATGTTGACCAAGAAATTCAACACCATGGTGAGAAAGTTCAACAAGGAGAAGCCTCGTTCGAAAGGGAAGGAACCATTCAATCGATCCAATGATCGATCCCAATGGAAGCCAACTGGATCATCCTCTCAGTCCAAACGTCAGCCTAAGAAGACATCTTCAGATCATGGATGGAATGATCCCAAACATCTCGATACCATCCAATGTCGAGCTTGTTCGGGTTGGGGTCATTATGCGAATGAGTGTGCTAACACCCTGAGGAAGTATGGTCTGAAAAATCACTGGGTATCCATGAGTGACGATGAGGATGATGAGGAAGTTGAAACTGAAAGTTCCACAGCTCTGTTTGCAAAAATCGCTACTGGTGTTACCGGCGATGTTGACAACACTGGTGTCATGACACCGCAGACAACACCGCAGACAACACCACAGAGGTATGAACTGTTTGATTTTGCTAACATAACCTGCCTTAATGTTGTTTGTGATGATACAGATTCTCTTGCTGGAGACGACTTAGATAAAGATGAAGCCATTGAAGAACTTCATGGTCTTTATAACTCATTGTTTAAAGAATGGAAAAAGCAATGTAAGCTTGTAGAAATTGTTTCCAAGGAAAAGGAAGCCATATCCAAGGAAAAGGAAGCTTTATCTAAGGAGAATGATGTGCTGAAAAACTCAGTTGCAAAGCTGGAGACCGCTCTCACTAAGAAGGACATAGAACTTGGAAAGCTGCAATTCAAGCTTGAAGAGACGGAATCCTTAATTGCAAAATGGAACTCGAGTTCTACCAAGGCAAGTGAAATCATGGGATCAGGTAATTTCTCAAAATCAGGTATTGGATCAAGTAAAACTATTGAAAATATGTTTCCAAACCTTTTTGTCGATTCACATGCAAAGATTAATTTTGTGAAAGAAAAATCGAAAGAGTCCATAAAATCCAACGGTTCAGGTCGTAGGAAAAGAAAATATGTTTGTCATTATTGTTTTCAACCTGGACATATAAGACCATACTGTCGAAAGTTGAAAAACGATCGAGCAAATGGTCTGGTGTTACCTCCGGTGTCACGCAACACCGCCCGCAACACCACTGTTGGAAAGAAAGTTTGGGTTCCTAAACAAACTGCTCAAGTCTGCCAAGTTGTTTTTACTGCTCTTAAGACTAACATTTCAGGTTCTTGGTACTTTGATAGTGGTTGCTCACGCCACATGACGGGCACTAAAGAATATTTGTGTAATTTTGTGCCTATTACCGAAGGATCCGTTACTTATGGAAGAGGTGCTAAGGGTAGAATCATTGGCAAAGGAACTCTTAATCTACCAGATTTTCCCAGGTTGTCTAATGTGTTTTTAGTAGATGGTCTTATGGCTAATTTAATTAGCATAAGTCAATTATGTGATGACAATCTTGAGGTAAAATTTACTAAGGATTCTTGTGAAGTTTATGATAAGTCTAACATGTGTATCATGACAGGTACAAGATCTCATGACAATTGCTATCTTGTTGGAGAAAATGTCACATGTAACAAGGCTAAGTTTGATGACACGATTTTGTGGCATCAAAAATTAGGCCATGTGAATTTTCGAACTCTCCAAAAGTTGATGAAGTTTGAGGCTGTACAAGGACTGCCAAGCCTCAATCACAATGGTAAGATAGTGTGTGGAGACTGCCTTAAAGGTAAACAGACCCGTGTTCCCCACAGTGTTACATCACACCACGGACAACACCAAGGTACTGTTCATTGTTTTCAACTTTTACACATGGATTTAATGGGACCAGTTGAAGTTGAAAGTCTTGGAGGAAAGAGGTATTCCTATGTGATTGTTGATGATTTTTCCCGATATACTTGGATTTTCTTTTTACGTGAAAAATCGGATACGTTTTCTCAATTCAAGATTTTGTACACTAGGATTAAGACCTCATTTTCTTCTAAAATTTTGAGCATTAGGTCTGACCATGGTAAGGAATTTGAAAACAAATTGTTTACTGATTTTTGTGAAAAGAAAGCATTGAACACCAATTTTCGGCTCCTAAAACTCCTCAACAAAACGGAGTTGCGGAAAGGAAAAATCGAACTTTGCAAGAAATGGCTCGTGTCATGCTCAGTTCTAAGAACCTCTCACGACGTTTTTGGGCTGAAGCATTGAATACGGCTTGCTATATTGGCAATCGAGTCTTTTTAAGACCAGGGTAGCAAAATGACCCCTTACGAAATTTTGAAAGGGAAAAAGCCTAATCTTAAACATTTTCATGTTTTTGGGTGTCTTTGCTACATTTTGAATGATAGAGATAATCTTGCTAAGTTTGATGCAAAAAGTGACAAAGCCGTGTTTCTTGGATATTCTTTGAATAGTCATGCTTATCGTGTTTTTAACTTAAGATCTAGGACTATTCAAGAATCAGTTAATATTGTGTTTGATGACTTCTCTGATCTTACAGGTAAATCTTATGAAGATGCCGTGACTGATCTAGTTGAAATTCCAGTAATTCATGAAACTGGAAATACTGATGTTGCCCCCAGTGTCATGACACCAGAGGCAACACCAGCGGCAACACCAGTGACAACATCGGCAGAACCTGAATCCGATGAAAGTGATGATGATTTACCTGATCAAGTTCGAAGAGATCCACCTGCTCGTATCAGGAAAAATCACCCTACCACACAGGTGATAGGGGGAGTAAACGATGGTGTTCGAACTCGTAGAAAAGACCCCGTGAATTACAAGGAAATGGTAAGACATGTGTGTATGTCAACCACATTTTCAGAGGTAAAATTCTCTTGATTTTATCTAAAATTTGAAAAGGCTCAAATATTTGTTTAAATACTGGAAAATTAGGTGTGCGTCTCTTCCACTTCAAAAAATTTGTTGCACACTCTCTCCTACTCTCACATTTTCTCTCTCCAAAATCGATCCCCTTTCTTCTCCAAAATCCCAAAAGCCCTAATTTCCTCTCTCCCAAAATTCTCCATGGCTGATTCCTCAATCCCTCCTGCTGTCCTTGAATTCATGGAGAAGCTAAAGCAGTCGTATCCTGCTCTGCTTGCTCCACCCACTACTTCGGTGTCATCGGCCGATGTGGCTGACACCAGCGCAACACCACCCGCTGCTTCTCCAACTCCTTCTGTTCGCACTGCTTCGAAGGCCAAGGCCAAGAGTGCGAAGGCTAAGGCCAAGAGTGCAAAGGGTGAAGGCCCTTCATCCCAACCAACCAAAGGCCAATAGGGCGTCGCCTCTGACCCCGTCGATGTGGAGGAGTTCGAACCCTCCAATCGTCCCTTGAACGAACGGCAACGACGCTCCCAGTGTCTGCGTGCTTCAGGGAAGGTAACCCCTGAGTTCGTGGTCAAGAAGAGGAAGAGGCATGTCCCCTCTTCTTGCCCTGCTCCGGCCGTTTCTGAAACTGAGACTGAAAACCCTGCTCCGGCAGTTTCTGAATCGGAGATTCCAGCTCCGGCGTCTGCCAAATCGTCGAGCTCGATGGAACTCGATGATGAGTCTGACAAGGACTTCACCCCTGCCGCTGCCTCTGACACCGATGAGGATATGGAGACCACCCTCTCCAAAGTGATGCTGAAGCTGAAGGCTTCTGGTGTCAAGACAGGTGTTGCCAACACCAGGGCAACACCCTCGGCTAAAGGGAAAGCTCCTGCCGATTCTCCTTCCTCCCCTGCCAAGGAGGGTGATTCCACTCCTGCCTTCCAGCCTCAAGGCACCCCCTTCCAGGTTTCCAAAGCTTTCTCCACTTCATTTTACACTAAGCCCTCTTCTAGTGTATGGAACTCCCTGTGCCAAAAACCTTTTCTTGCTGAACGATCTTTGCACTTTGATTCATTTTCTAGATTAGGTCTTGTGGATTTTCTGAAGGTTAGGGGTCTTTTACACTGTGTTTCTCATATTCCTTCATACTGCCCCACTTTGATCTATGAATTTTATGGAAACTTGCATAAAAATTTGTGTGATCCTAGTCATCATCAATTCGGGGTAGTTTATGTCAAGGGGAGTCTTTATTCTTTCTTGTCCAAAGATATAAATGCAGTGTTTGAGCTCCCTGATGTTTGTGAGGGTGCTCTTCTTCCGAGTCTAGATGTAGTGGCTTCTGAGATTACGGGGGGGAAAGTTTTGTCTTGGTCCAAAAATTTCCAGCTTCTTCTTTAACTTCTCTCTTTGCTGTGTTGCACAAAATTTGTGTGCACAATTGGCTCCCTTCTTTAAATTCTACAGTGGTGACTGAGGAACAAGCCAATCTTCTTTATAGGATTGTGCTGAGAGTTCCCTTTAATTTTGGGAGGTTAGTTTTACAGAATCTAGGTAGGTTTGCTGAAAAATTTTCATCCTCCTCTACCTACTTGATCTACCCCTCTCTAATCTCAGCCGTCCTTCGATTCCAAGGCCTTACATTGTCCACATTTGAGAGCCTTGTCCCTCCTCAGCCTCCACTCACCATAGCCAAGGCCCTTCTTCAAGGGAATCGCGTTTGTGATCTACCAATCGTCCCTGGTGTTGCCCCTCATGTTGGCAACACCAGCCGCAACACTGGCGCTTCTCTTCTTGCGCAGTTGACTTCTCAACGCCGATCCCTCTCTGAGCACATTGATGGACTGATCCGAATCAGGGATAATTTGGATGTCCTTATTTCAGCTCAAAAAGGGGGAGTAGATGGTGAAGATGGTGAAGGGGATGGTGAAGGGGCCGAAGTCGAAGGTGAAGGTGAAGATGAAGATTGAAGATGCTAGGAGTTTGCTGGAGTTATTTTTTCTTTTATTTTTGGATAGTTGGATGTTTTTAGTTTCTGTTTATTTTTGGTTGTTAAAACATTAGTCTTTGCACATTTGCTCTTGATTAATTAATGGTGATTGTGTTTGCTTGTTTAATTCTTATATCACTATTTTTTTAGTCTTGATGATTGATGTTTTGCAGGTTTAAGGGGGAGTTGTAAATAAGGGGGAGAAAAATCTATTTGATTTAGGTTTTGAGCTGAAAAAGAAAAATAGGGGGAGATTGTTAATGTTGGATTTTCCAACAAATAATAATTTTCCTTTTTCAATATTATCCTAAATTCAAATTAGATTTTAATTGGATAAATTTATTTGTAAAGATTTGGAAAAAGATTTGATTCTCTCACTTAAGATTTGACTTGGTAAAATCACGTGTTGTATAAATTTGAATCTCAAAACATGACTAACAAATCTTCCTAAGTTTTAGGAAGTTGTTGTGTGTTCTTTTTGATAGGATTCAAGAGTGTATCCAAGAGATATATATATATTGAAGAAGCATACGTGATCTTAAGAGAGAGGAGAACGTGAGTTTGCAGAACGTGGGGTTGAGAGAAGAGAACAAGATTCATAGTTGAACAAGTCAACATGAAGATCAAGAAGTAAGGATGAAGAAGTCAAGAACAAGTCCACTCCACTTTCCCATCTATCATGCACGTGAGTTATGAGTTATGGAGATCATGGAGCACTCCAAGATCATGGGAAGTGGACTCTACACCAAGTGTACTTCAAGGTCTATAAATAGGTGAAGCTGCTGAAGATCAAAGTGACATAGAATCGAGAGCTTAAGCAGTCTAGTATAGGCAGTACACTGGTGTTACGAGTTGTGTTGTTCACACCGTAGGCAACATCGTTTTCTTGTGTGTCATAGAGTTTGCATACTCTTGACTTTTAGTATAGGTGTTCTTCGGAGTGTTCAACTGAGATAGTTTGTATACGTCCCTAGGTTTCATATTCATTTTATAGGACGTATTGAGTCATTTGTTCGAAAGAATCTCTTTTAGAGATCTTTCTTTCTCCTTTGTATACATACACAAAAATAAAGGAGTTTTCGCCCTGAAGGCATTCCACGAGTATTTGTATACTCGTGGATAAATCGTTTGTGTTCTGCAACTTTAATTTCGATCCATTTTTCCGCTGTGTGTTACGCTGGTGTTGTCGACACCGCTGACAACACCGTGTACTTTGACTGGGACAATTTTTGTTTTTGTTTTTGCAGATCCACGTAGGACTTTCACAATGTTTTCCCCATCTTCTTTCTCCAAGAATTTGACCAAAATTGCACAAATATTCTGCAATTTCAACCTTCAACCGTCGCCCTTTCACCGGAAATCGGCCATAGCCACCACTTCATGCTCAAAATTAGGATTTTTCTCGTTTCTCAACCAAAACGACCTAACAATATATCAAAGTGCTCCTCTTCTCAAGCCCAAACACAATATCATATCAATTTCATGTTTCTTGTTCAAATTAAAACTCAATTTAGTCAAAATCGTTGGAAAAAAAAGAAAGAAAAATGGATGGTTTTTCATCTCCTCAACCCAACTTTCTTTGTACAGTTGATGGGTGTCGGCGACGTGCCGGCGACAGGCTCGTCGCCGGCATGGTGTTGGCAGGCTTCAGGAGGCGGGGTGGGGGGTGGGGGAGGCTGTGTTGCTGGAAATCGCCGGCTGTGTTGCTGCTTTTTTTTTTATTTAAATTTATTGTTTGATTTTTTAGTTATTTTTAATTTTTTTTTGAATTTTTTAATTATATTTTTTCTGATGTGGTAGATGACGTGACTAGGTTTTTGGTCGAAAAAAATTGAGGATTAGGGTTTGGTGCCACATAGGCAATCTCCAACAATCATGTCAGATTCCGGTGAAAAAATGACTCAAATCGGAAAAAAAAAAATGAGGTTATGATACTACAATTGGATTCGCGATACTTGATGGATCGAAAATGGAAAATGCCTAACTTAGCGGACTAAAAATGATGTTATCTCGTTTACTTATTCATCCATCCTCATGGGTAGTCATACCATAAGGTTGGGCGTTTATAGTAACTACAACTTTTCATCAAAGAAAAAAGAAAAAATGTTAACCACAACTAAAAAGGAAACTAAATCGTGATTATAATGAAATCCATAATTAATGCACAAATTATTTCATTTGTACAGTCTGTCTTCCCAATTAGGCAATTAATTGTGATTCTGCAACTATATTAGGTAAATGGATTTATAACAATTACTATATAAAAAGAATTTGAGCAAATTACGTTTTGTACTTACCATAATTAAATTATCTGCTTGTGCTATATATTCCATCTCAATATATTACTTCAACACCAAAAAAAAAGCTCTGAATATATATCTACAGAACTTCAGCATGGCCATTAATTTTAGAATTTTCCAGTTAGCACTTATTGTTGTTCTCATATTTTCAACAGGTTTGGTTAATTATATTCTGATTATGTTATATTTTAATAAATTTTTTGATCTAGTACTAAATTATTTCTTAATTTATATATATATATATATATATATATTCATCCCCCTCCCCAATCTCTGTTTGAATTTAAATTTCCTAAGTACTATATATCGCTATATTAGTTCTGGTATATAAATTTGTGAGTATGAGTCGACCATTTAATTTCTTCAAAACCTAATCTCAAACAAACACATCTAACAATTGCAGTTTTAACTCCCCTGAAGATGGTTGAAGCAAGAGAATTGCAACAAGGAGCGAAGATAGAACAATGCACTGAAAATTGTACCAGCGATAAAGAGTGTATTAAGACAAAATGTGGTAGCAAATGTATAAAACTTCCAAATTCCAAGAGAATTTGCGCATACATCTTTATTTAACCATCTAAAGAATTATGTAAAATATATCAAGCATTTTATGTTTGAATTAAATAATTAATTTTTTTACTTTGTGAAAGATTTATTAGAGAAAGCATCTAATAAGGTGAGGGTTACACATTGCAACTTTGATTATGGTTATGTGATTAATGATAATAAATTACCCCAAACAACCACTACTACTAAACATCAAACAATCAAATGTATGCTTGTCTTTCCTTTGATTGAGTTAATTACAAACATCAACACTAAAACTAGTGTTGCCCAAATGGTTCGAATCGACAGTTTCGAAATTAATCACAAACTAGAACCGACGGTTTCGAAAATCACAAACCAGAACCGAATGTGGGAGTTTCGATTTCGGTTCGGAAACCGCCGGTACGGCCCCCTTTTTTTTCTATCCATTTTTAATTTTGCATTACCAATTTTGATTTTTAATGCTTGTTTCGATTTTTGAAATAAACATAGTATACTAAACATGATAAATTGAAATTTAGAATACAAAAAATTGGAAAATAAAAATAATTGTAAAATTGGAAAAAATTTATAATGGGACAATAATTAAGTGAACAAACTTTCATTATAAACTGGAAAATTATTACAAATCACAACTTCAATTTTAGAACTTTATGATCTCTATCTATCTGTTTCTATATGTTACATTAAATTGAAACAACAAATTTACATTAAAAGTTTTTACAACTTTGAACTTTATATTTGAAATGAAATAAAAGTTATGATTTGGGGAGGGGAAAAAAAAATAATATAATATATGTGCGATGCGATATTCAATATTTTATTAGGTCCGATCTATTCCCATGTGACATTCTGTTTAGGAGCAGATTATTATCTTATAGCATCATTCCTTAACCACATATGTATTCAACCAATGTGAACAGCTCATCTTGTGGTTTACAAGATTTTCCAAAAGATCTAATAATAAAAAAATGTTATATCCAGATATAGTTGAATGACAAACGAGATAATTGTAAAAGTTGTTTGTCTGTTATCTCCAAAGAGCGATACTTATGTGTTCCTGGGGCACGATACTCCCAACTTGACTACTGCATGATGTTAGATATATACTATTCGGGTATCACGTGTATACTCTTAAGGTATTACTTACAAATAGAATAAAAAATCGATACCTTTAATTAGTGAATAAACAAGTAATTAATACCTTAAGTATACACATGATACCTGAAGAATAATATCTAATATCATATTTTAACATGGAAAAGAAATTTCTTAAGAGTATACACGTGATACTGAAGAGTACATATGTAACATTATGTGTTGGGGGCACCCAAGAATTTGAAATTTTTACCCGTTAGGTATATAAATTCTTTGACATCTCCAAATGAGTGAAAAATAAGTTGAAAGTGAGTGATAAATAAACAAATATTAAAAAAACAACAGGATCCAAGAATATATAAATTATAAATTAAATGCAGCTACTACGATTAAACAATGATATTTTGCTATATATATAACTTCACTTATCTGTTGACCCTTTTCAATAACGTTGAACGGCAAAAGCTGTCAAGATCTACCAATTTGAGAATGGCCAATCTTAGAATTCTCAAGTTTATTCTCATTGCAGCATTCATGGTTTCAATAGGTTTGGTTTCTTTTCACAACTTTCAATTTCGATGGATATTTAGTTTTTATTTTTTCTTATGAAATTATATTCTAATTATGTTATTTCTAAAGTACGAGAAAGTCTTTTGTGCACCTGACGCATGAATATCATATCCATGCACTCGGGATGGATGCAGGTCTGCCCAACCCATAGCGCTTTTTTTTTTTCCGCGTGTTTTGGTCGTGACCTTCATGTTATGTTAGTCATATTTTTATATTATGTTAGTTATATCTTCATCTTATGTTAGTCATATCTTTACATTATGTTATTTATACATTCATCTTATGTTAGTCATACCTTCATTCCAAATTTTATATCCTTAGTTCAAAACCACTGATCTTTACTGTTAATCATACGTTCATGCGAATTTTTGTTGGGTTCGAACGCACTCACCATATGTGTGAGAGCGCGTGGTTCGGGTTGACCCGGTATTATGATATACACATGCAACTCAGCCATGTCAGCAGTCTAGTCAGCAAATAATCAGCTCATGGAGTTAGTTAGGAATTCTGTTAGTTAGTTATGAATACACTCACGCATGAATGTATATATAGACACATATAGTGATACAATGTAATCATTCTATTCATTATCATTAATACATTCCAGATCCTTCTTCTTATCTCAATATTGGTATCCAGAGCCAGCAACTCCGGCGAGTTCCATTTTTTCCGGCGACGGTTATCTTTCCGGTCCGGTGCACAATTCTAGAGTTTTTTGAACGGCGAATAACGGCGATTCTCCGATTTGTTTGTTGTTCTCTGGCTTTATCTTCTCTTCTGCTTGGCGGTTTACTTCATCTCTACACAATGTCAGCTCCTGGTTTAGCAAATTTTTTTGTTCCTCATTTCACTTCATTGGCAATCAGATTAGATCGATCGAATTACACTTACTGGAAGACACAGGTATTATCCACTGCTCGTGGTTTTGGTTATGAAGATATTTTGCTTGGTGAGTTCTCTTCTTCTGATCCTGATTCTGAAAATTGGATTCGTCGAGATCAATTACTCTTTAGCTGGATGCTTGCTTCCATTAGTGAATCCATGCTTGGTCTTGTTAGTAGATGCACTACATCTCATGAACTTTGGAATACTTTACAATTGATGTTTCAAAATCAGTCTAAGGCTAGGGCATTACAACTCCGATTGCAACTACAAACTTTAAAGAAAGGTGATCAATCAATTGATGAATACTTTCTGAAAATGAGGACTATTGCTGATGATCTACTTGCTGCTGGAACACATATTTCAGATGATGAATTATGCCTCTATATTCTTAGTGGTCTTGGTTCAGATTTTGAATCTGTGGTAGTTCATCTTACAGCTAGCAATTCTGCTCTAAATCTTGCTGAAGTTCAATACATACTTCAAACTCATGAACTTAGAATTCAAAATAATAGTCAATCCTCTGTTTTGTCTTCATCTCCTGGAGTTAGTTCTCCTTCAGCAAATGTTGCTTATTCAAGATCTTCTCAAAACTTCAGAGGAGGAGGTCGTTTCAATCGTGGCAGAGGTTTTCGAGGTGGTTTTAGAGGTGGTTTCAGAGGAAATTTTTCCACTCCTAAGCTCCAATGTCAATTGTGTGGCAGACTAGGTCACACTGCACTAAAGTGTTTCAAACGTTTTGATCAATCTTTTACTGGCTATGATCTTAATTCTCATGGCAGGACTAATTCAACTTCTGATTCTCATGGTTCTCAGTTTATACCCTCATCTGGTCCTCAAGCTTTTGTTGCAGCTTCTGAAAGATTTCCAGCCTATACTCAAGATCCTCAATGGTACTTCGATAGTGGAGCCACTAGTCATGTAACAGCAAGTCTTGACAATCTGTCTGTGAAGACTGAGCACAAAGGTCCAGAACAACTTATTGTAGGTAATGGATCTACACTTCCTATTTCATTTGTTGGAGCAAATACTGTGCCAACTAAGGATCATTGCAGTTCTTTGTTGCTTAATAATATTCTCTATGTTCCTCACATAGCTAAAAATTTGTTAAGTATTTCTCAGTTTACAAAGGACAATAATGTGGTTATTCTATTTGATCACACTTGTTGTGCTGTTAAGGACAAGTTCACTCACAAGACTCTTCTGGAAGGCAAGCTTAAGGATGGCTTGTACCAACTTGATCTTAGCCATGTTATGATGAACAAGAACTCTTCAGTTGCTGATTCCTCTTCTGTTTGCCAGAAAAATAAAAGTACTTCATGTGTTGCTCTTACTACTACAACTTGTAATAAGGATGCTAATATGTGGCATAGAAGGTTAGGTCATCCATGTACTGCAGTTTTGTCAAGTGTGATTAAACACTTATCAATAAAAGCCAATTCAACTTCTGTTGATTTTTGTGATGCATGCAAGATTGGCAAGCTACATCAAACTTCTTTTGCTGCTCATCCTGTCAAAACCACTGCTCCTTTTCAATTAATTCACTCTGATGTGTGGGGTCCTTCTCATGTAACTTCAGTAAATGGTTACAAGTATTATGTTCATTTCATTGATGATTTTACTAGATACACATGGCTATTTCCTATGGTACTCAAATCTGAGACTGCTACTATTTTTCAGAATTTTCAAGCTTATGTTGAGAGACAGTTTAATACTAAAATTAAAGCACTTCAAACTGATTGGGGAGGAGAATACAGATCTTTAGTTCCTCTTCTCAATAGACTTGGAGTTATTTTCAGGCATCCTTGCCCTTATGTTCACCAACAAAATGGCAGAGCTGAAAGGAAGCATTTGCATATTGTAGAGATGGCTCTATCTCTTCTTAGCCAAGCTCGTTTGCCTCTGAAATACTGGAGTGATGCATTTGCCACTGCCGTTTACATTATAAACAGACTTCCTACTCATACATTGAAGAATCAATCTCCTTTTCAGAGGTTATTTCACTCTTTTCCTGATTATAATTTCATGAGAGTTTTTGGTTGTGCATGCTTTCCATATTTGAGGCCATATAATTCTCATAAATTTCTTCAGAGGTCTCAGAAGTGTATATTTCTTGGCTACAGTCTTAATCATAAGGGATATAAGTGCTTAAGCTCATCTGGTAGAGTTTATATAGTAGCTACTGTGGAGTTTAATGAGAGTGAATTTCCTTATCCTACTCTATTTCAGTCCAAGTCTAGTTCAATTCCTATCATGCCTGTTCAAAGTGTTTTACCTTTCTGGAGTTCAGTATATAATCAGCAAAGGGCATCAGGTTCACATCCTACTCAGCAACCATATTTGTCAGCTTCAGTTCCTACTCAACAGTCTACAGATTCAGTTTCTTCTCAACAGCTATCTACTTCTGCTCACAAGGTTAATGATGGTCATGATTCAGCTAGTGGTAATTCAACTTCTGGGATTAATCTTACAGTGGATTTATCTGGTTTAATTTCTCCTTCTGCCACTGCAAATACTTCTTCTAGTATTCCTTTATCAGTTGGTGCTCATGGTATGATTACAAGATCAAAAACTGGTTCACTTAAACCAAAAGCTTTTGCAGTGTCAACTGCTACATCTCATGAGCCTTTTACAGTGGCAGAAGCTCTTTCTAGCTCAAATTGGAAACATGCCATGCAAGCAGAATTTGATGCTCTAATTGCTAAGAAGACTTGGACATTGGTTCCTTATTCTGCAGATATGAATATTATTACTTGCAAATGGATTTTTAGAACCAAATTTAAGCCTGATGGGAGTGTTGATAAGTACAAAGCCAGGCTTGTAGCAAGAGGATTTCAGCAAACTCCTGGGGTTGATTTTTTTGAGACATTTAGTCCTGTAGTTAAGCCTTCTACAATCAGGTTAATTCTCAGTCTAGCAATCACTTTTAACTGGAGTATTCAGCAGATAGACATCAACAATGCATTTCTTAATGGTGATCTTAATGAAGTTGTGTTTATGCATCAGCCTGAAGGATTCATTGATCAACAAACACCTACTCATGTGTGTAAATTACAGAGATCACTGTATGGTTTAAAGCAGGCTCCAAGAGCTTGGTTTACAAAGCTCAAGCAATTTCTTATCAGTTTTGGTTTTAAAGTCTCTGTTTCTGATTCTTCCTTGTTTCATATGAGGATTGGAGGAAAGTTATTGATCATGCTTGTTTATGTAGATGATATCTTGGTCACAGGGGAAGATTCTACTCAGATTTTGAATGTGATAAAGGCACTTGGGAATCAGTTTGCTCTGAAAACATTAGGAGAGGTGAATTACTTCTTGGGGATTGAAGCTCATAGGACATCATCTGAGATTATTCTTACTCAGTCCAAGTATCTTTTTGATCTGCTGCAAAAGACTAATATGGAACACTGCAAACCTGTAGATACTCCATTATGTTCTTCTAAAAAGCTCTACCTCAATGATAGCATATCTTTTGAAAATCAGACTTTGTACAGAAGCACTATAGGAGCATTGCAGTACCTTACACTCACAAGACCAGATATATCATTTGCTGTAAATAAGCTTAGTCAATTTCTGCATGCTCCAACAACAAATCATTGGATTGCATGCAAACATCTATTGAGATATCTGAAGGGAACCAGAGATGTTGGACTTAGCTTCACTCCTATTACAGCAATGACTCTACACAGCTTTGCAGATGCAGATTGGGCCAGTTGTATAGATGATAGAAAGTCTACTGGGGGACATTGTGTTTTCTTGGGAAAAAATCTACTCACATGGAGTTCTAGGAAGCAAGGAGTTGTTAGTAGAAGCAGTGCTGAATCTGAATATAGATCTCTAGCTGATACTACTACTGATCTTATATGGATTCATTCTTTATTTTCAGAACTTGGTCTTCAGCTACATACACCTTCAGTGATTTGGAGTGATAATAAAAGTGCAGCAGCCCTTGCATCAAATCCGGTTTTTCATCAAAGGACAAAACACATTGAGATAGACATTCATTTTATTCGGGAGAAGATATTGGCCAAGCAGGTTGAAGTTCGATTTGTTCCTACAGAAGATCAAGTAGCAGATCTTCTTACAAAGGCACTTCCAGGTTCTAAGTTTCATAAACTATGTAATCAACTTCCACTTAGATGTCTTTCTGTGCAGCTCAAGGAACTCAAAGAAGGAGTACCATGAAGATTATGCTAGGAAGATGCAAGTTATAATCAAGGAGATGGCGCAGCTTGATGGGGGAGTATTATGATATACACATGCAACTCAGCCATGTCAGCAGTCTAGTCAGCAAATAATCAGCTCATGGAGTTAGTTAGGAATTCTGTTAGTTAGTTATGAATACACTCACGCATGAATGTATATATAGACACATATAGTGATACAATGTAATCATTCTATTCATTATCATTAATACATTCCAGATCCTTCTTCTTATCTCAATACCCGGATGCATGTATCCTTGGTGGATCCATGCACAAAGTGCACAAAAGTTTTGATGCCAAAGTACTATGATAATTATAACTAGGTGCCATTATTATTATTATTTTTTAATAGTAAAATTCTTGTTTGAACTTAATTATAAATATTTGTCTTAGTCATATGGCTATATCTGAGAGTGAAGAAGGAGATTGTTAATTTGTTTATTTAACATTCATTCGTAGATATATATATTTTTTTTCTTCGAGGTTCAATCTGGTTTGAGTTCCTGAGTATTTAAGTAATCATGGTTACAAATAATTAAGTATTAATTAATTGATGATGTGATATTTAATTTGCAGGTTTACCAAAGGTGTTTGGAGCAAGAGAATTGCAAGAAGGAGTGAAATTACAACAATGTCCAAATGGTTGTATCGACGATGGACAATGTGTCGAAGCTAATTGTGGATTTAGATGTCTAAGAATTTCATCTTTTAAAAGAATCTGTTCCAACATTTAGGCTGTTATTTTAAATCCAACTATTTTATTATATAATAATAGCTTTCCTAATAAGAGTAAAAACAAACAAACAAACAAATCAATAAAATTATTGGTTTTCCTTTACAATCACAAAGTTTTTTCTTCTGTAGAATTCATGGTTTCTTTATTCAATTCCAACTATATTAGCGATAGATGGGATAATATTTGTATTACACATTTTTTTTTTTCAATAAATACTTTTGCGATTAGTCCATGATATTTTCCGAAATATATTTAATAAACTCAATTAATGTTGATATTTTGTTATGTTCAGAATATTTTGTTCTCTCATATCTCCATCGCAATAATATCACTAATATACGTGGATATCATAAGATTGTCTCACATAATTAATTCTTGATACTATTGGATCGAAAATTGGTCAGTCAATGCAGTTAATTGGTGCAGGATCAAAGTAGGTTGATGTAGTGAAAAATGGCTAAGTATGGTGGAAGAAGCGCGCTTTGGCAAAATGAAGCAAAGTCGTGTGGGCAAAAAATAAAGGAAATCGGGTTTTAATTTAAAAGGAGAAAGTCATGTTTTTACTTAAAGAAGCGCATTTCCAAAGAAGCGTGAATGGCTGTGATTGGTCCGTTTAAAAATTGGTTGTGGCAGTTATCTTGGGGCGCGTGCTCTTTCAGGATGGAGATTTCAGTTTTGAGCTTATGCGTGGATCATCTTCAATCGCGTATATCTCACTCAATTCTAAACGGATTGGATTGATTCTTGGTTTGCCAAAAAACTTATTTAAAGCTCTGTAATGGGTTCTTTTCGGTTTATGTTTTCATAGATCAGAGAGAAAGTTACAGAAAGAGTTTCAAGAGTGATCTTGTATTGAGTGTTCTTGAGTGTTTTGTTGTAATCAGAGTTTGTATTTGGTTCTGGGAGTTCAATAAAATTAGTTGATCTCTCAGTGGATGCAGGTTTTAAAGCCGAACCACGTAAATCCTATTTTCTTGTGTGTTGAATGTCTTTCTTGCTGAGTTTTTGAGTCAAGTGTTAGTTTTGTATTGAGTGTTATTTGTTCTTGGTTCTTGCTACAATTCTGATCCAACAGTCAACATGATCAATGCATCGTACCAAATCATAATTTTTTCCTCTAATGAATAAAAAAGATTAATTTTACTTTGCAAATTATTACTTTTAATTTGAAAATTTTCATGTTTTAAGTATTACTTAACATCTCCAATAGTGTGCACAATTTTAGTGTTAATTTTGCATTATCTTATTGTGAAAACCGTCACCAATCTCCTATAGTGTACACCATCTTATGCACTAAAAGAGAATATTCAACAATATTCATTTTTATTAAAAATAAGATGAATTTAAAAAGAAAAATAAATGAAAAAGAAATAGAAAACGGGAAGATCAAAAGATGGCAAAAATGTTTGCCTGTGGAAAGTTGGCACAGAAGTGGCGGTTGAGAAATCTTGACACACGGAATACATAATTGTTGAATATGAAAATACACACTATCAAATTGTGTTGGCGGATTGTTGGAGATGATTAATTCAAAGTACTACTTTTATTTTGCAAAATTATTATTATTTATTTAAAAACTATTACGTATTATTTCTCTTAAAAAATAATAAACCTTTAAATATATTGTATTTTATTTCTTATCATGAATTTCAACTCTAATTTAATTTAAATATAATATATAATGAAAAATACATATGGATCACAAAGTTTGATAAAAAAAATCATAAAATCATTAATAAAATATTAATTAAAACATTATTTAAAAAAAAAAAAAGACTACCATATTCTCCTAATTATTTTACTTAGTCAATATGTATTCCATTTTTCTATTACTTAAAAAATATTTATTTTTAAAAAAATCGCATATAATACACAAGATCTACACTAGTTTCAACTAAAAAGGACTGAATCATGATTAATCCATAAAAGAAAATAATCCATTTATGTCATTTAATTTGTATGGTCCTACAAAATCAAGCTCAATGATTGTGCATTAATTGATTGCTATAAATAAAAAATATTTGCAAATTATTGTTACTATAATTAAATTATCAGCTTGTGCTATATAATTTCGTCACAATATACTTTAACATAAAAAAAGCATTGGACATCTTAAAAAAAGTTTCAGCATGGCCGTTAATGTTAGAGTTCTCCAGTCAATTCTTATTGCAGTTCTCATGGTTTCAACAGGTTTGATCAATTAATTGATTTATTTATTTCTGATTTATGTTATTTTTCAATAACAAAAATTCCAGAATTCAATTATTTATTAATTTTTGGGAATACGTACGTTCTTTTTTTCCCAAAACTCAATATGAATTTAAATTTCGTGGGTATTATAGCATCAAAATTTGGTATTTAAATTTATTGAGTACTAAATGAAGCTATAAAATTATTATAATTCCACAATTTCTTTGTTTTTTTAATTCCAATTTCAAATTTACATGTCTAACTATTGCAGTTTTAACACCCCAAAAAATGCTCGAAGCAAGAGAATTGCAACAAGGAGTGAAATTACGACAATGCCCCGATGGTTGTACGAGCAATCAGGAGTGCATTAATGCAAAATGTGGCGAGATATGTTTAATAATTCCCTTATCCAAGAATATTTGTACACATATTTCTGTTTAATCTTCAAGAATTTTTTAAAATAAAAATTTAACATGTTACGTCATAAAATAATTATAGAAACCGTGTTTCATATATATATATATATATATATAATTATAATTGGCGTTGAGGACTTGCTGTGTTATAAATTACAATGTTTATTATGGTCATGTGTTTAATGGTAATAACTTACCCTAAACAACTAGCACTACTAAGAAATTGCAATGTTTATTATATATGGTTATGTTTTTAATGATAATATAACTTACCCCAAACAACCATCATTATTTAGAGAAATACATTAAATTATCACAGGAAATCATCTCACCTATCATTATTATGTGATCAACAGAGTCACGTTTTACATTAAAGTTTTTTTGATTTTTTACTTTTATGAAATATTCACCTTTTAATGTGAATAATTATGTACACTACAATTTTCTATATAAAACAAATGCAAAAAACCGCAGTATTTTTATTTTCTTTCTAACATCAAATAATCAAACTAAAAAAAAGCTAGATAAGAAGTAAGTGGCACTAGGAGTGAAGAATGTGTAAGTTGGGATCCCAAATTCGTCGGCCACATCGATCATGTTCGTTCCTGATGCGGATAGGAATGGTGGTTATGACGTGGTAGTAGGCGTGGAGGCAGATGTGGAAGTAGACATGGAGGCAGACCTAGAGGTCAGCCATAACTACAGATGTGGAGCGGAATGGTTGATATAAAGTGTAACTGAAGGTGTGGATATGAGGCTCAATGATGGGACAAGAAGGATTTGATGGGCTCTAAGGAGTATGGCCAAGGTGGATGCTTGCATGGAAAGACCAGATTACCCTTTGCCTTAAGGCAAAGCTATAAATAAGTATAATTGGAATAATGTAATTAGAGAGGATCATCGTAATCTTTGTTGATATAGTAACTCGTATCAGTTCCGAAAATGTCGACGATAAGGCCAACCCCGCCTGAGTTTTCAACTTGATGATGGCAAGAACTACCTCTCTTACAAGTGGATTATGTCGAAAAATTGATGGTTGATCACATTATATTGAAAAGGACATGCATGCAATTTATTGATCACCAGTGATAATGGTATATAGTTTTAGGTCATCTTTGTGGCCCTCATTGATTGGTATTCAGGAATATAATATCAAAGCAAAATATGAATTCTAGTGATTTGTATCAACCAGTTGGATTATGGTGATTTATAAATTGAAAAGTTGGATTATGAAATCGGAAACATAATTTTATAATTGGACCAGAAATTCTCTTTACAACTTGCAATCCCTCAGTTGGAATTATGTAGTCTTTTGGAAGACAAAACACTAATGAAAAAAATCAGTTGGAATTATGTAACCTATTGGAAGACAAAACACTAATGAAAAAAACAAAAAGGCAGATAATTGATAGAGAAAAATATACTACTCCACTGTAAAAATATTTATTTAAATAGTCTTATTATTCCAAAAGATAATAGTTTTATTTAGAGATAACATCATTTTTAGTCCGCTAAGTTAGACATTTTCCATTTTCGATCCATCAAGTATCGTGAATCCAACTGCAGTACCATAACTTCATTTTTTTTTTCCGATTTGAGTCCTTTTTTCATCGGAATCCGACGTGGCAATCGGAGATGGCCTATGTGGCATCAAACCCTAGTCCCCAAATTTTTCCGGCCAAAGACCTAGCACCTCAGCTGCCACATCATAAAAAATATAATAAAAAATTCAAAAAAATAAAATATAATTAAAAAATCAAACAAAAAAAGGATTTGAATGCCACATCGACCACCCCAATTTTTTCCTCTCCTACCCCCGGTCACCGGAGCCGCCGTCGATCGCCGGAAAATGTCGTTGGAAAATGTTGAACCCCACTCAAATTGCTTTCAATGCTTTCACTCTTCATCACAATGTTTTCCCCATCTTCTTTCTCCAAGAATTTGACCAAAATTGCACAAATATTCTGCAATTTCAACCTTCAACCGTCGCCCTTTCACCGGAAATCGGCCATAGCCACCACTTCATGCTCAAAATTAGGATTTTTCTCGTTTCTCAACCAAAACGACCTAACAATATATCAAAGTGCTCCTCTTCTCAAGCCCAAACACAATATCATATCAATTTCATGTTTCTTGTTCAAATTAAAACTCAATTTAGTCAAAATCGTTGGAAAAAAAAGAAAGAAAAATGGATGGTTTTTCCTCTCCTCAACCCAACTTTCTTTGTACAGTTGATCGGTGTCGGCGACGTGCTGGCGACAGGCTCGTCGCCGGCATGGTGTTGGCAGGCTTCAGGAGGCGGGGTGGGGGGTGGGGGAGGCTGTGTTGCTGGAAATTGCCAGCTGTGTTGCTGCTTTTTTTTTTTTTTGATTTATTATTTTGATTTAAATTTATTGTTTGATTTTTTAGTTATTTTTTAATTTTTTTTTGAATTTTTTAATTATATTTTTTCTGATGTGGTAGATGACGTGACTAGGTTTTTGGTCGAAAAAAAATTGGGGATTAGGGTTTGGTGCCACATAGGCAATCTCCAACAATCATGTCAGATTCTGGCGAAAAAATGACTCAAATCGGAAAAAAAAAAGAGGTTATGATACTACAATTGGATTCGCGATACTTGATGGATCGAAAATGGAAAATGCCTAACTTAGCGGACTAAAAATGATGTTATCTCGTTTACTTATTCATCCATCCTCATGGGTAGTCATACCATAAGGTTGGACGTTTATAGTAACTACAACTTTTCATCAAAGAAAAAAGAAAAAATGTTAACCACAACTAAAAAGGAAACTAAATCGTGATTATAATGAAATCCATAATTAATGCACAAATTATTTCATTTGTACAGTCTGTCTTCCCAATTAGGCAATTAATTATGATTCTACAACTATATTAGGTAAGTGGATTTATAACAATTACTATATAAAAAGAATTTGAGCAAATTACGTTTTGTACTTACCATAATTAAATTATCTGCTTGTCTATATATTCCATCTCAATATATTACTTCAACACAAAAAAAAAAAAAGCTCTGAATATATATCTACAGAACTTCAGCATGGCCATTAATTTTAGAATTTTCCAGTTAGCACTTGTAACACCCCAAATAAAATTAATTTATAATTTATTATTCATAAGAAATATAATAATTAAGTTAAGAAATTAAGTTTCGATCCATCTTATGGTAATTTAGGTTTGAGACGGAAGATCAATTTTTGACAATGGGGTTACGTACAAAATATTTCAATACACTATTATGATAATCTAAAGTTAATTATTAATTACGACTATTTTAAATTGACGAAGGAGATAAAATAAAACGTTAATAATGATCAAAGATATCGATTAATTCGTAAAATTTATATACTATTAAATTTATTGATATATCTAATTTTTTAATTAATGGGGTTGGTCTCGATTGATAATTTTTATACAAAAACCCAATTATCTGTAATCGGTACACAAAAATAAAATCTTGACTCAAATAAAGAATATCATAAAATAATTTAATATTATCTATAATTAAATCTCGACCTAAGAAAGTATATTTCCCGACTCAATTCGTAATCCAAAACTCGATCCAAGTGTGAAAGGGGTGAGTCATCACATGGATGCCACCTCACCCCTTCTTTGCGTGACACCTAGCACCCCCATCACATCTCTCTTATCTCTCTCTTCTCTCTTATCTCCTTCTTCTCTCTCTCACCATCGGCCCTCGTCTCTCTCTCTCCCCATCATCTCTAAATTTCTCTCCCTCCCTATACAATTCAATGGCAAAAAGCAGGGTAACAATTTAATTGCTTTCAATTTTTAATTGCTTCCAAATTATTTTATCCCCCAAATTAAGAGATAGATATAGATGTGTATATGTGTTTTTGGTGGTGTGTGCTGTGACTTTGGAGAAGGGGGAAGAAAACAGGGGAAGCAAGGAGAAAAGGAGGAGATGGGGGAAAGAGGGAGGAGGCGCCGCCGTGTGTGGCGGCGCCGTGCAGAAGCGTGTAGGTGTGCGAGGAGAGGCACGGCGCCGCCGTGCTGCAGAAACGGGGAGGTGTTTGGGTGTGGGGCTGTGGAGAAATAAGGGGAGTGAGGTGAGCAGCGCCGCCGCGGATGGGCGGCGCCGTGCGAATCGACGCCGAGCTGAGGCAAGGGAAGGCAGCGCCGCGAGGGGCGCTGCCGTGCTGGGCGGCGGAGGAGGCGGCGGCCTGCTGCAAATCGAGAGGAAGGGGGGGTGTGTGTGTGTATTGTGTTGGGTGTGAGTGTGGCCGGCGACGAGTCTGTCGCCGGCAGGAGGGGGCGCAGGCGGCGGCCGAGCAAGCGGCGGCCGAGCAGGTGGGGGCTGAGGTCGGCGGGAATGGAGAATGGGGCAGGGGAGATATCTGTGAATTTGATTAATTGCAGGGGCTAAAATGCAAAATCCCAACTTTACTTTATTCATGTTTCAACCCCTGAACCTTTGTATAATTATTTTCAGCCCTTAGATTTAACTAAAATTGCAGATTAACCCCAGAATTCCATGTTTTATATGATATAAACACTATATTTAGTAACCCTAGTTCGAACACGCCGATCATGGACTCCTATCGGATTTAAATCAATACAAATTATTCTATAATTAAGTTCCTAAATTGAACTCTATATCTTATAGGAAATTCGAATGAGAGACTAGCCTGAAAGACAAGGAACTGTCACCAAACGTCAACTACCAACGGTGGGGGTAAATTATGTGTTTTATTATGTGTTAAAATGTGTGCAATTAATGATGTACAAAATGTGATCAAGTTGTTTGTACTTATTTGTGATTGAATTGGACGTTGACGTTCAGCGTTCCTCTTCAATCAATTATGTGTGTATGCGTATGCGTGTGCAGGGGTTTCAGACGTGGCTCCGTTATGTAAGTTCGAGGTTTCAAATATGGCCTCGTTAAAGTTTATGTGGGAAATTCCGAAGGAACTTATGTTCGGAGTGGTAACTCCGATGCACCCCGGGTCAGAAGACCCGAGGAATGCAATGCCTTCGTTATGTTATGTTTTCCCGATGTTCAATGTTATGTTATGTTCAATGTCTAAATGTTTGAAGTATGTGCCTTTACCTCCACTGAGTGTTTCTTTCGCACACTCACCCCTATATGTTTAAATGTTTAGGACAGGGTACGCGAACGTGGCATGCTGGTAGCCGATATTATCAAGGTCAAAAGAGGATTTTAAATACAGAATTTTATATTTATAAATTCCAAACATGTTTATTTATGTAAATGTTTATTTTATCGCTCTTTTTATTGTATAACAAATTTGTTTGAAAAGAAAGGAATTTCAAGAAAAACGTTTCCACTGTATTTTCCCAAAATTTGTATTTCATAACAATGTTTTATGGAATAATATTTCTCAATTATTCCTGATTTTATTTATCTTTATTTTTATTGAAAGAGGAAATTTTTAATGCAAAATAACGCCAAAGTGAGATTTTAACTCTTTGAAGAAACGGGGCGTTACAGGTGGTATCAGAGCGGGTCTGTGATTCTGTAGACTCGCTAAAATATTTTATTTTCTAAAAGTCTTTGTTTAATTAAAATTTCAGGAAAGCAAAAATATACTTTTGTTTGATATAAAATTTTTATTAGCTACCAGCATTCACGTCCCTGTCGCTCCGACTCCGGTAAGCTACGCTACGATGTTTGAAGATTATGTAATCTTGAATTTATGTGAAGATGGAAGTTTTAAGAATTTATATAAATCTCAAAGTTATGTGGAATGCTATATGTCTATGGATTCGTTTCATATTGAATTTTTACATCATGTTGTGAATATGAGGTTGTGAATCTTTATCTTTGCAAATAACAAAAGTATGGGCTTCTAGACAAAGAATGATACTACGAATGGACTTTTCAGTTGACGTGCTTCAATAAATTATGATCTTTTAATTGTTTTGTGTTACTATTATCAACACACTACTTACTGGACGCCGCCACTGAGCCGCTGACTGCAGCAGCATGAGCTCGTGTGCGTAAATGGCCGTTTGCAGGAGTTGGTGTAGTATTATGGGGGGTAGATTATGCAAGGATAATGAACGAATGATATAAAACCTTCAGATTTATTGAAATGATGGAAACAAGATCGTTGTAACTGTTTTAGTATCACATAAGACAAGATAAAACTCTCATAAAATGCGATGATCGTTAGAATAACTTAGTCACTAAGAAAGGACTTCACGAGCTTTGAGTTACAGGAAAAGAATGACACTGAAATTTATGTATAGATAGAATCTTTAAGTTTACGTTCATAATAAATACATGTTCTGGATTAAAAATCGATCAACGTTAGTGGAACGACTTTGGAAGAAAATTTACGAATACAACCGTACTGGAGTAACCGAATATAAGACAAGTTATGATTTAAGGAAATCAAGAAATATTTTGTAATATAATTAAGGAGAGATAACGATATAATTTATGGTTATATACATATTAGCATCATTAGAGAGAATAAGTTTCATAAAATTTCGAGGACGAAATTTATTTTAAGGAAGGGAGGATGTAACACCCCAAATAAAATTAATCTATAATTTATTATTCATAAGAAATATAATAATTAAGTTAAGAAATTAAGTTTCGATCCATCTTATGGTAATTTAGGTTTGAGACGGAAGATCAATTTTTGACAATGGGGTTACGTACAAAATATTTCAATACACTATTATGATAATCTAAAGTTAATTATTAATTACGACTATTTTAAATTGACGAAGGAGATAAAATAAAACGTTAATAATGATCAAAGATATCGATTAATTCGTAAAATTTATATACTATTAAATTTATTGATATATCTAATTTTTTAATTAATGGGGTTGGTCTTGATTGATAATTTTTATACAAGAACCCAATTATCTGTAATCAGTACACAAAAATAAAATCTTGACTCAAATAAAGAATATCATAAAATAATTTAATATTATCTATAATTAAATCTCGACCTAAGAAAGTATATTTCCCGACTCAATTCGTAATCCAAAACTCGATCCAAGTGTGGAAAGGGGTGAGTCATCACATGGATGCCACCTCACCCCTTCTTTGCGTGACACCTAGCACCCCCATCACATCTCTTTCTTATCTCTCTCTTCTCTCTTATCTCCTTCTTCTCTCTCTCACCATCGGCCCTCGTCTCTCTCTCTCCCCATCATCTCTAAATTTCTCTACCTCCCTATACAATTCAATGGCAAAAAGCAGGGTAACAATTTAATTGCTTTCAATTTTTAATTGCTTCTAAATTATTTTATCCCCCAAATTAAGAGATAGATATAGATGTGTATATGTGTTTTTGGTGGTGTGTGCTGTGACTTTGGAGAAGGGGGAAGAAAACAGGGGAAGCAAGGAGAAAAGGAGGAGATGGGGGAAAGAGGGAGGAGGCGCCGCCGTGTGTGGCGGCGCCGTGCAGAAGCGTGTAGGTGTGCGAGGAGAGGGGGCGGCGCCGTGAGCGGCGCCGCCGTGCTGCAGAAACGGGGAGGTGTTTGGGTGTGGGGCTGTGGAGAAATAAGGGGAGTGAGGTGAGCAGCGCCGCCGCGGATGGGCGGTGCCGTGCGAATCGACGCCGAGTTGAGGCAAGGGAAGGCAGCGCCGCGAGGGGCGCTGCCGTGCTGGGCGGCGGAGGAGGCGGCGGCCTGCTGCAAATCGAGAGGAAGGGGGGGTGTGTGTGTGTATTGTGTTGGGTGTGAGTGTGGCCGGCGACGAGTCTGTCGCCGGCAGGAGGGGGCGCAGGCGGCGGCCGAGCAAGCGGCGGCCGAGCAAGCGGCGGCCGAGCAGGTGGGGGCTGAGGTCGGCGGGAATGGAGAATGGGGCAGGGGAGATATTTGTGAATTTGATTAATTGCAGGGGCTAAAATGCAAAATCCCAACTTTACTTTATTCATGTTTCAACCCCTGAACCTTTGTATAATTATTTTCAGCCCTTAGATTTAACTAAAATTGCAGATTAACCCCAGAATTCCATGTTTTATATGATATAAACACTATATTTAGTAACCCTAGTTCGAACACGCCGATCATGGACTCCTATCGGATTTAAATCAATACAAATTATTCTATAATTAAGTTCCTAAATTGAACTCTATATCTTATAGGAAATTCGAATGAGAGACTAGCCTGAAAGACAAGGAACTGTCACCAAACGTCAACTACCAACGGTGGGGGTAAATTATGTGTTTTATTATGTGTTAAAATGTGCGCAATTAATTATGTACAAAATGTGATCAAGTTGTTTGTACTTATTTGTGATTGAATTGGACGTTGACGTTCAGCGTTCCTCTTCAATCAATTATGTGTGTATGCGTATGCGTGTGCAGGGGTTTCAGACGTGGCTCCGTTATGTAAGTTCGAGGTTTCAAATATGGCCTCGTTAAAGTTTATGTGGGAAATTCCGAAGGAACTTATGTTCGGAGTGGTAACTCCGATGCACCCCGGGTCAGAAGACCCGAGGAATGCAATGCCTTCGTTATGTTATGTTTTCCCGATGTTCAATGTTATGTTATGTTCAATGTCTAAATGTTTGAAGTATGTGCCTTTACCTCCACTGAGTGTTTCTTTCGCACACTCACCCCTATATGTTTATATGTTTAGGACAGGGTACGCGAACGTGGCATGCTGGTAGCCGATATTATCAAGGTCAAAAGAGGATTTTAAATACAGAATTTTATATTTATAAATTCCAAACATGTTTATTTATGTAAATGTTTATTTTATCGCTCTTTTTATTGTATAACAAATTTGTTTGAAAAGAAAGGAATTTCAAGAAAAACGTTTCCGCTGTATTTTCCCAAAATTTGTATTTCATAACAATGTTTTATGGAATAATATTTCTCAATTATTCCTGATTTTATTTATCTTTATTTTTATTGAAAGAGGAAATTTTTAATGCAAAATAACGCCAAAGTGAGATTTTAACTCTTTGAAGAAACGGGGCGTTACAGCACTTATTGTTGTTCTCATATTTTCAACAGATTTTGTTAATTATATTCTGATTATGTTATATTTTAATAAATTTTTTGATCTAGTACTAAATTATTTCTTAATTTATATATATATATATATATATATATATATTCATCCCCCTCCCCAATCTCTGTTTGAATTTAAATTTCCTAAGTACTATATATCGCTATATTAGTTCTGGTATATAAATTTGTGAGTATGAGTCGACCATTTAATTTCTTCAAAACCTAATCTCAAACAAACACATCTAACAATTGCAGTTTTAACTCCCCTGAAGATGGTTGAAGCAAGAGAATTGCAACAAGGAGCGAAGATAGAACAATGCACTGAAAATTGTACCAGCGATAAAGAGTGTATTAAGACAAAATGTGGTAGCAAATGTATAAAACTTCCAAATTCCAAGAGAATTTGCGCATACATCTTTATTTAACCATCTAAAGAATTATGTAAAATATATCAAGCATTTTATGTTTGAATTAAATAATTAATTTTTTTACTTTGTGAAAGATTTATTAGAGAAAGCATCTAATAAGGTGAGGGTTACACATTGCAACTTTGATTATGGTTATGTGATTAATGATAATAAATTACCCCAAACAACCACTACTACTAAACATCAAACAATCAAATGTTTGCTTGTCTTTCCTTTGATTGAGTTAATTACAAACATCAACACTAAAACTAGTGTTGCCGTAATGGTTCGAATCGACAGTTTCGAAATTAATCACAAACTAGAACCGGCGGTTTCGAAAATCACAAACCAGAACCGAATGTGGGAGTTTCGATTTCGGTTCGGAAACCGCCGGTACGGTCCCCTTTTTTTTTCTTTCCATTTTTAATTTTGCATTATATTTTGATTTTTAATGCTTGTTTCGATTTTTGAAATAAACATAGTATACTAAACATGATAACTTGAAATTTAGAATACAAAAAATTGGAAAATAAAAGTAATTGGAAAATTGGTAATTTTTTATAATGGGACAGTAATTAAGTGAACAAACTTTCATTATAAATTGGAAAATTATTACACGTTACAACTTCAATTTTAGAACTTTATGATCTCTATCTATCTATCTTGTTGGGTGGACACCGTGGGTCTAGGCGTGTCTTAGATTTTCAGAGTCTATTCCGTTCGATCACATAGACAAGTGGGAAAAAATGGGTGGGCACACTCAGAGTCACAAAGACTCACAAACCCTAGTTCTCACAAAGAGATTGAATCACTAAGATTCTCAACCCAAACAGCCCCAATAGCCCAAATCAGGCAGCCCCTCGCTTCAACCCTCACTCACACCCTTGGATCTAGAGGAGAAACTCACACGGAGGAGATTTCAAAGAGAAGAGACAGAAAAAACACTAAGAAGGAAGAGGATCGTTGCTTCCTTCTCATATCGAGCTCCACCACAAGAACCCCTTAAGAATGGGGTGAGTGAGAGGAGCAAGAAGCTTGAAGGGTTTCATCAAGAAGGGGCGAGGAAGAAGGAGTTTGAACGACACCAAATGAGGAGGGGAGCAATGGGGCAGCCGTTTTAGGGCACAGGGGTTCCATGGGCTAGGGATTGGTTTGAGCTTGGATAGATAAGAAATAAAAGAGGAAAAAAGGCCCAGTAACTATTGGGCCAACTTTTCCAACATTCTCCACCTTTGGCCCAATACCCCACTCAGTCTGATCGAATTTCAACAGGAAAAGAGGAATCATCATTGTCACACACCTGCAAACACAAACACAAAGTTAGTGCAATACACGATTAATCACAAAACAAGAATTGTCACTAAGACAGGCACAAAGCCTCATGACACAAAGTCAACCAGTAGAATAATAACACACAAGTATAATAGTTTTTTTTTTTTTATTTGGCAGGTCAAAATTCAAAGTTTTTAAGCATGACAGAAATTTCTTCAAAGATAAACACTTTTTGCTCATGTCAGCTGGATTAAATTGAGAAGCAATTTTCTCCAAATAAACAACCCTTTTTTCAACAATATCCCTAATGAAATGGAACCTAACATCTATGTGCTTAGTTCTATCATGAAAGACAGGATTTTTGCACAATTGAATACCAGATTGGCTATCAGAGTAAACAGTTACATTACCATTCAAATATCCAATTTCAGAAAGTAGCCCTTTTAACCAAATAGCTTCCTTTAAAGCTTCAGTTATAGCAATGTACTCAGATTCAGTAGTTGAAAGAGCAACAATGTGTTGAAGTTGAGATTTCCAACTAATGCAAGAACCACACAATGTAAACACATAAGAGGTGGTTGATTTCTTATTATCCCTATCATTTGCATAATTTGAATCAACATAGCCAACTAAATTAACACCTTCAGCAGAGTATGAAAAATTCAAGCTCATATTCTGAGAAGATTTAAGATATCTAAGCAACCATTTCAAAGCTTCCCAATGAGGTAAACCAGAGTTAGCCATATACGTACTTAAGCAACTGACAACATATGCAATGTCAGGTTTGGTGCTAATCATGAGATACATCATAGATCTAATAACATTGGAGTATGACACCTTTGCCATTTCATCAATTTCAGAATCTGTCTTTGGGGACATAGATCCTTGCTTAATACAAAATGAGCAGCAAAAAGCACAGAAACAGGTTTAGAGGCAGACATAGAAAATTTACTTAGAATCTTTTCCACATAGGAGCATTGATGTAAGAGTAAAGTTTTGGTCTTTCTATCCTTAACAATGTTCATCCCTAAGATTCTTTTAGCATCACCCAAATACTTCATATCAAAGTTGTCACTAAGACATTTTTGAACATTTTCAATAGACTTCAAACATGGACTTACCAGAAGCATATCATCAACATAAATCAAAAGGAAAATAGGGACAGACTTATCAACCTTGAAATACAAACAATGATCATAAGCACTTCTATTAAAATCCAAAGATTGCATGCACTCATCAAATTTATTATTCCATTGCCTTGGTGATTGTTTTAATCCATACAAGGATTTTTTTAACAAGCAAACATGATTAGGTTTATTAGAGTCAACAAAACCATCAGCACTACTAGAAATCACTCAAATTCCAATGGAACAATTCCGTTGGAATTTTGTGAAATACCGTTGGAATTTTGTAAAATTCTGTTGGAATTCTTCATTCCAACGGAAGTGGACCGTCGGAAAAATGGGCGTTGGAATTTAAATTCCGACGGAAATTCCAACTGAAAAACGATTCCAACGGAACATTCCAACAGTACTTTTCCGTTGGAATATACAATCACAAAAAAAATTCCAACATTATTCCAACGGAATTTTCAACGGTGTTGAATTCCGTTGGAAATTCCGTTGGAAATTCTATTGGAAATTATAAAAATTCCAACGGAATTTCCAACAGCATTGAATTCCGTTGGAAATTCTGTTGGAAATTCCAACGGTTATTATTTCCGTTGGAATTTCTGTTGGAATTTGATTGTTTTCTAGTAGTGCAGGTTGTCTCATGTAAATTTCTTTATAAATATCACCATGCAAAAAAAATAGTTTTTACATCTAATTGCTTCAATTCAAAATCAAAATGAGCAACTAAAGCAAGCATGATTCTCACAGTGACAAATTTTACAACAGGAGCAAAAATTTCAGAGTAATCAATACCTTCCTTTTGTGTAAACCCTTTAGCTACGAGTCTGGCTTTAAACCTAACTTTTTCACCCTAATCTTTAACTTTATACATCCACTTACAGTCCACAACAGAACAATGATCTGGCTTAGGCACAAGACTCCAAGTTTTATTAACATGCAAAGAGTTCATTTCTTCATTCATTGCATTTAACCATTCCTTTGAATTTTCAGAATTTAAGGCTTTTTTGTAAGTTTTAGGTTCACATCCATCCAAAGATTCAAAGGTGTTAAAGGCATAAGAATCAATGTAAAAATCATCAAACCTAGTAGGTTGTCTAATATTCCTCCTAGGCCTATCCCTAGCAAGTTGATAGTTTTCAAAATTATTTTCATCATTATTAACATCCACATGCTCATTAAGCATAGTATTATCAGATTCAAGATCAAGAGTATCAGATACAGGCAAAACAGGTGGCTCCACCTTAACAGGAGCAGTGTTGGAATCAGGCAAAGGCATAAAGGCAAATAAACAAGGAAAATCAGATTCATTAAAAATGACATCTCTACTTATAACAGATTTAAAACCAGGTTTATCCTTTAGCCATAGCCTATAACCTTTTACACCATCAGGGTAACCTAAAAAAACACATTTTTTAGATCTTGAATCAAGTTTATCAGACTTTTGGTGAACATAACCAGCATAACCAAAAATTCTCAAGTTAGATAAATCAACAGGTTTGCCAGACCACACAGATTCAGGACACTTACCATTCAAAGGCACAGAAGGGGATCTATTTATCAAATAGGCAGCAGTACACACTGCTTCACCCCAGAACTTCTTAGAAAAACCTGAGAAGTCCAACATACTTCTTACCCTTTCAAGCAAGGTTCTGTTCATCCTCTCAGCAACACCATTTTGCTGAGGTGTGTAAGGAACAATTTTATGCCTTTGGATGCCTGAATCTACACACAACTTATCCAAAAGATTGTTGCAGAATTCAATTAAGTCCATTATTCGTCCTTAAGTTTTAAATTTTCTTTCCTGTCTGATTTTCAATTAAAACTTTCCAATTTTTAAGGTTTTCATACACATCAGATTTGAATTTTAACAACATAACCCATACTTTTCTGGAAAAATCATCAATCACAGACAGAAAATATAACTTGCCACCATGTGTAGGGACACTGGCTGGTCCCCACACATCAGCATGTTCATATTCAAGCACTTCAAAACATTTAGACAGATTTGGGGAAGGGGAAATAGGAAAGCTAACTTTATGTGTGTTTACCTTTTACACATGATTCACAAAAGAGCATGCAAGACAGTTTATCACTACCAAACAGTCCAGCTTTATGCAACAGATCCAGCCCTTTACTACTCATGTGACCTAGCCTACAATGTCATAATTCAATTTTATCTTCTTTAACAACATTAACAGAGGCAGGATTTGGCAACACACACATACAAGTTTTTCCTTTTTTCAGCTTCAAGAATTACAGAAGATCCTTTTAAAATTTCATCACACCATTTCCCCATTTTCCTTCAAAACCATCATCTTCTAAGGCAGCACAAGAAATCAAGTTATTACACAGGTCAGACACATGTCTAACATTTTTTAAAATAAACTCACAGCCCGAATTACAAAATAAGGAAACATCACCAATTCCCATAATTTTACATTTTTTTTCATTTGCTAGGGAAACATGACCATTGTTAACATCCCTATATGAATTAAATAGATTTTTAAAAGGTGTCATGTGAAAGGTACAATCAGAATCAACAAGTCATTCACTCTCACAAAGAGAAGAAGACATAACAGAGTTTACACAAGAAGACTCACATGATTCAGTTACCATAAACACATCACCATTACAGTCATTTTCATTCACAGAAGCATTATTAGCATGGGCTTGTTCTTTTTGTTTTTTAGGACAGTCTTTAATAAGGTGATTAGGGTCACCACAATGATAACATCTTCTATTTTTTGGTCTAAACTAAGAATTAGAAGAATTTTCAGTTTGTTTCTTTTTCAAAATCTTGGTTAGTTTGGTTGTTGGAAGGTTTTTGGCCCTTAGGCTTAGGCCTTCCTCTAACAAAGATCACCTCACCCTTATTAATAGGATTAGTTTTCAAATCCATTTCCTTGCTTTTTCAACCATTTATAACAGTTTCTAAAGACACATGATCTCTTCCATATTTTATAGCAGATTTGATATCATTATAAGAATCAGGTATAGCATTCAAAAGCACAATAGGTGTGTAATCATCAATATTTTTATCACCAGTTTTCTTAATATCTTGAACCAGTTCAGTAAACACATCAAGATTCTCTTCAATGTCCTTATTTAAATCAAGTTTAAATTTGAAAAAAAATTCAAGTAGGAACATTTTATTAGGCAGAAAGGTTTCAACATATAGCTCTTGTAATTTATCCCACAAAGCCTTAGCACCTTTCTGATTCCCAACTTTTCTTAATACACATGAGTCTGAAAGATTCAAAATGATGGATGAATATGCAATCTCATCCATCTCTACAATCTTTTCAGCAGTATCAAAATGAGAATAAGCAAGACTAATACACTTAAACACACGTTGTTGCACAAGAATACTTCTCATTTTTTGTTGCCAGATTCCAAAATCAGAACGACCATCAAACGGAGCCAAAGTATATCCAGATAAGGCAGCCATCACACAAAGTGAACAATGAAAATGCAGAATCACACCGATATACTTTTAGGCCTTGTAACACCAAGGATTTCCCAGTTCTCGGCACTGATTTATCAGCGAAGCAGGGGGTCACTTGGTAGCCCCCCCCCCCTTTTTTTTTGAACAGGAATTACAGAAAAACAAATTCAACAACAACAACCAGAGAAGATGCAACGGAAGCAAGCAACATACAGTCACACAGAAAGCCTAGAACTAACAGCACAGAAGCCCCAATCCTACACCGTTTCAAACGGTATCTGCAGAGGGTTAGGGTTTCAAGCAATATACCTGAACGGGTCCCAAAGTATGGACAACCCGACTTACCAAAAGGGTCTGATACTGCTCACGTCGGGTAAAGGAGCAACAGGAGGGCTGCCAAGGGGGTAGTGAATTGTCTCAAATGCAGCAGCAACAAGAATACGAGAGTCAGAAAAACACACAGGGTTAAAACAACAGAAAAAACCCTAGAAACAACACAAGGTTCACAAAGAACACCCCAAAACAGAATCTGCCACGGGCTAAACGAGACCACAGTTTCTAGAACTGTGGCTCTGATACCACTGTTGGGTGGACACCGTGGGTCTAGCCGTGGCTCAGATTTCCAGAGCCTATTCCGTTAGCTCACATAGACCAGTGGGAAAAAATGGTTGGGCACACTCAGAGTCACAAAAACTCACAAACCCTAGTTCTCAAAAAGAGATTGAATCACTAAGATTCTCAACCCAAACAGCCCCTCGCTTCAACCCTCACTCACACCCTTGGATCTAGAGGAGGAACTCACACGGAGGAGATTTCAAAGAGAAGAGACAGAAAAAACACTAAGAAGAAAGAGGATCGCTGCTTCCTTCTCATATCGAGCTCCACCACAAGAACCCCATAAGAATGGGGTGAGTGAGAGGAGCAAGAAGCTTAAAGGGTTTCATCGAGAATGGGCGAGGAAGAAGAAGTTTGAACGACACCAAATGAGGAGGGGAGCAATGGGGCAGCCGTTTTAGGGCACAGGGGTTCCATGGGCTAGAGATTGGTTTTGGCTTGAGATGGGCTTGGGTAGATAAGAAATAAAAGAGGAAAAAAGGCCCATCAACTATTGGGCCAACTTTTCCAACATATCTATTTCTATATATTACATTGAATTGAAACAACAAATTTACATTAAAAGTTTTTACAACTTTGAACTTTATATTTGAAATGAAATAAAAGTTATGATTTGGGGAGGGGGGAAAATTGAAAGAGATTGAGTTTCATTATAAGTTTACAAATTAAAATAATTTCATTTGCAAACTTAGAATGAAATTGTCTACGTATTCTTATTCTTTTTTAAAATTAAGGAATCAAATCTCACGTAGTTCTCTTACCTTAACTTACCTTCATTCGTATACTAGCTGGTTCCAGTGCCAAATGAGGATGTGTTTGACCCGTATCCATAAGTGTCATCTTCATCTTCATATTCATCTAAATGTGAAAAGTCGAGATGTCGTTGACGTTTTTAACTCTTATATATCAAATCCTCAAGAAGCATTATGTTTTGTAAATTCTCAACACACAATTTAACTCGTTTTGGATTCAACGTATGCTATCCTTTGCGAAAGGCATGTTCCACAGAGACGGTTGAGGTGTGACTTGCAAATATCTCTTTTGCAATAGTGGTTAATGTAAGATAAATGGTGGTCCTTCTTGAATATCACTTCAATAAATCCATAGGAGATTCAAATGCAACTGTTTCAAATGTTGCACTTAAATATGAATCTAACTCTTTGATATGGATTAGAACCTCTAACTCGTTTTTATGTTCTTACATCATAAAAGTTATAAAATATACTACTCCACTGTAAAAATATTTTATTTAAATAGTCTTATTATTCCAAAAGATAATAGACTCTTATTTATTCATCCATCCTCATGGGTAGTCATACCATAAGGTCGGGCGTTTCTAGTAACTACAACTTTTCATCAAAGAAAAAAGAAAAAATGTTAACCACAACTAAAAAGGAAACTAAATCGTGATTATAATGAAACCCATAATTAATGCACAAATTATTTCATTTGTACAGTCTGTCTTCCCAATTAGGCAATTAATTATGATTCTGCAACTATATTAGGTAAGTGGATTTATAACAATTACTATATAAAAAGAATTTGAGCAAATTACGTTTTGTACTTACCATAATTAAATTATCTGCTTGTCTATATATTCCATCTCAATGTATTACTTCAACACAAAAAAAAAAAAGCTCTGAATATATATCTACAGAACTTCAGCATGGCCATTAATTTCAGAATTTTCCAGTTAGCACTTATTGTTGTTCTCATAGTTTCAACAGGTTTGGTTAATTATATTCTGATTATGTTATATTTTAATAAATTTTTTGGTCTAGTACTAAATTATTTCTTAATTTATATATATATATATATATATATATATTCATCCCCCTCCCCAATCTCTGTTTGAATTTAAATTTCCTAAGTAATATATATCGCTATATTAGTTTTGGTATATAAATTTCTTTGTTTTTTTAATTCCAATTTCAAATTTACATGTCTAACTATTGCAGTTTTAACACCCCAAAAAATGCTCGAAGCAAGAGAATTGCAACAAGGAGTGAAAGTACAACAATGCCCCGATGATTGTACGAGCAATCAGGAATGCATTAATGCAAAATGTGGCGAGATATGTTTAAGATCAATTCCCTTATCCAAGAATATTTGTACACATATTTCTGTTTAATCTTCAAGAATTTTTTAAAATAAAAATTTAACATGTTACGTCATAAAATAATTATAGAAACCGTCTTTCATATATATATATATACAATTATAATTATAATTGGCGTTGAGGACTTCAACTTAAAACCTCTCTCAAGGTGTTGTGTTATAAATTACAATTAGTAGTGTACCCGTGCGTTGCACACTATGTTATATATATAATTATTAAAAAAAATATTATAACATATAAAATGTAATGATTATTATTTTAACAAAAATATATTGATACTTTTTTAATTTGTATTAGAAAGTTAGGTATTTTAACTTTAAATTTATGCCATTATAAATAATTATATTCGAAAATATTAGAAATTTTAAATATATAAAGTAATATATTAATCTATGGATTAAACAAACAAATAAAAGAAATTTGTGTGAGAACATTACATGGTTAGTGAAATTTTAAAAATAAATTTAATATCTAAAAATAAGTTATATGTATTAGAAATGTTATGATTTAAGTATTGAGATAAATAAATTTATATTTTATTGGCATTTATAACTATAAATACACACGTATTTTAATAAATTTTTTTGGTTCAACGCCACATATAACTCATTTATTCTAAATCAAATAAAAAATTATATCAGTTTATCAAATATATGAAAATCTCTCTTGCTATCTATTTAAATGAAACAATTCAAAATTGGACTTAATCTACACATTTTGAATAAAAATATAATATTATAGAATTATAATAATTATAAGATTGATAAGTCAATATATGAGGGACTAAGAATGATGAAATTTTAATTTGTGAAAAACCAGAAAAATTACTTCTGTCAAATCCCTTATGTCACCTCAATTAATCAGAATATAAATATAAATAAAATTTGACAACAAATACATATAAAATAAGAAAGATAAAATAAAATATTTGTATATTTCAAATGAATAAGTTGGTTAACTTGTAATAATAATTTTAATCTAATTTTTTCTATTTGATATGTTTTATATGTGTAATCTATTAGGTACACCTATAATTTTTTTTTTATTTCTACATTTTAATATCAATTTACAATAAATTAATACTATATATAATAAAAACGTTTAAAAATAAAAAATCATTGAAGCCCACACACATACATTTCCATATTTCAATTTGATAAATTTTATATGAATATTAAATTTATGATCATTAAATAATGATTGACTTTATATATTATATAAATAAAACTGATTTAAAATATGGTAAATTACAAAAAACAACCCCAGCTATCGACATTTTAAAAATTGCAACCTAATCTTTTTTTTTTTAAGATTGCCACCCAATCTTTCTGTGGTTATGCCGATTGCAAAACTTTATGTCATTTTTCCGGCAAATGAATTAATTTTTTTCACTTTGCAACCCAAACTTTTTCTCTTAATCCAATTGCAACCCAAACTTTAATTTTTTTGTCCAATCGCAAATCATGATTTTTTTTTTCGCTTCACACTGAGACATTTATGTTATATAAGTGTGATCGATATTCATAAAATAAATATCAAGGAAATATTGGTCAAAATTGGTGAAATATATGTAATATCGGTAAAAAATCGATGGAATATCAATAAATATCGAGAAAATATCGAAATATATTGGTAGATATAAGAAAAATAACAATAAATATATGTACCCATATTTCCATCGATATCGATATTTTCACGATATTTTCGTGAATTTAAGTTACCTATATTTCCACCGAAATCGAAATTTTCATTCTTGGTTGCAATCTGATAAAAACACAAAGTTTAGGTTGCAATTAGATTTTAAAAAAAAACTACAATGTTTAGGTTGCAAAGTGAACAAATTAATCTTCATTTAGCCGGAAAATTTGCAATCGACAAAACCACAGAAAGACTGGGTGGCAATCTGAAAAAAAAAATTAAAAAAATTAGGTTGCAATTTTGAAAAAAGTCGATAGATGCAGTTGTTTTTTGTAATTTACCCTTTAAAATAAGTACTTAAAAATAAGACGAGAGATAATAAATATATAATCCCTTATTTCATCTTATTTATCTATTTATTTTTTTAATTTGAAATTTTATACAATAAATACTAAATTGAGTATCATAATTGATTTATTAAATTAAATATTTATGTATTTGTATTGAATTTCTTAAAATACAATAAATAGATTTATTTATTTGTATTGAGTTTCTTAAAATACAATAAATAGGTTTATTTGTATTTATTTATTTGTATTGAGTTTCTTACAATAAATACAATATGAAAGCAATTAATAGGTTTCTTAAAATAGTAATTATTTAATAAGTAGATAATTTATTACAGTTATTTCTGGCAGAATATTCTGCTTTTATATATATATAGATGTTTATTATGGTCATGTGTTTATTGGTAATAACTTACCCTAAACAACTAGCACTACTAAGGAATTGCAATGTTTATTATATATGGTTATGTTTTTAATGATAATATAACTTACCCCAAACAACCATCATTATTTAGAGAAATACATTAAATTATCACAGGAAATCATCTCACCTATCATTATTATGTGATCAACAGAGTCAAGTTTTACATTAAAGTTTTTTTGATTTTTTACTTTTATGAAATATTCACCTTTTAATGTGAATAATTATGTACACTACAATTTTCTACATAAAACAAATGCAAAAACCGCAGTATTTTTATTTTCTTTCTAACATCAAATAATCAAACTAAAAAAAAGCTAGATAAGAAGTAAGTGGCACTGGGAGTGAAGAATGTGTAAGTTGGGATCCCAAATTCGTCGGCCACATCGATCATGTTCGTTCCTGATGCGGATAGGAATGGTGGTAATGACGTGGCAGTAGGCGTGGAGGCAGACGTGGAGCAGGCCTAGAGGTCAGCCATAACTACAGATGTGGAGCGGAATGGTTGATATAAAGTGTAACTGAAGGTGTGGATATGAGGCTCAATGATGGGACAAGAAGGATTTGATGGGCTCTAAGGAGTATGGCCAAGGTGGATGCTTGCATGGAAAGACCAGATTACCCTTTGCCTTAAGGCAAAGCTATAAATAAGTATAATTGGAATAATGTAATTAGAGAGGATCATCGTAATCTTTGTTGATATAGTAACTCGTATCAGTTCCGAAAATGTCGACGATAAGGCCAACCCCGCCAGAGTTTTCAACTTGATGATGGCAAGAACTACCTCTCTTACAAGTGGATTATGTCGAAAAATTGATGGTTGATCACATTATATTGAAAAGGACATGCATGCAATTTATTGATCACCAGTGATAATGGTATATAGTTTTAGGTCATCTTTGTGGCCCTCATTGATTGGTATTCAGGAATATAATATCAAAGCAAAATATGAATTCTGGTGATTTGTATCAACCAGTTGGATTATGGTGATTTATAAATTGAAAAGTTGGATTATGAAATCGGAAACATAATTTTATAATTGGACCAGAAATTCTCTTTACAACTTGCAATCCCTCAGTTGGAATTATGTAGTCTTTTGGAAGACAAAACACTAATGAAAAAAATCAGTTGGAATTATGTAACCTATTGGAAGACAAAACACTAATGAAAAAAACAAAAAGGCAGATAATTGATAGAGAAAAATATACTACTCCACTGTAAAAATATTTATTTAAATAGTCTTATTATTCCAAAAGATAATAGTTTTATTTAGAGATAACATCATTTTTAGTCCGCTAAGTTAGACATTTTCCATTTTCGATCCATCAAGTATCGTGAATCCAACTGCAGTACCATAACTTCATTTTTTTTTCCGATTTGAGTCCTTTTTTCGTCGGAATCCGACGTGGCAGTCGGAGATGGCCTATGTGGCATCAAACCCTAGTCCCCAAATTTTTCCGGCCAAAGACCTAGCACCTCAGCTGCCACATCATAAAAAATATAATAAAAAATTCAAAAAAATAAAATATAATTAAAAAATCAAACAAAAAAAGGATTTGAATGCCACATCGGCCACCCCAATTTTTTCCTCTCCTACCCCCGGTCACCGGAGCCGCCGTCGATCGCCGGAAAATGTCGTCGGAAAATGTTGAACCCCACTCAAATTGCTTTCAATGCTTTCACTCTTCATCACAATGTTTTCCCCATCTTCTTTCCCCAAGAATTTGACCAAAATAGCACAAATATTCTGCAATTTCAACCTTCAACCATCGCCCTTTCACCAGAAATCGGCCATAACCACCACTTCATGCTCAAAATTAGGATTTTTCTCGTTTCTCAACCAAAACGACCTAACAATATATCAAAGTGCTCCTCTTCTCAAGCCCAAACACAATATCATATCAATTTCGTGTTTCTTGTTCAAATTAAAATTCAATTTAGTCAAAATCGTTGGAAAAAAAAAAGAAAGAAAAATGGATGGTTTTTCCTCTCCTCAACCCAACTTTCTTTGTACAGTTGATGGGTGTCGGCGACGTGCCGGCGACAGGCTCGTCGCCGGCATGGTGTTGGCAGGCTTCAGGAGGTGGGGTGGGGGGTGGGGGAGGCTGTGTTGCTGGAAATCACCGGCTGTGTTGTTGCTTTTTTTTTTTTTATTTATTATTTGATTTAAATTTATTGTTTGATTTTTTAGTTATTTTTTAATTTTTTTTTGAATTTTTTAATTATATTTTTTCTAATGTGGTAGATGACGTGACTAGGTTTTTGGTCGAAAAAAATTGGGGATTAGGGTTTGGTGCCACATAGGCAATCTCCAACTATCACGTCAGATTCCGGCGAAAAAATGACTCAAATCGGAAAAAAAAAAATGAGGTTATGATACTACAATTGGATTCGCGATACTTGATGGATCGAAAATGGAAAATGCCTAACTTAGCGGACTAAAAATGATGTTATCTCGTTTACTTATTCATCCATCCTCATGGGTAGTCATACCATAAGGTTGGGCGTTTATAGTAACTACAACTTTTCATCAAAGAAAAAAGAAAAAATGTTAACCACAACTAAAAAGGAAACTAAATCGTGATTATAATGAAATCCATAATTAATGCACAAATTATTTTATTTGTACAGTCTGTCTTCCCAATTAGGCAATTAATTGTGATTCTGCAACTATATTAGGTAAATGGATTTATAACAATTACTATATAAAAAGAATTTGAGCAAATTACGTTTTGTACTTACCATAATTAAATTATCTGCTTGTGCTATATATTCCATCTCAATATATTACTTCAACACCAAAAAAAAAGCTCTGAATATATATCTACAGAACTTCAGCATGGCCATTAATTTTAGAATTTTCCAGTTAGCACTTATTGTTGTTCTCATATTTTCAACAGGTTTGGTTAATTATATTCTGATTATGTTATATTTTAATAAATTTTTTGATCTAGTACTAAATTATTTCTTAATTTATATATATATATATATATATTCATCCCCCTCCCCAATCTCTGTTTGAATTTAAATTTCCTAAGTACTATATATCGCTATATTAGTTCTGGTATATAAATTTGTGAGTATGAGTCGACCATTTAATTTCTTCAAAACCTAATCTCAAACAAACACATCTAACAATTGCAGTTTTAACTCCCCTGAAGATGGTTGAAGCAAGAGAATTGCAACAAGGAGCGAAGATAGAACAATGCACTGAAAATTGTACCAGCGATAAAGAGTGTATTAAGACAAAATGTGGTAGCAAATGTATAAAACTTCCAAATTCCAAGAGAATTTGCGCATACATCTTTATTTAACCATCTAAAGAATTATGTAAAATATATCAAGCATTTTATGTTTGAATTAAATAATTAATTTTTTTACTTTGTGAAAGATTTATTAGAGAAAGCATCTAATAAGGTGAGGGTTACACATTGCAACTTTGATTATGGTTATGTGATTAATGATAATAAATTACCCCAAACAACCACTACTACTAAACATCAAACAATCAAATGTTTGCTTGTCTTTCCTTTGATTGAGTTAATTACAAACATCAACACTAAAACTAGTGTTGCCCAAATGGTTCGAATCGACAGTTTCGAAATTAATCACAAACTAGAACCGACGGTTTCGAAAATCACAAACCAGAACCGAATGTGGGAGTTTCGATTTCGGTTCGGAAACCGCCGGTACGGCCCCCTTTTTTTTCTTTCCATTTTTAATTTTGCATTACCAATTTTGATTTTTAATGCTTGTTTCGATTATTGAAATAAACATAGTATACTAAACATGATAAATTGAAATTTAGAATACAAAAAATTGGAAAATAAAAATAATTGTAAAATTGGAAAAAATTTATAATGGGACAATAATTAAGTGAACAAACTTTCATTATAAATTGGAAAATTATTACAAATTACAACTTCAATTTTAGAACTTTATGATCTCTATCTATCTGTTTCTATATGTTACATTAAATTGAATCAACAAATTTACATTAAAAGTTTTTACAACTTTGAACTTTATATTTGAAATGAAATAAAAGTTATGATTTGGGGAGGGGAAAAAATTGAAAGAGATTGAGTTTCATTATAAGTTTACAAATTAAAATAATTTCATTTGCAAACTTAGAATGAAATTGCATACGTATCATTATTCTTTTTTGAAATTAAGGAATCAAATCTCACGTAGTTCTCTTACCTTAACTTACCTTCATTCGTATACTAGCTGGTTCCAGTGCCAAATGAGGATGTGTTTGACTCGTATCCAAAAGTGTCATCTTCATCTTCATATTCATCTAAATGTGAAAAGTCGAGATGTCGTTGACGTTTTTTAACTCTTATATATCAAATTCTCAAGAAGCATTATGTTTTGTAAATTCTCCACACTCAATTTAACTCATTTTGGATTCAACGTATGCTATCCTTTGCGAAAGGCATGTTCCACAGAGATGGTTGAGGTGTGACTTGCAAATATCTCTTTTGCAATAGTGGTTAATGTAGGATAAATGGTGGTCCTTCTTGAATATCACTTCAATAAATCCATAGGAGATTCAAATGCAACTGTTTCAAATGTTGCACTTAAATATGAATCTAACTCTTTGATATGGATTAGAACCTCTAACTCGTTTTTATGTTCTTACTAAGGATCGGACTAAAACTAGAGGAAGAAGAGGAAGAACTACTACTAGCTCATACATTTTCATTACCTACATCACTAGAATCACCAAATAATGTTTTATATTCTCTAAACAAATCATATAAATTTTGTTTAGCGAGCGACTTCTCTAGCATTAGGAATATAATCTACTAAATCATATTCACCCATCTATTGTTGGAAACAATACATTATAGACAAAAACTTGCGTACCCCCGGTGCACCGTACCCATTAGTTTGGTATTAGTATATATCCATGAGGTATTATTGGTGTATTCATAAGGTATTAGTTGTATATTTTTGAAGATATTAGTGGTATACTCATAAGGTATTAGTTGCATATTCATAAGGTATTACGTGTATAGTTGAAATATATGTTTTAGTGAATGTATTATTCAAGGTATTATTTGTTACATGTTAAGATATTACTCATATTACTTAAAGGTATTACAATAAATGTTTGGGGACACGGTGCCCCGGGGGCATGCAAGACCTACTCAACATTATAATACATCCCTAATAATTCTTCTAAGCAAATCATATAAATTTTGTTTAGCCTTAGCAAAGACTTCTCTAGGATTAGGAATAAAATCTACTAAATTATATTCACCTATTTCCATTGTTAGGAGCAATGCATTATAATACATCTCTAATAATTCTTTTAAGTCATCTTCTCTTAGGATCTACTACTAATAACTTAGCACATAAATATAATAGGACATGAAACATAAGAGTTAAAAACAAGAGCCTATTTTCACACAATGATCTAAAGCTAGTGGAGATGTAGGATATAATAAAAAAATTAAAAATAGCCCAAACCGACGGTTCAATGGAACCACCGATTTCCCAGTTTGTATTTTGTCTGAACTGAAACCGAATTGTACGTCGTCGAACCACAGTTCTTGATTCCAATTTGGAGCCGGAATCGGGCCGGTTCGGCTCCGGTTTTCCGAACCGGCCGGACAACACTAACTAAAACATATAAAAGGTAGGAATAGTAGTACTCATGGTAGGAGAAGGCAAAGTTTTATTACTTACTACCAAATCTTGGTACTATTATTACACACAGCACAACAAACAATCCCATTTGTAGTCTTGCAGCAAACAAGACTAGAAATGGATATATAAAGGCAAGCAAGATGATTATTCATATCTTAATTGTAAAGCATAGATTATAGTTGAATGCATGGATGATCAATCATTGCAGCAGCGATACATGACAAACTTGTCCATCGTCTTGCCACATTCAGAGCAGACGACCCTCTCCGGTATGTAGCCGGCATGGCCGGGCAGGATGAGGCGGTTGCAGTGGTGCTCCGGGTGGGTGTTCCTTATCTCCTCGTCCACCACCGCCACGAACCGGTCGGGGTGGTCCACCTTGTAGCCCCAAGTGGAGTACCGCTCCATGACAGGCAAAACGACGTCGCCTTTACCCTTGGTGATCTCCTCGTTGCCTCTGCTGAACACCGCCCACCCCTGCTCGCTGCTGTCGTAGGTCAAGATGTCCATGATTTGTTGCATTATGTGGTCGTTGTCGATGTTCATCCCTACCTGCTTCTTCGAGTTCCACATGCTCCATAGCCGCACCCAGAAGTACCACACGTAGTCGTAGTAGTCGGTGGCGGAGAAGATGTGGCTCAGCTGCTCCTTTTGGATCACCTCGTGGCAACGTCGCACTCTCTCCTTGGGGTTCCGTTTTCCGACGTACAGCATCTCGAGGGGCACGTGGAGGGCGATGGCTGCTGCCCGGGCCGAGAGTGTGAACTTCCGGATCCACTCTATGTCTTCGCCTCCGTACAGGCATATCACACTGTTGCTTCTTATCTGCAACTCATAAAATTAAATTAAATTAAATTAAATGATCCGAAGATGAATGAGGGGAGGGGAGGGTGGAGAATTACCCAATCCGGGATGCGGGGATCAATGGTGTCTGCAAAGAGCTCGATGTTCCAGGTTTTGCCCCTCCAGAGAGCCATTTCCTGGTGTTTGGTGAAGGGGAAAGCTTCACTGCCCCAAATCCACATCATGGGAAGAGCGTCGGCTTTGGAGAGCTTTCCGTGAGGATCCAACACTATGAGCATTGGCATGTGCACGAACTTCAGCTCCTCTCTTATGTATCTCTTCGCCACCGGCTCCACCAACGAGGGATGATCCACTGAATACCAGGGAATGCTGTTGTTCCGGAGATTGTAGAACTCCGTGTTCTCCACTGCTGTCGTGAGTGCAGGGTCCACAATGGGAAGCCACAGAACCTCGTACTCATGTCTCCTTGCTTGCTGGTTATATATCATGTGCAGAACATTCAGCTCTTCTTGGGGAATGTCGAGGTCTGAGATCAGAAGCAGCACGTATTTCGTCCTTAGTACCTCCAGCCGTTCCTGTGTTTATATGTCGAATTTGGACTCATTATTCAAGAAAATGATCATGGAATATTGATTGGGAGTTATGACAAGATTAACCGACGTTGATCCTTTTGGAGCCATCGTAGAGTGGCATTTGATCCTCTTTTGCGCGAATCATTGCTCTCAGTACTTTCATGTTGTCGATGTGAGTTGATTCGATCAATCTCTTGAACTCAGCGTATGCATATTCAGCTAGTTTCCTCTCTGTGCAGTGATTTAAAATTGTGAAATCACATATAATCTATATATATATATATATATATATATGATTGAATTAGAGAGAAAAGTTACCAAGCACTCCTTTGCAACTTGCAAGTTGCTTTTGGAGGTATTCCAATATAACTGAGAGCTTATGAGCAAGACTTTGTATCTCCCATGACTCAGAAGTTGAGGTGATATATCTGATCATATACAGAGATTAATTGAGAGAGAGATAGAGATAGATAGAGAGAGAGAGAGAAAGAGATACATACTCATTGCTACTTCCAATGAGATTGAGGAGAGTGGAAGCACAGGTAAGAAGGCTCCTAATGATCCAATAGACAGCAGTGGGGATATGAGCAGTAGCAGCAACAATTTCAGGGGAGTCGGGGCTAATGTGCTCGGAGGGCAGGTCCTTGAACTCGACGAGGCAGTGAGTCACTTTGAGCACACAGTTTAAGAGGTCAAGAACTGCCTCAAACTTCTTCTCTAGCCTCCCCGCGTTCTCCATAACGTGGGGAAGATCTTTGAGAGTCGCAATGTTCTTTGCAAGTGGATTCTTGGTTTGGAGATGCTCCACTAGCCAGAACTCTCCGAAGTTGATTGCAAACGCAGCGAATGTGATCACCACTTTCGCGTCCCATGAGTAGTTCGACAGTGATCTCAGAAGGTCCATTGTTACTGAGTGTGCTTCTCCTCCAGATGCACATTTGCAGATTATCTGTTTCATTCATAATCATGAGATTCATAACCCCTGTTCTTCTTCTTCAAAGATTGAGAAATAGATTGACAGTTTAATGTACCTCACAAGTGATCTTGCTAATCGGATATGCAAGAAATCTAACGATGTCGGATTCATGTTCCGAATTGTAGAATATCTTGTCATCTTGGTGGGAGCTATGGAGGGCCTTCTTATGTTCATCAATTGTCTCCAAATGTGTTTGCACCTGAGCTGCATGCACCTGTGAAACAAGCACATATGATATTTGTCAATGAAATGGAAACTCGAAAATGAGAATCATGGCGACATACAGGAGAAGTTTCGGATGTAGATGGTCTTCCAAGGCGGAGGATGTCCTCAACAATGGAGAGAACGGGCTTCACGTTGAGGTCTACCATATCCGGGGCATGAGTGGCCAAAATTTGTTTGCTGAGAGCACTGTCGTCCGAGGAAAAGAAGCCACGTTCATGATCACGGTCATGAACACGGCCCCCTCTCAGTGTATGGCCCTTCACACCTCCCAGCAGAGCAGGATGTGTGAGGGGCTTGATAGGGTTATGATCCAGTTCATGGTTCTGCCTTGAACTGTGATCATCGCCATAATTAAGCATCGTTCCTGCACCGAGCTTCGATGAAGGGGTGTGATCCCATTCATGACCTTGTCGGAAACTGTGATGATCAGGTGCATAGGGAGATTTAGAAGAGGTGGTCTTATTCGAGCTCAAGGGAAGACCCTTAGTCGCGGGGACCACCTCTCGGCTCGCCATTGGAGAATGAAGGAAGCTGAGATTGTTTCAGACAAATAGGATAGTGTGAGGAGAAATTGTTTGTACATCTGGTGCTCTTCCATAGGCCTTATATAGATCATCATATGGAACTATATATGTTGTCCTAGAGAGAGAGAGAGAGAGGCTAGACTAAAGTTGTGGTGAATCATGTTCTTTACTTCAATTGTTGTCTAAAGTCAGTTGGGGTTTTGGAATTGGTTAAAAATCCTTTTCTTCATAGTGAAAGGATCACAGTTTGCTTTCATTCTTACCTATGATAATTCTTCAGACATAATTCTCACACAAGATCTTCTTCTTTGTCTCACAACTATCAACGTGTTGCATGCATGCAACTGCATCCTAGTGTAGGTCCATTTTAAAGGGACCCTAATTTTCTTCAAAAATATTTTGACCTCTAAGTTAGCTAATGGTTTTTTTTTTTTAATCATTTGATTTTTAGTCCACCATCTTATTTACCCAAACACTTCAACAACTTATATTAAACTTAAATTAAACATCTTATAAGATATGATAGCTTATATGCTCTAAAAATAAGCTTAGCCAAACACCCCAACACTAAAAAGAAAATTAATTGAGAACACACTAATTTTTTAATCAAAACTGCATATTCTTTATCTAAATTAATATTAATAATAAAAATAAATATTCTCATATAAGTTCAGGATGTTTATATTATTGATAATAATAATAAATAAAATACTCTAACCATGTATCGAGAAGAACAATAATTTTTTAATTATAATATTAATTTAGACACGTTTGACAAAAAATACAAGTTTATGATTAATTTTTTTGAGTATCTTTTTAATTTTAGAATAATGATGTTAAAAATTAAATTTAAATGAAAAGAAAATAGCAAATGATCAGTGGACTTAAAAATGGTAATTCTTAAACATAGAAACTAAAAACAAAATGTAAAAGATAATTAAAGAACGAAAATCCTATCAAACGTAACTAACATTTTTTATTCCCCAAAATTCTTATTTTTTATTTTTTGAAGATTTTTTTTTGACTTGATTTCATAATTTGTCAAACAATCTTACAAGACAAGACACTTGCAGTTGCATTCAAAGGATCATGTGGAGCTTTTAAGTCTTTCAAAGGTATGGTTTAAGACAAACATTAATTACTAAAGCTAGCTAGCTAGCCTAACAAGCATATGAATCAAATAAGTAAAAATAAAGTTTGTCTGCAAAGCAAGGACATAATATCCTTGGCACCTTACTTTTATTTATTCATGATGTCATTCTATTCACTAATTTTATCTTAGCTTTTTTTTTTTAAATTATATAAAAGAGGAATTCAATCTAGGATAAAATGAATATATTAGATGAAGTGTATTATCTTTAAGTCATGAGTGATCTAAATTTTGGATAAAATGAATATCTCTCATGTTTTAATTGTATAAATGAAATAGTTAATTGCATGTGTAAATTCTATAAGAATAGTAATAATCAACCAAACAAATTTGACCAATGTTTCAATTTGTCCATGCTGACTAAATTTATGTAATATAGCTAAGTTGCCCGTATATGTAGCTCTATATTTATACACTAGTTTGATGTTGTCATTCTTATAAATTAGATTAAAATAAATAGAAAAGATTGTAAGGAACTATTCTTAAAAGTAATATTGTTGATGAGACTCTTAAACCTATACTTCAACCCAAAAATATTACATTTTGATATAAGAAAAAAATACTCCCTCCGTCCCATGAAAATTAGCCTACTTTAACCGGCACAAATATTAAGAAAAAGTTGTTGACTTTGATTGGATGTGTTATTTTAATATTTTTGAGTGACAATTTTGTAATTTAAACCAACTTTTTGAGTGCAAAAGTTGTAAAATGAAAGAAATTGAGGGGTAAGAGAGTAAAATTTTCTTTACCATTTTGGGGCTGGCAGATTTAAGTGGGACAAACGAAAATGGCAAGTAGGTTTTCATGGGACAGAGGGAGTATGTTTTTTTTTAATAACTACAGTAAAAAGTATAAAGTTATTTTCCTCAATTTACAAGTTTACATACATTATTACATACTATTCTCCACCCAGAGGATTTTCAAAAGAGTAACTAACATTTAGTAGAGTCTTCAATTGTTTCCAATGCTCCTCAATCTGTCCGTCAAATAGAGTCTTCCTTTTCATACTTATTAGTGCTACGGCGAAAGTCCAACGAAGCTAAAGTGTATCAATGACTATTGATGGATAATGATTCTCTTTAAAAGTAAAAAATGAAAATAGGTGCATATAATAACCCCAAGGTTATTAGTGTCAATTGTTTTGATTTGTTGATTTTTGACACTATGAGTTTGACATTGGACTTTAAATTAGCTGTTAGATAATATAAATGAATTTCTCATCTTCTATACTTTTCTATATTGTTGACGTAAATACATAGAAGTTATCTTTTCTTTCCCCATAATTCAAAATTTTATGTTGCAAAAAATACGATAGCGAAAAAAAAAAAAGTTATTTTAACAAGTAGCAAAGAGATGTAAACGTTTCACAAATATGTTATCAATTTAGGTTCTCTATCACATTAAATAAAAACATTAACTATTTCCAGCATCATCATCAACTTCAACATCAGGCTTCACAAAGAAACTGTAAATGTATGGCTGAATCACATGCATCAAACATGCAACATGTTTGCATGATTAATTCTGGAAAATTGGCCAAGTGGAAAAGACATCAGTTATTAAAGTGTCGTGGAAGAGTAATAAAAGCGTTGTGGAACAGAAAATTTGTTTGGGTGTTGTGAAAGGATATAAGTCGCACTTTCACTTATAAAAGCGTGTTTCTCATTACACTAAAGGCAGATTTTCTCTTTCCTCGGAAGAATCGTGTTTTCACTTACAGAAGCGTGTTTGGGCTTATATTGAAATGTGTTAAATCTTGTGAGCGAATAGGAGATTGGCACCTGGACTGAGCAACGACTATTTCTGTTAAGAAGCCAGTCAAGATCGAAAACAGAGCCTCCGAGTTGCTAACTTCCAGATCTTCTACAAGATTCGTTTTAGCTTCATTTGATTTGATTTCTTTTGCAATGTAAAGCCAGTATGTAAGGCTACAAAGGGTACTTCTTTAGAATACACATTGAGATAACATATTGAGTGAGATATAGTGTGAGAAAGTGTGCGTGTTCATCACTATGTGAGTGTGTAATCTGCAGATTTTGCAGAGTGTTCTTGTACTTGATTTCTTTGGTGAATAAGATCAACCCCTCCCCGTTTGTTCCCGTGGATGTAGGCTTTAAGCCGAACCACGTAAATCGTGCTTTGTTCTTGGTTATGCTTGGATTATTTCTTAGTTTTGTTTGCAAGTTTCAAGTGGTGGTGAGATCTACTAAGTGTTGGGTTTATTTGGTGTAATTTCCTGACAATTCCGGGGTCGTCTGTGGGAAGCAGAGGTAGAAGACAATGGCCACCACGCGTTTTGATATTGAGCGGTTTAATGGAAAGGGAGATTTCGGTTTGTTGAGGATCAAAATGAAGGCACTGCTGGTTCAACAAGCTTTATCCATGGCTCTTCTTGGTGATGAAGCTTTTCCAGAGATAATGAGAGTTGAAGAAAAGCACCAGATTCCTAAGAAAGCCCACAGTACCCTCATCTTAAGCCTGGGGGACAAAGTTCTCAGGGAGGTAGCAAAGGAAGAAACAGTTATGGCAGTATGGAACAAGCTGGAGAGTCTATACATGGTGAAGACCATAGCAAACAGGCTATATATGAAAAAAAAAAAAAAACGACTGTATGCATTCAAGATGATAGATGACAAATCCATCTTGGATCAATTGGAGAAATTCAGTAAGGTTCTTAAGGACTTGGAGGGCATAGAGATCAACATCATGGAGGAAGACAAAGCTCTTATGCTACTAAGTGCTCTCCCAATGAGCTATGAACATTTCATAGACTCCATACTATATGGAAGGCAACATGACATAACTCTAGAGGAAGTAGTAGCAGCTTTGAAGACCAAAGAGTTATCAAAGAATTCAGATGCTAAGCCTAAAGGAGTTGCTGAGGGTTTAACTATAAAACAGGGAAACAACAAGAAGATCGAAGTTCCAGAAGAAACCTCCAAAGCAAGGGAATGACAAGAAGGTAGACTCAAATCAACTATCCAATGAAAATCTTGAACAAACAGATGTTTCGACTGCCATAAACCAGAGCATCACAAGGAGGATTGTCTCAAATACAAGCAGTTTCTCAAGAACAAAGGCAAGACAACAAACAATCAGGCAAATCAAACATCAGAACAATCCACCTCCAACACTGGATATGAATCTGCATAGGTATTGGCCATCACAGCTACTAAGATAACTTCAGAATGGATATTAGACTCAGTATGCTCCTTTCACATGACTCCAATCAAGGAGTGGTTCCAAGATCTGAAGCTGGAAGATGGTGGAGTGGAGATGTTAGACAATGATCACAATTACAAAGTTAAGGGCACAGGTTCAGTAGCTCTAAGGATGTTTGATGGAGTTATAAGAGTGCTATCTCATGTGAGATTTGTTCCTGATTTAAAGAGGAACTTGATCTCCCTTGGTATGCTGGACACTCAGGGGTTCAAATTTCACTCTGAGGGTGGAGTACTTTCAGTCTCCAAAGGTGATAAAAAAATGATGTAAGGGATCAAGAGAAATGAACTCTACTTTCTTGAAGGAGAGACATGCCAGGGTGATGCAAATTCAGTTCAAGAGATGGATAGGACTGAGTTATGGCATAGAAGGCTAGGGCACATGAGTGAAAAAGGCTTGGTTGAATTGATTAAACATAAGGTTTTTAGAAGAGACAGAATCAGTAAGTTGGACTTCTGTGACTCTTGTGTTCTTGGCAAGAATAGAAGGCAGTCCTTCAAACCAGGTGTTCACTTGTCAAAGGGACTATCGGAGTATGTCCACTCTGACCTGTGGGGACCTGCAAGACCATAAATAAGATGTGGAGGTAAGTATTTTATGTCTTTGATTGATGACTATTCTAGAAAGATATGGGTATATATTCTGAAATCAAAGGATGAGGCATTCAATACCTTCAAAGAATGGTTAACTGAGGTTGAGAATCTCTCTGGAAAGAAGCTTAAATACCTCAGGACTGATACTGGTCTTGAATTCACGTCCACTAAATTCAATGAGATCTATAAAGCAAGAGGCATAGCTAGACACAAGACTGTACAAGGGACTCCTCAACAAAATGGACTTGCTGAGAGAATGAATCAAACTATTCTCAATAAAGTGAGATGTATGTTGATAAGCTCAGGATTATCTAAATCATTCTGGGGTAAAGCAGTGGCTACAACAGTACACTTGATCAATAGGAGTCCTTCATCTGCAATTGAGTTTAAAACTCCAGAGGAAATGTGGAGTGGCTCACCAGCAAATTACAGTGGTCTAAAGGTCTTTGGATGCATGGCCTTTGCTCATATCACTCAGGATAAGTTGGAACCAAGAGCACTGAAATGTGTGTTCCTTGGATATCCAAAGGGAGTAAAGGGGTATAGGCTATGGTGTTTTGAGAAGGACTATCAAAAGTGTCTAATATGCAAAAATGTAATGTTTGATGAGAGCAACATGCCATTCAGAAAGGATGATCCTAGTAGCTCAAAGCCTAATAACACTGTTGAAAGTCTATAGGTTAAGGTAGAGCCTGTTTCTCTCACTCAACCAGAAGAATGAGAAGAAAATTCAAAAAATGAAACTGAGTCTGAACAAGATGAGCCTCAAGATCAACTAGACAACTATCATTAGTCAAAGATAGATCCAGGAGACAGATCAAACCTCCTGAAAGATTTGGATATGCAGATACAATCTTTTTTGCTTTGTACACAGCTCGGGAATTGGAAAGCTCAGAACCTGCCAACTATAATGAAGCAATATCTAGGAATCAAAAGGAACACTGGTTGATAGTTATTCAGGAGGAGCTAAACTTTTTTGAAAAGAATCAGACTTGGGAAATAGTGGAAAGGCCTAAGCAGCAGAAACTTGTTGGTTGCAAGTGGATATTCAGGAGAAAAGTTGAAGTGGCAAAGGGGAACAAAATCAGATTCAAGGCTAGGCATGTTGCTAAGAGTTTCACTTAGAAGGAGGGTATAGATTATGTTGAGATCTTCTCTCATGTGGTTAAGCACTGCTCCATAAGAATTCTACTTGCAATGGTGGCACAGTTCAATCTATGTTTACATCAAATGGATGTAATACAACTTTCTTGCATGGACAGTTGAAGGAGAGGATTTATATGGCTATACCTGAAGGATTACATGTTAATGACAGAAAGAGTAAGACATGCTTACTAAAGAAATCTATGTATGGCCTCAAGCAATCACCTAGACAATGGTATTTAAGGTTTGATTACTTCATGTTTAAGGCTGGTTTCAGAAGAAGTAAATTTGATCATTGTGTCTATTTCAAGCATTCACAGAATTCACATACTTTCCTATTGTTGTATGTTGATGATATGTTATTAGCAAGTACCTCAAATTCCTCTCTACTTGAAGTTAAGTCACTGTTGAAGAAGGAGTTTGAAATGAAGGATCTAGGTAAAGCCAAGAGGATGCTGGGAATGGACATTGAAAGGAATGAAAGCACTAATGAGGTGTTTTTTGATTTGGCAGATTACTTGAAGAAAGTCTTGAATAGATACCAGATGAATCAGTCTAGAGCTATAAGTTTTCTTTTAAGTTCAAACATTAAACTTTGAAAGGATCAGGAACCAAGGACTCAATAAGAGGTGAACAGGATGATCAAAGTACCCTACTCAATTGTTGTTGGCAGTCTAATGTATGCAATGATCTGTTGCAGACCTGATCTTGCTCAGTCAATATGTGTAGTGAGTATATACATGTCAAATCCTGGAATTGAGCATTAGGAAGTTGTTAAAGGAATGATGAAGTACTTGAATGGATCTTTTGGAAGTGGATTGAGTTTCAGAACATGGTCTGAGATCACAGCTCCTATTATGGGTAGGGATGTAAATGAACCAAGCCGTTTGCAAACTATTCGGGGCTCGGCTCGATAAATATTCGTTCGAGATCGTTTGTGAAGCTTAACAAGCCGAACTCGAGCCCTAATTTCGAGCTCGAATACTTAACGAGCCGAACTCAAGTCTGGGCAGGTTTGATTCGAAAGCTCGCGAACAGGTTCGTTAAGCAAGCTCGCGAACATGTTCGTTAGGTTTGTGAAGAGTTCGTTAGCATATTCGTTTAGTGTTCGTGGGCTAGTTTATTTATATTTTTTATAATAGTATTAGATTTAAATAAATATATAAATTAAAAAAATTCTTAACACAAATATTACAAGATTAAATTAAACATATTCATTTTATAAACATATTAACTAATAAAAATTCAATACAATTTACTTATTTCTAATATATTAATTGTATTGTCATTTGAATATTATCTTTATATAAAAGATATAATGCTTTAAATATTTATATAAATTAAAGTTTGGGTATCTTAATATTGGATTTTCCATTTATTATATTTTAAATATTTATATATGATATTTTAAGCATACATAACTATAACCTATAAATATATATAACTAAAATAAAATATGTATTAATTATCAATATTTGCACAATTAGCATTTTTAAAATTTTAAAATTAAGATTTTAAGATAATTAAAAATAGAAATATTAATTAGAGTTTAGATTCTTCAATATAATATTATAGAATTGAAATCCACACAGATATATACGTGTACACGCACGCGCTCGCGCGCACAAACACACACACACACACACACACATATATATATATATATATCTAAATGTAACTCTCAAATGTGTGTATATAGTTTTCGAACAAACTAAGTAGATAATTGGTTATATATTGTTAACTTTAACAAACGAATATCAACGAACTTATTAATTATATTATTCAACTTATTAACAAAAATAAATTATATATCTATAAGTTAGAAATATGACATAATATCTAAAATTAATAACTTAAACATATAAAACATACCAATAAATTAGATATTTTACGTTTTTGTATTTATCATCAGTAAGAATTTTAGTGTTACAATTATACATTTTACATTCTTATATTAACATATCACGAGTCTTGTAATGATTTCGCGAATGAGATAAATTATATATTTCTTAAAAAATATAATATATTATCTAAAATTTATAATTTAATCATAAAACATATCTATAATTAGATATTTTACATTTTTATATTTATCATCAATAAGAATTTTAGAGTTATAATTATACATTTTACATTCTTATATTAACATATCAACTTATTAACAAAGATAAATTATATATTTCTTTAAAAAAACATAACATATTATCTAAAATTTATAGTTTAATCATAAAACATATCTATAATTAGTTACTTTACATTTTTATATTTATCATCAATAAAAAATTTAGAGTTATAATTATACATTTTACATTCTTATATTAACATATCAACTTATTAACAAAGATAAATTATATATTTCTTAAAAAACATAACATATTATCTAAAATTTATAGTTTAATCATAAAACATATCTATAATTAGTTACTTTACTTTTTTATATTTATAATGAGACAAGTATTGATGAACATTCCCACCAAAGATCGAGAAGTTTAATGTTTAGAATATTATGTTGACTTGAAATTTGACTATTTTAATTATTTTTGTATGTCATTGTTGAATTGTGAAATTTGTATGTGCTACTATGTTTATTTTCTAGTTAAATCTTGAAATAGAGGCCAAAATTATTGTTAACGAACTCGTGCCCGAACTCGAGCCGAACTCAAGCTTGAGCTTGAGCTCGAACAATCAAGCTCGAATTCGAGCTTGTAACCGAACTCTTTCGAGCTTTTATCGAGCCGAACTCAAACTGGGCTCGTTTGTCCTATTAACGAGCCTTATCCGAGCAGAACTCGAACGAATACCGAGCCCAATATTTTTCAAACGAGCCGAGCTCGAGCTCCATTCCTAAGGCTCGAACCGAACTCGAGCCCGAATATTATCAAACGAGCCGAACTCGAGCCCAATATTGTTCGGCTCGTTTACATCCCTAATTGTGAGGTATGTTGATGCTGATTTTGCAGCAAATTTGGATACAAGGAAATCACTTTCAGGATATGTATTCACCTTATTTGGAACAACCATTTCATGGAAGTCAATGTATCAATCTGTTGTCGCTTTGTCCACTACAGAGTCTGAATTTGTAGCTATTACAGAAGCTATTTGAAAGTCCTATGTGGATCTGTAAAAATAAAAAAACAAAAAATAAAATATCCCAATCAAAGTACACGGTGTTGTCAGTGGTGTCAACAACACCAGCGTAACACACAGCGGAAAAATGGATCGAATTTAAAGTTGCAGAACACAAACGATTTATCCACGAGTATACAAATACTCGTGGAATGTCTTCAGGGCGAAAACTCCTTTATTGATTTGTGTATGTGTACAAAGGAGAAAGAAAGATCTCTAAAAGAGATTCTTTCGAACAAACGACTCAATACGTCCTATGAGATGAAACCTAGGGACGTATACAAATACTCTCAGTTGAACATTCCGAAGAACACCTATACTAAAAGTCAAGAGTATGCAAACTCTATGACACACAAGAAAACGATGTTGCCTATCGGTGTGAACAACACAACCTATGACACCAGTGTACTGCTATATATGTGACTGCTTAAGCTCTTGATTCTGTGCATCCTTGATCTTCAGCAGCTTCACCTATTTATAGAGCTCGAAGTACACTGTGTAGACTCCACTTCTCATGATCTTGGATTGCTCCATGATCTCCATAACTCACGTGCATCATGGACAAAGTGGAGTGGACTTATTCTTGACTTCTTCATCCTCACTCCTTGATCTCTAGCTTGACTCGTTCCTCTTTGGATTTTGTTCTCTCAATCCTACGTTCTAAAGATCACGTTCTCACTCTCACATATTGACTCTTTAAATCCTACTTATAGATCTCTTGGATACTCCTTGAAACCTATCAAAAGAACACATAACAACTTCCTAAAACTTAGGAAGGTTTGTTAGATAATCTTTGAGATTCAAACTTTAAAACACGTGAGATTTAATGAGTCAAATCTATAAGAGATCAGAATATCAAATCTTTTTCCAATCCCTTCAAATAAATATATCTAATAAAATCTAATTAAAATCTAATTTTGAATTTAGGATAAAATTGAAAAATGAAAATTAATTAATGTTGGAAAATCCAACACTAACACTATTAAAGAGGCTATTTGGTTGAAAGGGATTTTGAAAGAGTTTGGTATTCATCAATAGAGTGTGGTGATTCACTGTGACAACAACAATGCAATTCACTTAACTAAACATCAAAGCTACCATGAGAGGACCAAGCACATTGATGTAAAATTGTATTTCATCAGGGATAAGGTGGAGTAAGGTGAAGTGAGAGTCAGCAGAATTGTTTCTGAGGAAAATCCAACAGATGTCTTTACTAAGGCATTGTCTTCTGCAAAGTTTGAATTGTGTTTGGAGCTAATTGGTTTAAGAATGAAGGGTGGAACCAAGTCAACTTAGACACTGGGGTGTAGTGGTGCATGTGGGATTCAGTCATAAGGTGGAGATTGTAAATGTATTGCTGAATCACATGCATCAAACATGCAGCAAATTTGCATGATTAATTCTGGAAAATTGGCCAAGTGGAAAAGACATCAGTTATTAAAGTGTTGTGGCAGAGTAATAAAAGCATTGTGGAACAGAAAATTGGTTTGGGCGTTGTGAAAGGGACTTTCACTTATAGAAGCGTGTTTCTCATTACACTAAAGGCAGATTTTCTCTTTCCTCGGAAGAATCGTGTTTTCACTTACAGAAGCGTGTTTGGGCTTATAATATTGAAAGGTGTTAAATCTTGCGAGCGAATGAGAGATCGACACATGGACTGAGCAATGGTTATTTTTGTTAAGAAGCCAATCAAGATCGAAAACAGAGCCTCCGAGTTGCTAACTTCCAGATCTTCTACAAAATTCGTTTTAGCTTCATTTGATTTGATTTCTTTTCGCAATGTAAAGCCAGTATATAAGACTACAAAGGGTTCTTTAGAATACACATTGAGATAACATATTGAGTGAGATATAGTGTGAGAAAGTGTGTGTGTTCATCACTGTGTGAGTGTGTAATCTGCAGATTTTGCAGAGTGTTCTTGTACTCGATTTCTTTGGTGAATAAGATCAACCCCTCCCCGTTTGTTCCGTGGATGTAGGCTTTAAGCTGAACCACGTAAATCACGCTTTGTTCTTGGTTATGCATGGATTTTTTCTTAGTGTTTTGTTTGAAAGTTTCAAGTGGTGGTGAGATCTACTAAGTGTTGGGTTTATTTGGTGTAATTTTCTAACGGAAACCCTAATTAATATCGCTTAAAACACAATTCCATGCAAAAAAAAAAAATTTGACAATCCAAAATTCCTATTCAACAAACAACAAAAAATAGTCATCTGAAGAGAAATATAAGAGAAACTGAAGAGAGGAACGCGATTATTCCATACACTCCTTGATGGAAGGAAACGATATGCCAGTGGCAATGATGGTGAAGGTGACGACGGTGAGGGTTTGTGAAGGTTTGAGTTTAGCTTAACATATATAATTTGTAAATATTGGATTTTGAATTGGGTTGAACTTTTAACATATATAATATTTGTGGACTGGGCTTTGTGGGTTAAAATTAGGCTGGACTAGGTCATCAGGTCAAATTAGATCCGTCTCACAGAATAGGATCCGTGAGACAGTCCTACATTAATTTTTGCGTATTCATATATGGCTCATTCAATGATTATAAAATCAATTTTTATTTGTATTTATCAATTCATTAATTTCTCCCTCTATTTAATATAATTAAACAATTTTAAATTGAAAGATGCCAAAAATAGATTAAAAACACTGCACTTATACTTTAAAAAAATTATTATTTGACACTAAGACTGTTTAGGCCTGCCTAAAGTCGATGTGTTCCACCTTAAGGCCGTTGAGGACCGCCTAGCACCTAAGGAAGGTGAATAGGCAAAAATTGGTGCGGTTAGGAGCCACTAAACGGTTGGGTGAACCGACTTTTAGTATATCTATATCTATATCTATATATATATATATAAATAGAATATTCTGCTAAAAATAGATATAAAATTTTCTACCTATAAATCTTACTAATTTTGGAAATTAGAGTAAATAACTTTTCAGTTATCTATAATCATAATATCTTATATTTATTGTATATTATTCAAATCTTATTGATATTTTTTTTCTCTTGGACTATTGTATAATATCAATCAATTGCATTAAAATCACTGCATTAAAATTATTCCTAATAAATCACAAATGAAAGATGAGAGACTTCTAATAACCTATTGAGATTCCACAATTTTGTCTTTTCATATGCCTTAATGGCTTATAAATAGCAGTGTCAGCACCAAATTAGTTTGCTAGCACATATCACTTTTACACAAAGATTCACACCATCATAAAAAAATAATTTACAAAAACATCCAAAAAAAGCTACACTTTTCAACTTGATCAAGAAGCTGATCGGCCCATCAAGAATCAAGTGGTTGTTAGGTTCAACCCTAGCTACCATATTCCTGCGTGTCAATACAGATGATTTAATCAAAGTTTGCATTGCATTTTCCACTACTCTAAGTATGGTTTCTTATGTATTACACATTTATATCATATCACTCTTTCTAAAATACAACATATAAAGTAATTCTCAAAATTTAATTATCGTATACGTATGTATTTCAGTTTCTTATGTAATCACCAACTATAATGGATTATCATTATTTATAATATTTGCATTTTACATATAGAATGATTGATTTAACAAAGAAACCAAAAAAATGTTTAAATCAATTATTCAGATAAAAGTCAAACTCTATCATCCATCTTTATTAATTCAAATTAGTTACCATGTAATAGTCTTGGTAAAAGTTCTAAACTAAAACGTTAACAGACAAAATGTGCTACAAAGCAATTAAATTGTAAATATTGTATTCTGATAACATCGATTTTGTATGTATGTTAGCAATATTATTAAGAGATTTACCAAAAGTTTTTAATTAACACTCAAATTTAAACAAAAAAAAAAAAACTTGAGTTGGTTAAGTGCGTAGTATTGACATTTTAGTGGACGAAAGCTCCTTTGGATGGTTTCATTTGACACTTATTATTTAAGAAATTGAATTGTATATATGATAATTAATCTTCGTTATAGACAACTTAAAACCTTTTACATAATCAAACAAAACAAAACAAATATATAAAAATATTTCGATTTTGAAAGTTGCCAAAATATTAACATAATAAACTAAAAAGTCAGTCATATATGATCTACTGAAACGAATCTGTAGATCTATAGATCAATAAATTACATTTCAAACTCATTTCTAAGAAAACTAATTGATTTAAGCATAGATTTGGAAAAAATCTTCACAAAAGTTAGTAAACCAATTTAAACAATTTCCTTTTTTTTTTTTTGTACAGAATCTAATTAAAAAAATTCATAGGTTTCGTCCTAGATATCTTTATCATCGGAATTTACTGTGGATCCTTAGAAGATCGTCCTGATCTTTTGAAAGAATAGATTGAAATGGAAGAGGTTGTCGGTGGAAGATTTGTTACGGCTTGTCATCCAAGGGAGAAGGAGAACAAGAGAGAGAAACAAATAATTGTGAAACAGCAATGAATGAGATAGAAAATCTAGCTAACAAGGCCACATGGGTAGTGGATTCGAGTTTAAAATAATATCAGGTTCCAATTTAGTTTGGGTTGAGTTTATTTATTTTACAATTGGATGTTTGTCTGGCGTTTATACTTGTGTTAAGCTAGGTTTGTGAGTAACAAATTAATTTGAGCTATTAGTATTGATCAGTTGATTTTTTGTTTTTAAAATCATCTCTATTAGTGCACATATATTTAATGTTAATTTTGCACAATCAAATTGTGAATATCGTCACTGATCTCCAACAGTGTAGAAAAAAGAAAATGAAATATATAGAACAAAAAGATGGCTCACATGTTTGATTTGTATAAACTTGACACAGAAGTATGACGCATTATTGAAGATGGTTATTTTATTATATTAATTTCTTTGGTTTATAGATTTTTTTTAACAATATGTCTTATCTTAAATTTCATATTAATTTTAACATTATATTTGTTATTTTTCTACTCAAGTCAGATCCTTTAATTTTATTTATCGAAAATTGTTATTTATTAAAAAATTGTTTTTTATAATAGAGTAATATGTTATACCTCTTAATTTTATTTTATTTTACAATGTTTGACATTTGAAATTATTCATATATTATATTTTATAAAGTAAAATAAAATTACAAATCGTGCAACGCACGGGTAAAACACTAGTATATATAAAAGTAGAATATTCTGCCAAAAATAATTGCAATAAATGTCTCACTTATTAAGTATTTCCATTTTAAGAAATAATTAATAATTTTCATTTTGTGATTATTTAATAAACAAATAAATAAGCATTATATTTATGACATTCAATTTTATATTTATTATATATAAACTCAAAATTAATTATAATAAATAGGAAAAATTCAATTTACGTCCATTTAAAACGCTACTGTCCGATTTACATCCATCTATTTTTAGGGTTTCAATTTTAGTCAAATTAATTTCAAAATCAACCAATTTTTGTCCTTTGGGGGTGATTGCATTTCAATCGCCTCCAATTTTGAAGTTTCAGGCGAATTGTGCTGATGTGGCTTATAGAAGCACACGTGGCATTTCTTAAATTGATATTTAATTTCAACAATATAATATAAAAATAATTAAAATGAAAAAAAAATGAAAAAAAAAAAAACTGAAAACGGATCTGCCACCGGCGCCCTTTCTCATCTTCTTCCATAGTCTTCGCCGACGACTTTGTCGGCGACTCCACCCAGTGCCTCCTCCACCAACCACCACCACTTCCGGCGAGCGAGGTGGCCACGACTCCACACACAGACCAACACACAGAGAGCGTGAGAAAAGGGATCTGCTCTCACTGTTGATCCCATCCACCGTCCGTTTATCCACCAATCTCCCCGCCGCCGCGAAGAAGGTGTAGATTTTGGGGGAAGAAGACGCAGTCGGAGAAAGAAGAAGAAGCAGTTGGGGCAAGAAGAAAGAGCAGATTTTAATGGCGAAGAAGAAGCAGATTTTGGGAAAGAAGAAGAAGTTGTTGGCGGCGGCGAGCGCAGCGGTGGAGGAAGAGGACGCGAGTGGCGACGGCGAGAGCGGCAGGCGCGAGTGGAGGCGGCGGGCGCAAGAGGCAGGTGGCGGGGGGAAGAAGAAACAATTTTTCATTTTTTTTATGTTTTTCATTTATTAATTATTATTAGATTTATGTGGAAATTAAATGGTGTTGCCTGATAAGTAGAAAATTGGTGCATTTTATTGTGGTTTGATTTGAGATTTTATAATCTTTTATGTGATTGAATGCACTGTTTTCGTATCTATATATGTTTTTGGTATCAAAATACTTCATATATCATTTTCACTATTATTCAGGAATTTTGGAGTATATTTTGATCAAGAGATATGTTCATGGGCCGAGAAATGAACACAAATCGAAGTTGGGGCAGTTTGGGCCCAAAAGCCCATCACACTGGATCACCCAGTGTCAGCCCAATCTGCCAATGTGATTCGTCTGCAGCCCTGCCCAGCGAGATTGTATACGAGATTTTGGGCCGGAATAGGGTTAAGTCCATCTCCAAAGGGCTTAAAAAGATATGTTCACACATATAATGAGAATGAGAGATCTTTGTTTTCTTTCTCTCCAAATCATTCTAGAGAGAGAATTATTTTATTAGATTAGTTTTCTTTTCTTATGGATTATTCTACTTTCATGGATTCGATTTCAAGGATGCTTGGATAATTCTTCAATTCCGGTTAGCAGAGATGTTTGAACCCATATATTTATTTATGTTTTGATTAATTCGGTTTTCCCTTCTCGATGTTTGATTGAATTGATTATGCTATCTGTGTTGAATTATTTCGATTATTGATGCTTGATTTAGATTGATCACCTAGGTTAAGTGTTTGATAATTGATTGCTAGAATCTTAAATCATGAATCCTAATTGTTGTGGTTTAATTTGGTAGTAAACCAGAGGTCGTGCATCTCTAGGGTAGCATAATCCTAGATTATCAAATCGAGCTTGTGTATTTGGAGTCTAGTTCATCCTATCGTCTTGGTGATTAATGCATTTGATGAATTAAATCTAGAGAGCTTATTCTAGGTTGTTCAATTGAATAGGGTTAATTAGTGATCTTATCCTAATTTAACTAATCTTAAGAGACGATTCGGTTTAACAGAGCTTGTTGTTAGACTAGGGGTGATAATTTCATGATAATCTGAGAGAGGGGGTAACATTGATTAAGGCGTAATTGATATTGGGGGATAACTGAACTGTTGACTGGAATGTTTTCTTATCAATTGATCTCCGTTTAATCTGTTTTCTAGATCTTTAGTAATTTTTAGTGTTAGTTACCAATCAATCTAAAACCCCTCATTTCTTCTGTTTCTTGAATTGAATATAGGTGACATAGTTAAATCTTCACTCCTCGTGGGATCGACTCCAACTTATTCTATCTACTAGTTAGTTAGGTTAGGAAGGAATAAAACGCGGTCATTGCCACATGTGCTCCAATATGCCACATCAGGTGAACACAACTGGGAAAAAAAATTGGGGCAATTGAGATGCAATCGCCGGCAAACTAGCCGAAAAATCGATTTCCGGCAACCAAAGGACACAAATTGGTCGATTTTGAAATTAATTTGACTAAAATTGAAACCCTAAAAATAAATGGACGTAAAACGGGCAGTAGCGTTTTAAATGGACGTAAATTGAATTTTTCTCAATAATAAATAGATTAATAAGATAAAAGAATGGATGATATATTATCTTTCATAATATTTTTAGGTACAATAAATATTTTATTTTGAATCAATTTTAAATATATAATATATTGTTAATGATCTTAAATCAACATTCATATTAAATACATTAAATTGAAAAATAGAAATATATGTTTGAGGGTTTCAATGATTCTGTTAAACGTTTTTATGATAAAAGACAAGTGATAATTTGGTGTAAAATGATATGAAATGTATAAATAAAAAGATACAAATGGAAAAGCATTATTTGTGTACTTGATAGTTTACACATATAAAACAAACCAAGTAATATTTATAAAAGTATTAGATAAATTTTTTTATTGCAAATTAAACAATTTCTTCATTTGAAACATACACATGTTTTCTTTATCAAGTTTTCTTTGGTACTATTTATTTTTTGTCTTTTTTTCTTTGACGTATTTATATTTTCAATTGAGGTGGCCCAAATGATGGAGAAGGTTGAATTTTTTATTTTTTTTACAAATCATATACATGATATATTGATATAACAATCTTATCATTATTATTTATAATTTTTACTGAAAATGTTAGATTGAGTTTAATTTTGAATTATTATTTTTTAAATAGATGGTAAGTGTACTAAGTGAGATCATTATGTATTTGATAAGTTAATATAATTTTCTATTTAATTTAAAATAAATTAGTTATATGTATCATTAAACGAAAAATATCATTAAAATGTGTTTCTTTATAGTTATCGATAGTGATGAAGTAAACCTTTTATTTATCTCAATGCTTAAATTTATATCGTTTTAATACATGTAACTTATTTTTAGATATTAAATTTATTTATTAAAATTTCACTAACCATGTAATGTTGTGACACAATTTTATTTTCTTTTGTGGTATTAAATTTAATTTAGTGAGATTTTTAACCAGTTAATGGGTGCATATACGTTAAATTGATCATTTTTACTTATACTGTAGTTCAAATACGTCGAACTTTCCAAATTTTTTTGTTTAATCTATACACTTATATGTTATTTTATGTATTTCAAATTCTAATAGTATCATATGTGATTATTTATTGACATAATTTTAAAGTTAAAATACCTAAATTTTTATTAATATAAATATTAAAATATTAATGTATTTATGTTAGAATAATATATCATTACATTATATATAGGTTATAATTTTTTAATACATATACATAACGTACCGTTGTGCAACGCACGGGTACATTACTAGTTGATTGTATTACATGGGATGAATTTGGTAGCTATGAAACCTGATTTTCAATTATTTATTTGAATGTAATGAATGTTTTAAAATAAATATGTATGAATATGACTAGAGCAAATATAATATTTATTGATTTATATAAGGGTTAATTACATTAAAAAAAAAACATGAACTTAGGGTCTAATTTCAATTGCAACACGAATTTTTGACTGTAACACAAAAAGCACTAAATCTAACACTTGTTTCAATTTGGGACATATTTGAGTTTTTTCGGGCTCCAATTACTGACATGAAGTTCATATTGTATAAGTTAATTATTGACATACATATTTACATGTGGATAATGATTGATTTGTGGCATGTTTGGGTGTTTAGGGCTCCAATTGCTGACGTGAAGTTCAAATTGTGTAAGTTAATTATCGACGTATACATTTACATTTGGAGACTACTATATTTAAAATTACATGTTGACAATTAACATATATAATTTGGACTCCACGTCAGCAATTGGAGCCCGAAAAGATCCAAACATGTCCGAAATTGAAATAAGTGTTGGGTTAAGTGTTTTAGTGTTTAGTAAAAAAAAAATCATGTCGCAATTGAAATTGAACCTTAAATTTATGTTTTTTTTTTTTTTGGCAAAAATTTATATGTCCCTGGGACACATAGGGGCACAGATCTCGGTGTCATATACATGTTTTTCAGGTGTTACCTATAGAGTATATATTTAACACCATATAATAATTAATTTGGGGGTACCGTGCCCCGGGCACACAAGTGTCACTTTTTTTTTTAATGTAATTAACCCTTTATTTAATCATATAGTAAAAAGGTTTGGACGTGACTCGGACTCGGGTTAAACCCCAAACCCAAACCCAAAATCTTCTGACCGGATCCGACCCAAACCCAAACCCCAAATATATTGACCCGACTCAACTGCACTTGGTTTTCTTCTTTCCCAAGCTCACATTGCAGTCGCATTCTGATTTTCCATAAATCCTCGAATATTACCTCTTCCTTTTCTCCCAAAATCGATTTAGTTTACTCGAATCATAAGAAATATGTCGAGATCAGCAGAATTGGCGCCTCCGAAGGGAGGTTTCTCTTTCGATTTATGCAAGAGAAATGAGATGCTTGTGCAAAAGGGTTTGAAGCAACCCTCATTTCTCAAAACCGGAACTACTATTGTCGGATTGGTTTTTCAGGTTCGTTTGAATCTCTGAGTTTTCATTCGAGTTTTAGTTTCGCAAACTCTTGTGGGTTTTGAACTGATTTCAAAGATTTGTTTTTGCGAAGTTGGGTTTACTTTATTACTTTCTATTCGAATTGCTGCTTACTGATGTATTCGACTGTTAGTTTCAATCCTAGGTATGGTATTATTACTTTGGAGGTTTAGGTTTTGTTTGGTTGCACTTCCAGTTTTTTGGGGATTATTCTGTATTGAGAACTGAATTTTTCATTCTGAAATGTTTTCTTGAGTAGTGAGATTGGGGAGCATTTGGGGAGAAGAAATTGGGGAATTTTGTTATAGATGTTTCATGGAAAATTTATGAAATGATGTTTTTTTTTTTTTTTTGAGATATTTTCTGCTGTGGATAATACCTTCTACATGTTGCTCATTATAATTTCTTAAATACATTTTCAAGTGTAGGCATTTTTTTGATGTTGTTCTGTTGTAGTTATGGGAGCTATTTATTTATCTTTAGAACACTTATTGGTAAGTATATTGAGAGAATGAAAATCTATTTTGATAAATCATTAATGCCATACACCTTTTCTAATCTGAAAGAATTATTCTCGAAAAGAGAACCGACAGCCTAATTGTTCGACTAGAATCGTGAAATCTTGGGTTACTTCTTTAAAGTGGCTTAATAAATTACGGAGTCATTGTGCTGAGGTTGGTCAAGTATATTTCCTTGGCATTTTTACACTATTTTAAGAAGAGTACGAGGATTTTGAGTGCAGTTAAATTTAATGAATTCTTACACTGTTATCCACATCTGTTATGTGCAAATACTAGGCCGATCTAAATTCTAATACTTATTCAGTCAAATGTCTAGCCCTTTGCCTTGTTATACATATAATAGTATATTACATCTGAGAGGAATTTTTCAGTATATCAATTTGTCTTACTTATCCTCTTCAGTTTTTGAGTTGTATGTGAAAATTTCTCAATGTGATTGATGAAATCTATACTTGACATAAATTTAGCTACACTTTCAATTAGCTCATTTGCTTCCAGATGTGTAACATGAGCTTATAAGTATCTTAGAATGATAATCCTAGTTTTCTAGTGAACCGTGAATAAGTGGTGAATCAAGTGATGGTTGCCTAATTACCTTATTCTTGACAATATGTATATGCTTTAGGATGGTGTTATTCTTGGAGCGGACACACGAGCCACTGAAGGTCCCATTGTTGCTGACAAGAACTGTGAGAAAATCCATTATATGGCTCCTAACATTTACTGCTGTGGAGCTGGGACTGCTGCTGACACTGAAGCTGTCACAGGTTATATCAACTTAGCTCTTATCTCATGTTATGTTGGTTGCCAACAGATCTGATCCTATGTGACAATTTTAGTATATGTCATTCTAACTTCTTATTCGCTTTCTTGCTGTAAGTCATACAATATACAATATGTCATTCTAACTTCTTATTCGTTTTCTTGCTGTAATTCATACAATAGACATGGTAAGCTCTCAGCTGAAGTTGCATCGTTATCATACTGGCCGTGAGTCGAGGGTTGTCACAGCTCTCTCCCTTCTCAAGTCTCATCTTTTCAGGTGACTTTTTACTCCAATTTCTTTTTTCCCATGTTTTGTAGATCATCGTCTGTTGTATGAGAAGACTATTATCTTAAAACAACTTGTATTACTTCTGAATCAGTTATCAAGGTCATGTATCAGCTGCCTTGGTGCTTGGTGGAGTGGACATCACGGGTCCTCACTTGCATACTGTGAGTTTTTTTATTTGATTCAGAGAGAAATCAATATATTATCATAGATTTGTGGGGTTTGACATGTAATGATTTACTCCTAGATTTATCCACATGGCTCAACTGATACACTACCATTTGCCACTATGGGTTCTGGATCCCTTGCTGCAATGGCTATGTTTGAATCAAAATATCGTGAAGGGATGACTGTAAGTTTGTAAAACTCTCTTTGTAGTATTCAAACAATAATAATATGGAGTTTTTGAATAAGTAAGGGACTTTTGCAGAGGGATGAAGGAGTAAAATTAGTGGCCGAAGCCATATGCTCTGGAATATTCAATGACTTGGGAAGTGGAAGCAACGTAGATATCTGCGTCATAACAAAGGTTTGGTGTTATAATTCCTGATGATTACCACCTTTTTTCCTTTTATATTGTTGCCTACTTGTGAGAAACTGATTTCCTGTAACCCTGTTCGTGCTTTCCTTTCAGGGGCAGCGAGATTACTTGAGAAATTATATGTTGCCGAATCCTCGTACGTATGTCAGTGAGCAGGGTTACGCTTTTTCCAAGAAGACTGGTAAGTATTATGATCTTTCACTAGTTATTAGTAGAGAATAATATTATTTTCATGTTTCTTGCGATGTTTGCAATGTTATGTACTTAGTTCATTCCTTGAGTTGCTTTCTTGAATTTTATTTTTATTGTTCTTGTGCCTGTAGAGGTGTTGCTTACGAAGATAACACCATTGAAAGAGCTCGTGCAAGTGATTGAAGGTGGAGATGCAATGGAAGAGTGAGGTGTTCCTATTGAAATGTATTATGTTTTCAGTTCAACATTATTGGTCTTCCTTCCTCATGGACTATTTTCCTCTTGTTTTAGCCTTGGTGTTGAAGACTTATATTGGTCGAAACTTATTACAGCTTGTTGGAGATTATAGTATTTTGTTATGAATCTCTCTCTCTCTATCTCTCTCACAACTATCCATGATGGACATGCTAATCAGGATCTCTATTACTATGCACAACAATGCTGCCTTTGTTTCCAGTAAAAGTTACTATTAATTTTAATGCAGTCATCTCCATATGAAATTTGATAAACTTTCAGGACATGAAGAATGTGAACCATGATATATTTATTGATACTATGTCAAATAAATGAAATACATAATACAATCTACAGGCGCCCAGCGCCTTGTTAAGCAGCAGCTATTGCTAAGAACAGAATAATCTTGCATATACTTAAAACACCACAAATCTGTGAATCTCTAGGTATCTTTGTTCTGTGTCTTGTGCTTTGATTACTAATCTCCCTTATCACTATGTCATGTTTAAATGATTCATGAACGTTTCTTTCATTCTATATGCTGAAACTGCGGAGGAAATTCTTTGCTACAAGTTTTGCAAGTGAGTTGACAAGGTAGAAGTTGTTGTCAGTTCCACTTCTTGTGCTGTCTATGATCTTGAACCACTGGCTCCCTGGATCACACTTGCTATTATTATCCATGCATTTGCATTTGTTTGTGACTATGTTGTTGTCTGAGTCTATGTCCAAGCAAACATCAGTGCCATCTTCTAGTTTCGAAGATAGATGCATCTTAGAATCTGAAATAGCTTCCCATTTCGAATTGTCATAAATGCAAATTATTCCGAGTTTTGCAGGTTTCCCCAACGCATCTGCTTGAAGGCAGAAGTATGTTCCCTTTATTGTCAACATTTTCTGGGGAGTATATGCCCATGCTGTAGCCTCGGAGCATGGCCCTAAAACTAAGGGTTCTAGAAACGACACACTCTTGACGCACAGGCCGGTCATTGGATGGAAGATAACTTTATGTGGACGTCTTTCAGAATAACCTGGTCCTGCATTCATGAACACGGTACATCATATTAAGATACATGTTGGGTTTCTCTTTTCCAATTGTGTTCCATCTTTTATTCTAACTTCATCAGCGGATGGAATAAGAGATGAAATACAATTCGGAACATATGAGCTTTTGAACAGAGTGACTAAGTGGTGTACCTCCAAAAGGATACTGGAGAGCAGATATCTTTTGTAGGATAGTTTGGTTTCTAATTCGACACCAATTCCAGTCGTAAACACCATAGGTTTCATCGAGTCCAATCACCCCTTCTCTTAAGTAGTAACTCCCAGTAAGAGCCCACAATGCCCACTCTACATCTAGTTCAGCTGCCCATCCCATGAAGCAATTCAAGTACCTATTGTCGTTGACATTAGTACCCCTCATGTCGACTCCAAACTCGCTAAGAAACAGGGGGTAACCTTGGTCCAACAGGAAACCGGCCTTCCTCATGGTGTCACCCACCACTTGCCCACACACTTGGTTGGGATTGCCGTTGGCCCATATTTGCCCGTCCGAGAAGCCATACCAATGTAGCTCAAACACCAACTTGTTGGAGAAACTAAGAGTCACCGGCTTGTTTAGAACAAACGAGAGATCTCGATCGTAGCTCAACCCTGATAGAATGACGAGGATATTAGGATTCTCTGCGTGCACTGCTTCCGCTCCTTTCTGCATGTACCTACTCGACAACATTTTATCGTGATAAGAAAGTCGAGAATAGCAACTATTTGTTTGCCACGAATTCTAACACATTAGTGTTGTAATATACCTATACCAGTCATTGACATTTTGTCTAGGGCCACGAAGTTCATTCCTTAGGCTCATGGCAACAACATATTTGGTGTCTTTGAAAGTGTTGGCAACGTTGGTTAGACCTTTGATCCACAAATCAGGGTTGAAATAGATGTCTCCAAAGAAACCATTCCCATCAAAATTGCTGCAACACCACCCTGGTTTACTTGTGTGGTTGTCTAGTATTATCATCACCTTAAACTTTGCAAGACTACTCACCACTGCCTGAATTTTTTGTTTTCTTTCATTAGTATCCAACTAAACATATAATGGTACAACACAAAAAGTTGTATGAGACGGTTTTACGGATAGTTTTCATGAGACGATTCCTTTTAGTCATACCCATTTTCACAAATTTATATGTGAATTGTGGGTTCATCTGTTTCACATAAAATGATCCATGACATGGTCTCACGTAAGACTTACTCATGTCACAATTACTACTACATATGAACTTGGGTACTAAACATACTTTATGTCAAAGTTGGTACTAAAACTTATACTCTTACATCAAACTGGATGCTACAGATTTTTTATTTGTTTTTAAATAGGCATTAAACATTTACTTTTCATCATAATCCATGGATTTTTATAAACAAGAGAAAAAATAAAAATGTCTTCTAGAATAGTGATACATGATTAATAGTATACTCCAATAATGTAATATATGCTACTGGTTGTTGTTTATGGGTAGGTCACCATCACCACTAGTAAAAAGCTTGCAACACTAATTTCTTGAGTGTTAAAAGAAAACTTTAAATGCATTAATCTACTCCTAACCTACAATTCTTTATGCTACAATATTGGAGTAGTTGAGTCATCCATAGACTAAAGACTTATGTTAAATCCTCCTCTATTTTGTTGTGGCTTAATTTCTCAACCTCTGCCAAAAAAACAGGGGAAATTGACAAGGTAATGAGAGAGAGAGAGAGAGAGAGAGAGAGAGAGAGAGAGAGAGTGAGAGAGAGAGGGAGAGGGAGGGAGAGAGATTGGAATGAAAATCTGTACTTTTTGTGCAAGAATCTCATCAAACACTCATTCTTGTGAAAAAAACACTATGAAATTAAATAAGAGAAAGAGCAAAAGTAGAGTGATAGATATTACATTCAAACTGTTGTTTACCTGGTAAGCAGTGATGAGAGGGAGATCGATGATGGATGGATTATGCAGCTGAAAACCTGCTATGGATTCGACCAATCCGAGGTTGTTGAAAGACTGTCTGACAGTCCGAGAAGCCAATGATTGGTTAGTGAACAAGAAAAGTGGCCATGTCAGCCTAACACAGTTGAATCCCATCTCAATGATCGACTCCGATATCTCATCCACAGGTTGCTTGCTCAGCCCCTCCGCCACCACCACTTCCAGATGCGACGGCCAGTTCACGCAAGCCAGCTTGACACGCTGCCCCGTCTCGTCCACGATCCAACGTGACTCCGTCGACAGTGGCGGCGCCACGGTGGCGGAGGAGAAAGAGGCTAATAAAGGAGAAGCTAAACACAACAAGAAACAAAACAACTTCCCCATTTTTTTGTGTGGCAAAACTATTCTCTCTTGTTATAAATGATTTAGTATAGTTTGCAAAGTCATTGTCAAAACTCGAAGGTGATGAGATTATATATACATCCCAAGTATGTATTAATATCCGAAGTTATTTCTTTTACAACAAAAATATATCTCCATCTCTTCTTTTGTGGACCCTTTTTCACGTTACTAGTTCTAGAAAATTTTCTTGTTATTTACTGCAAGACTCAATCTTTTCTATTGTTGATTAGGTATCCATCTATATTGTAATAAAGTCCCGTCATCCTACTCACCGTGGACATACATTAATATATGTTTGCTGTTGATGTGTCAGATATTCAACATATCAATTAATTTCACTTCTGTGGTGGGCATATTAAGAGTTGCACGGACGTAGATATTTTATTATTTTTCTATTGTAGCGTTACTGAAATTTTTAAAATGTAACTAATCACACTTATTTTCCAAATTTTCGAGATGTTATACTTTTTTTAATATATATAAAACTTTAGAGCTTGGCCCTTCAATTAATAATTTGAACTTTATTATTCATTACACTTTGTCATTTTGAAGGACAAAACCTAAAAGGACACTTTCATTTTTAGCTCATGGAAAAAATGTATATTCTTTTTAGTCGAATTTGAGCACTTGTACACTTCTTATCCATATATAAAATCAAAATTGAGGTCGTACCACTCTCTCTTATACCAACATGATTGTTTCTTTCCATTCATATTTCTATTACCTATATATAAATATATAGTATGAATATTTCTTACAAAATATGGATTGTCTAATATATCCTTATTAAAAAAATTATTTAAGGTTATAATAGTAATTTATGATTTTCATGTTTAAATAATTTTACATTACAATTCTAAACCAAAATCATATAGAGTTCTAATATGAGTAGGACTCTAATTTATTATACATTTTTTAATTTAATTTAATCTAACACAGATTGTATATCCTTATAAAAAATTATTATTTAAATTATTAGTAATATAATATTTTTGATTTAAAAAATTCATCCTCCACGTGCTACGCATGTGCTGATACTCGTATATATATATGTTTGTACCATCCAAACTCATGTCCTACCACTCTATTCTATACCAATATAATCATGTTGTCATTCAATTTTCATGATCTCATAACACCCAGACTTAAATAGTCATCCTATCAGTTATCAAGTGTATGATTAACCAAAATGTTTAAAGATACAAAATTAAGAGGGAAAAAAAGACCTTTTAGTTGGCTAAGAATGAGTTTTACTAGAAACACATCCGACTTGATATTCTAGATATATATGTTGTTTTTTTCTGCAGCAAAGTGTTAATGAGTGGTAAAGTTTGGATGTCAAAAGACTAAAAAGTTATGTAGCAAAGTGGTCATTGCAAGAAAGTTCATAGAAAGAAGTGTAATTTCCCAAAATAAAAGTGTTACTTCAATATATAATCTGCATGATTAGCTACCCTAAAGATGCTAGAGTTGAGAATAATCTTGGAATATATTATATGTATGATTATGTTGAAAGCATGGCAAGAAATAAATGACACATGATCACAAAAGTGTCCACCTTTTAAAGTGTGAGATAGAAAAACCCAAAAAGGAATTGGAAAATTTCACTTTTGTTACAAGGAACAACATGTTTATGCTTGGAAGACTTGCAATCCAATATAAACCTATCAACATTGAGTAATTGTTACTCAAATTTTTTTAAAATAGTAATAATAAAATCATACTCCCTCCGTCCCGCTTATCTTTGTCTACTTTCCGTTTTTGGACGTCCCAGCTAACTTTGCCAGCCCAAAAATGGCAACAAAAAAATTACGACCTTACCCCTCAATTTCTTTCATTTTACTTACTTTACACTCAAAAAGCACACATTAATTACAAAACTGCCACTCAAAAACATTAAAACAACACATCACATCAAAGTCAACAGTTTTTTCTTAGAATTCATGCCGGTCAAAGGTGGCAAAGATAACCGGGACGGAGGTAGTACTTTATAGGTTTCTGAGATTCAAGGTTGAAACTATTTGCTTTAGAATAGACTATGGGTATGTTAACTATTAATTTAAGGATATAGAACAACAAGTGTTATAATTTACACAATGTCCATCTCAATACTCTTTTAATCTTCTGAATTATAAAAGTAAGACCACTAGAAATACTCAACAAGTCCACAAAATTTTTCATATTTAGTTTTGTTATGCTTTTAAATATAAACATAAAAAAAGAAAATATAAAAAAGACAGTAGCTTTTTATGAATATGGTGGCTATAGTTTTCTTTAAATCTAAGAAAGATAAGAAATAATAAGCGAAAATAGTGTAGGATATTTCAAAGTTATTTTTATAAGCTAAAAACCAATAATAATAGTAAGCTAGGTCTCCAGGTCAAATTTTATAAAATTCTCAAATCAACAAACAATATATATATATATATATATATAATTACATATATAATATTATCAAAAAGTAAGTTAATAAAATTTCAAAAAACAACAAAATTATGTAAAAGTAAACAACAAAAACACATATGATCTTAATTATTCAAAAATTAATACACACATATCTATATATATATAAAAGCAGGATATTCTGCCAAAAATAACTGCAATAAATTATCTATTTATTAAATAATTACTATTTTAAGAAACATATTAATTGCTTTCATATTGTATTTATTGTAAGAAACTCAATACAAATAAATAAATACAAATAAACTTATTTATTGTATTTTAAGAAACTCAATACAAATAAAAATAAATAAACCTATTTATTGTATTTTAAGAAATTCAATACAAATACATAAATATTTAATTTAAGAAATCAATTATGATACTCAATTTAGTATTTATTGTATAGAAATTTCAAATAAAAAAAATAAATAGATAAATAAGATGAAATAAGGGATTATATATTTATGGGAAAACCTCAATTTTCGTCCTGTAAGTAAGGTCCTTTCCAATTTTAGTCCTCTAAGTATCGTGTTTCCAATTTTAGTGCCGTAACTACACTTTTTTTCCCATTTCAGTCCGATTTTCGCCGGAAGCTGACGTGGCACCCGGAATCTGCCTACGTGGACCCCGGAACCCTAATCCCACCAAAAATAGTGCCACGTAGTCAGCCACGTCATCCGGAAAAATAATAAAAAAATGAAAATAAAATTGGAAAAAATACAAAATCAGAAATAACATTAATAAAATTAAATTAAAATTAAAAATAATTAAAAAATCCAAAAAAAAAACATCATCTTCAACTCCAGCCGCCGCCGCCGCAGCCGGAGCCACTGCCGCCACTTCGCCGGAAATCGCCATTGACACCCTCCAAAGCTCAAAATATTGATTTCTTCCAATTCTCCACCAAAATGGCCAAACTATACACCAAAATGCTCATCTCCTCAAGCCCAAACATAATATCACATCAATTTCATGTTTGTTGTTCGAATCGAACCTCAATTAAGCCAAAACCGTTCGAAATTTATTTCTCAAACTCATTTCTTAGATCTTCAATTTCATGCATATTTTCTCAAAATTGAGTTAGGGGTTTTGATCCCCATATATTAGGGAATGTTTCTATGTATTAGATGCAAAGATTGGTGAAGAAATTGTATGTCAATTTCATGAATGTTTTGAGTTTTCAAATTTTCTTGATTTTTTCTTGATTCTTCTTCCCTGCTCTCTCTCTATTTCTTTTTGTCTTCTATCTCGTCTCCCCTCTCTCTTTCATCTCTGTTGGTGGGGCACGCAGGGGTGGCGCGGTGGCTGTGGGGGTGGCGCGGTGGCGGTGGGGCTTGGGAAGGGGTGGGGGAGGGGCTGGGAAGAAGACCCATTTCCCATTCCCGTTTCTGTTTTTTTTTCTTTAATTTTGATTTTTTCATTTTTTTTTCTGAATTTTCACATCAATTTTATTTTCATTTTTTTATTATTTTTCCGGATGACGTGGCTGACTACGTGGCACTATTTTTGGTGGGATTAGGGTTCCGGGGTCCACGTAGGCAGATTCCGGGTGCCACGTCAGCTTCCGGCGAAAATCGGACTGAAATGGGAAAAAAAGTGTAGTTACGGCACTAAAATTGGAAACACGATACTTAGAGGACTAAAATTGGAAAGGGCCTTACTTACAGGACGAAAATTGAGGTTTTCCCTATATTTATTATCTCTCATCTTATTTTTAAGTACTTATTTTAAAGGATAAATTACAAAAAAACAACTCCATCTATCGACTTTTTTCAAATTGCAACCTAATCTTTTTCTTTTTTTTTTTTTCAGATTGCCACTCACTCTTTATGTGGTTTTATCGATTGCAAATGAAGATTAATTTGTTCACTTGGCAACCTAAACGTTGTAGTTTTTTTTTAAATCTAATTGCAACCTGAACTTTGTGTTTTTATAAGATTGCAACCAAGAATGAAAATTTCGATTTTGGTGGAAATATAGGTAACTTAAATTCACGAAAATATCGTGAAAATATCGATATCGATGGAAATATGTGTACATATATTTATTGTTATTTTTCTTATATCTACAAATATTTTATCGATATTTATTGATATTCCATCGATTTTTTACTGATATTTACATATATTTCACCAATTTTGACCAATATTTCCTTGATAATATTGATCACACTTATATAACATAAATGTCACACTCATATATATAACATAAATGTATCAGTGTGAAGCGAAAAAAAAATATTTATGATTTGCGATTGGACAAAAAAATTAAAGTTTGGGTTGCAATTGGATTAAGAGAAAAAGTTTGGGTTGCAAAGTGAAAAAAAAATTAATTCATTTGCCGGAAAAATGACAGGAAATTTTGCAATCGGCATAACCACAGAAAGAATGGGTGGCAATAAAAAAAAAAACAAAGCAGATTAGGTAGCAATTTTTAAAAAGTCGATAGTTGGGGTTGTTTTTTGTAATTTACCCTATTTTAAATCAATTTTAAATATATAATATATAAAACCAATCATTATTTAATGATCTTAAATTTAATATTCATATAAAATTTATCAAATTGAAATATGGAAATGTATGTGTGTGGGCTTCAATGATTTTTTATTTTTAAATGTTTTTATAATATATAGTATTAATTTATTGTAAATTGATATTAAAATGTAGAAATAAAAAAAATATTATAGGTGTACCTAATAGATTACACATATAAAACATATCAAATAGAAAAAATTAGATTAAAATTATTATTGCAAGTTAACCAACTTATTCATTTGAAATATACAAATATTTTATTTTATCTTTCTTATTTTATATGTATTTGTTGTCAAATTTTATTTATATTTATATTCTGATTAATTGAGGTGGCATAAGGGATTGGACAGAAGTAATTTTTCTGGTTTTTCACAAATTAAAATTTCATCATTCTTAGTCCCTGATATATTGACTTATCAATCTTATAATTATTATTCACAATTTTTTATTCAAAATATGTAGATTAAGTCCAATTTTGAATTGGTTCATTTAAATAGATAGCAAGAGAGAATTTCATATATTTGATAAGCTAATATAATTTTTTATTTGATTTAGAATAAATGAGTTATATGTGGCGTTGAACCAAAAAAACTTATTAAAATACGTGTGTATTTATAGTTATAAATGTCAATAAAATATATATTTATTTATCTCAATACTTAAATCATAACATTTCTAATACATATAACTTATTTTTAAATATTAAATTTATTTTTAAAATTTCACTATCCATGTAATGTTCTGACACAAATTTTTTTTATTTGTTTGTTTAATCCATAGATTAATATATTACTTTATATATTTCAAATTTCTAATATTTCGAATATAATTATTTATAATGCATAAATTTAGAGTTAAAATACTTAATTTTATACTAATACAAATTTAAAAAGTATCAATATATTTTTGTTAAAATAATAATCATTACATTTTATATGTTATTATATTTTTTTAATAATTATATATATAACATACTGTGCAACGCACGGGTACACTACTAGTATATATATAAGTACGAATGATTAGTTACATGTGATGCAACTGCGATGATCCTCAATATAACTAATATATTTGTATTTATTTAATTTAAAATTTTAATTAGAAATTAAAATTATTTATTAATACCTAAAATAAAGGTAGGCTGGCTTGAAAGAATCAATATCACTTTCCAAACCTATTAATTAATTTAACGCAAAAACTCATATGCAACCGTCTCACATGTGATGGCACTCGCGCACGGTCGACCGTGCCCCAGGACACGACCGTGCGCGAGTGCTGTGTATAAGTATGTCTTTTTCAACAATAAGTATGTGATTTTTCACTATAAGTATGTGATTTTTTTTCCTCGCCCACGACCGTGCCCTGGAACACGACCGTGCCTCGCTGAAAACTTAGAGCCAATCTGTGGCGCACGGTCGTGTCCTGGGGCACGATCGAGATAAGTATGTGATTTTTGTCTATAAGTATGTCTTTTTGTGCTATAAGTATGTGTTCCAGCGCACGGTCAACCGTGTCCTGGGACACGACCGTGTCCCAACGCACGACCGTGCGCAAGTGCCGTCGCACATGAGACGGTCTCACAGGAGTCCAGCTCTTAATTTAATGAATAATGTTTGATGAGCACTATGTTTCAAAGAGCGTGGACACTCTTAAACTTATTAATGCCTAAATTTTGATAGAGATTTGAAATGATGAACGTTGTTAATGTGAGTCCTCTTATTTTAATGTGCCTAATTTTTAATTAAGGCTATGTGTGTCCACTCAATTAAAATTTATACACCAAATTAAGAATAAATTTGTTATTTTTTTTCTTTGTTATGGATTGTTCTTTCACTACCTTATTGGTAGTGATTGGAGAACATGTTTAAAACTTGTAAGAAATATGTTTCATATGTAATAAAGTAATAACTAAGGAAGGATACATGTCAATTCTATAATTTTTTCATAATAATTTTGTACAAATTAAATTTATTTAAAACTAATTAATATGACTATTTAATGTTATCAAATTTAATTTGATAAAATATACATTTGTAAGTTGAATAGAAATTTAAATTAAATTGTATGTAAAGAGATTATTAGCTGACAACCACCACCCTTTTGTCCCTCAATAACCATAACGGAATCGGGTAAGAGAAATCTTAGTATAGATATGATCAATTCACCATTAAAATAGAATCCATATGATATGATAAATCACTAATTACCTTCAACAATATTAAAGTGAACATTGTGAAAGGTGTTCGACCAATATATCAGGCAGAACGACTTAGAGATGTTCAATCATATCAAAGTGAACATCGAAAGAATAGTTCAATCATACGATATCGAATATATCCGACACATTACACTAACACTCCTATAATGATTTTTCACAATAAAAAATAGCCTAAAACCTAATATGATTAATCAGCTGCATGAGGAGAAATCAATATCACATTATCCATCTTCAGCAAAGTTTTGTGTTCTATTTGATTTCTTTTATTATTTAGAACTAACTCAAGATGTTAAAATTAATTAGGGTTTTAGTGGAATGAATAATAGATGTTCAGATGTTTATATGATTAAGGAGAACTAGGGTTTATATATATATGATCAATGTGATTTCATTTTTATCTCTTTTTATATAAAAAAGGTATTTTAGTGGATAGGTATGTGCTTATGCGGTTATTTTTGTTTCAATAATATAAGAGGTGTATACGTTAAAAAAAAAGGGGTTTCATCTTTTCATACAATCAAAATATTTTCAACATGATACTTAATTAAATTGGTCTTTAATAAAATCGTCTCACATGACACCAAATATAATTATGCTTTTCACATAATTATGTGTTTTTCATGTATAACTTTTGTGAGATTTTAAATTATCAGTTTTTGTTCATTAAGATTCCATGAAATTAAAGGCAAGATTCTGGCCTATTAAGGATTTAATTTGAATGACAATCAGAAGTAGGGCTGGGGAAAATTATCGAATTACCGAAATACCGCACTTATCGTATCGAAATTTACCGAAAAAACCGAAAATTTCGGCGTACCGAAAATTTTGGTACGGTATGGTACCGTACCGAAAATTTCGATACGATATCGGTATGAACTTTTTTGAATTTTCGGTATTTCGGTATATACCAAAATACCGAAATATAATAATAATAATAATATATATATATATTATATCAAATAAGAGTAGGGTTTCCAAATTAGAATGTCATTTTCCCCCAAAATACACAATCTCACCTCCTTCCCCCAAATCCATCACCCCATCACCACCACCGGACTAGCCGCCGCCGCCACCGTCGACTGTAGCTGCCGCCGCCGCCCACCACCGCCCGCCGCCGCAGCTGCCGCCGCCAGGCTTCCCAGGCTTCACATACTGCGGTATGCTTCTCTGCTTTGTTAAAATATTTGTCCACATTTCAAAGATTGAGTAGAAATATAAGAAGCAATCATGGGAAATTTTGACTAAATAGTGTTGATTGAATAGAAAAAGAAACACATCATGAGGCTGGAACCAGGTAATATACAGTCGAATGAATATAAAAATGAAAAGGCCATGGTTTCGAGACAGCATCAGAGATTGGAATAGAAACATCAAATACATATTTTTATTCTACCAACGTTTGATCACACGCATTTACTACTAAATCCTGAAGAAATTAATGTGTCCCAAGGAGCAAAATTTCGGTAAGTTTCGGTAATTTCGGTAAAATAGTAATTTTCGGCAAATTTCGATATAAGGTTTTTCGGTACAACGGTAACATTTCGGTATATTGAAAATTTCGGTAAATTCGGTATGGAACGGTATAGACTATTATCATACCGAAATTCGGTATATCGAAAATTCGGTATACCGAAAATTTCGGTACGGTTTCGGTAAGCATTTTTTCTTACCGAAATTTTCGGTACGGTATTCGGTATGGTATATAATTTTCGGTATACCGTACCGAACCACCCCTAATCAGAAGTGAAGTGAGTTTGATTTGAAGTCTGTGTTCTTATATTTCATACATGGAGTTTTTCCAATAAGAACCTGGAAAATTGTAAGATTTAGGGATTTATTGCCAACCCCCTTTCTTAATCCAAATGTGCCCTAAGGGAATGCGCAGAACAGGGGGTCTACTCGACGCGCTTCAACTGGCAGAGAAAGCGTTTTCGGGATCGATTAATAATTAACCTAATTATTTGGTGAATTGAAATTCTTGAACTAAGAAGCGGGAAGAGCAATGTTGGAGGCGAAAATGTAAGCACACTGTTCCTTTTCTCGTTTAGAATTGAGTTATTGTGTTTGTGATTTCAATTTTCATCGGTCAGTTTCGTTTACACCCAGAAGGGTTCAATTTTGAATTATTTTCGCGTTTTCTACATTGATGTTATTGAGAATTAGATTCTTGCGGCTTGCATTTTCTGAGGTTGGGATGATTTTTTATTTTTTTTGGTTTGGTACTCATGAGGAAAGGTTTACTTTTTTCCGTGTTGAAAAAAAATTAGGAGAGCCATTGAATTGGGGTTGCGTTGTCCGCGAAACGTCAATGGAATTGCAGCTGATCCGCAGCCTGATTGGAGTTTCGACAACTTGCTCTCGGAGCTGGATTCGATAGACAAGAATCTGAATTTAAGTTTGGATTTTCCTTCACCTTTTGCCAAAACACAACCTAGGTATGTTTTTCCTCTGAGTTTTCGTCTTAGTTTGTATCTGTTGTGTGATATCTTATGATGTACATGAATCTTACAGGGATGTAAAATCTTCAAGGGACAATTCGTGTGCACGGGGATTTGTGATGCACATACCGGATGATGAAAGCAGCTATACTGATGGTAACAGTGAAGAGGAGTCTGAGAATTTACCTGTGGTGTCTGGCAGAAGATTTGCATGTGATGAACTCTATTTGAGGTTTGTGCTTTGTCCACTTCATTATTGTTTATACAATTGGTGAGCAGTTGGAAAATGCAAATCTAATCTAAAACAAAAAAGTAATGTGATAACGGATATTGTTACATAATTGTGTTTTGTGTAACGCAACATTGATAACATTTATTCAGCTGAAAAGAACTGCTTGATGCAGTGATCTAAATTAGTTAAAGAACAGAACCATGTTGTGATTTACATTAGTTTGATTCCTATATGAAAAAACCTTGCAATTGTGAGAGAAAAGTACCATGATTTCAAGAATGTTCTACACTTTGAGTCTTAGGTAGTATAGGTGAGTAGGCATGAAGTCATGTATGCTTTAAGCCTTTATCCTGGTTATATGGGACAGTAATTGAATTACGTGTCATCACTTTAAAGTGGCTTGATGACTCATCTGCTCACTAGTTGGATTTTTCTATTTTCTTGTAAGGCCTGTGAAGTTCAGCACAGACTCTTATGAAACAAGCATAAGCTGTGAATGGGAACTTGTTTAGCGGTATGAATCTTTTGCAACCTGATCCATTTTATACAGTAGCTTGTACTTCAACTATGTCCCGTAACATTTTAAATTCATGTTCTGTTGAGGATAATAATACAAGAAGTTCCTTATAACTTAGGAAGGGAATTTAACAAGCAAGAAATTTACTCAATGTCAGACGAGAATAAAGAGTGTAAGGATTACGAACTGGGTCTTTCTAGGCTTGTCATCTGTGTTCTTAGAACTGCTTATGATGTAGCTCTATTTTTGTGTATCACTCATTTTTGAATTGTTATGTCTTCCCCGTTAACTTGATTTCAATCTTTGACCTTAATAGTTGTGTTGCTACTCCAGATCTGGTTGTTCAATTCATTATTTATTATTTATATTTAATGGGCAGTGATGATTCTGAAGATGACATACCTCTTGGGATGCAATGCCATCTAATGAATAAAGCGGGATTGTCAGAAGTTGCACTCGTTGAGCTAACACACGATCTTCAGCTTAATGTATCGGTGAGTGCAGTTCTTATAGAATGGTTCATGTGTGAAAGCAATGATACTTAACAACTCAGAACTCTAATTTGATTGATGAATGAATAACTATGACTTCAACCGCTTATTGGTTCTGACCTTTTAATTTGGCTTGTTTGCTATATGACAATAATGGCCCTCACATTAAGAAAATGAATTTAGGCTTACTCATTATGATCTAAAGTTAATCTAGTATTTTATGCATAGACCATGGTAGTTTATCAGGTTGAGCCTTTTGTTGTAATACCTGTGTTTTTGTTAATTTCTGGGCTAATACTGCTTGGGACTTTCAGAATTTAAATGCAGCAAACTTGTTACTATCACTGAATATAGTGTGTGCTGTAATTGTTTCATGTTACCTGACATTAGGATCTGTTGTTTCCTTGAGGAAAGGAGGAAGTGAGATCCACAATATCATCTTTGGAGACAGGGCTAGTCAATGAAAATGAGAGATTTGCCTCTTTCACTACTAAAATTGTCAGACACAGAGAATTACAACGGGAGAGGGAGAGAAAGTTCGACTTGCAGTACAGACGCACCATGTAAGACATTCAGTTCTTGGTATATGTATTTTATTTATTGGATGGAGAATGATGCTGATATCTCTTCTTTACTCTTTCAGTGCGGAAGCGCTAGACAACCACCTGACAGCTGTACAGAGGGATCATGAGCATGTGTCCCAATTAGAAGAAAGAAGGATTAGAGATGATGCGGCTCGTGAGGAGGCGAAAAGAAAGGAAAAGGCAATCCAGGAAGAAAAATTTCGGCAAGAAAGGATGAAAGCAGAGGAAGAGGTTTTCTCAACATGCATTACAATTAATTCAATTTTATTTGGTTTACCACATGACACATGCTTAGTATGCTTATGAATATTTGATCATGTTGATATCTGATCTTCCATTCAGTTCCTCTTCCTTAATGTATTTTCTGGCTTTAACAAAGGATATCTTTCATCAAATCGCAGGCCAGAATAAAAGTTGAAATGGCTGAGAGAGCTAAAGCAGCAGCAATAGAAGCTGAGAAGCGGGCAGCTGATGAAGCTGCTTCCAAACGTGCTTCTGAAACCTTAAATACTGCTCAGAATGCCATTGAAGATTCCAAGCAAAACCTTGGGCCATCTGGTGATGTCAAGGAAGGAGTCCAATCATCAGGTTTCCATATACTTCTCTACAAATAAGGATAGGTAACTTTTTGAATTTGTTTTCATGTTATATTGGCATCTTTATGGCAGCAAGAAACTTGGTTAAAGCTTCACAAAATGCTCTTGAATTGGAAAAGAGAAGAAGGCAAATTTACGATGAGTTGACTGCAAAAAACAAGATTCTGAAAGAGAATGCTAATCAGGTGAGTAGTTAGAAAGACTTGCTACGCACAAAATCACATCATAGATATACTATTTTGCATTATCCTCAGGCCAACAATAAACTTTTATAGATGCTTTGCACTGATTATCATGTAAAGTCATATTGATTTATTTAACCTCTGTAGTATCTGTGGTTAGTTTTCATTGTTCATGAGACATGCTTTCCCATTAGAAAAAATTACTCTGTAACTCTATTCTTTTCAGGATTACCACAGACATGGACAGAATATTGGTAGACAAATTAAAACGATCTCAGCTTCCATTGAAAATATTAGGTAAGTTATATTTCCATCCTTGCTGTTTACAGATTCATACAGCTCTACCATCTTTTATTTTTCTTATACTTCTATATTTGCCTTTTTTTCTTCTTTTTGATACAGAACAAAGGCAGAAGAATTAGTGAAGCTCATTAGTAGTCCAGGATGTCCCCAGTCCATCAGTATACTATTATTTGCAGAAAAGGTTTTGGATAATACTCATATGGGAATGTATCTTATATATATATGTCTACTTTTTTTTTGCTTACATTTTTTTTTCCACAATTTATGTTCTATAGGTGAGGTGAGTGAATGTTATCATGTTCACAAAAAGTTTGAAGTCAATATTCTTAGTGTGTATGTTATGATTGTAGATTGTCTCCAACTGCACGAACCAGAGGAGCTCTAATGCCATATTTGCTACTTGTCGTGTCATTGTTCTTGTGACTTCTAAGGTAACACATAATCTGAATAATCCCTTTTACTTGTATCATTTAGTTTGTTTATCTGAACAGAAGAAATTTTTGACTAAGTATTATTTGAGGTGCAGGGGGATATAGTGGAAAGTGTTTTCTTGCTTGTATTATTTATGTTGTAATATGATGCTAACATTAGTTTTTTCATTATTAATCCAATTATTATTATTTACAGAAATAGCATCAAATTGTTTTAAATAGCGAAGTAAAAAACTGATTAATATCTTATTATGGTATGTGTTGATACATTAATTTTTTTATGCTTATTAATCAACTGAAACAATTATTGAAATATATAAGCAAATCAATTAATTATAGAATACTTTTAAGCTAATTGCTTAAAACGACAAATAAGGGCAATTTGATCACTTTTTGAAAGAGTTGAGGTTAAATGATACAAATGAGAGTTTAAGGGAGTAGAGCACTAAGATACAAAGCATGCCAATTGAAAGTATGAGAACATTAAACTGATAATCAGTGAGGGCAGACATGGGTAAAATGGACTTGCCTTGATATAAATATAGTGTATATAGTCCTCTGTTTTTGTATATATTTTTGCTTGCATCTACAGTCACTTGTCTTCTGTTTGTAATTCTATATTTTCGTATTTCTTGACACTACTTTATTTTACGTTTGAACATTCCTCAATTAATTGATATTTGTTGGCAAACAAACAATTTTATGTTAAAAATCAAATACTTAGTTTGATAATCATTATTCAACATTTTATCAGTTAAATTGTGGTTAACAAAAATTCATGTTGAAAATCTAGTTCATACTTTGATCATCATCGTCATCGTTATTCTTTAGCATGAAACATTTTTTTAGCATATTCAAATATAATCATAGGCCATTAAGATCTGAAGAGTTTGTATCTAAAACGATGGATAAAATTGTATATATTTATAATTAATTGCAGTTTTGATCTTGAATTTAATGTGCGTGCCTTTTCTTTTATTGATGACAGGTTCCTGTGGCCATAGATATTCTCATTGCTGAGTTAAATAAAGTTTGTATTTATACAGTTCCAAAACACATAAGTTACTCACAGGTGATTTCTTTAACTTAGTAACGGTGATTTCTCTAAGTTAATTTCTCCATGACGTTCTTTCTTTTATTCTTTTACATTTTAATTTGTCACTCCCCTCTGTCACACTGCATGAGTAGTTTCCTTTTCTGCTCTTTTAAATGCTGGTGCTGCTGTAATTTGCATATTGATGTCAACCTGACTTCACTCGTTTAGGAAGCATTCAGAACCAGAGATGCTTACTTCAAAGCTATTGGATTTAATGAAGAAAATGGAAAGCTGGAGAGCATTGATGACTATGTAGAAAAGCTGAGTTGCTATATGAAACTATACGCAGCCCTATTGCAGGTTTGATGCTCCCACAAACCCACGTCATTATCCTACATTTCACATGGCATACATACGAGCTGCAATTGCAAACTCGTTTATCATTCTGTTCTGTAATGGCAGACTGAAGTTAGCGGCTTCAAGAACCTGCACGGTATTACAGAGGGTTGGGCATGGCTTGCAAGATTCTTGAACACTATCCCTGCAAATTTGTACACAGCAGTGGCACTCGATTCGTTTCTTGAAGTAAGTTCTCAGACAAACTAATCTTCTTACAACACCAAAGTCATTTACTATTAACAATGCAAAGTGATTTTGGTGCCTAGATGGCTGGATATGCACTGTATCGAAGATACAAAAATCAATTTGTGAAGTTACTAAGCATCATCACCCGTGACTTTCTCAATGCATTAAAAGAGGGTGGTTCGGATTCTAGGAGCATCAAGCTGAGCAAGGTGAAGATGTCTATTCGAACTTATATAGAGTCAAACCAGTTCGAGAAACAACCAGAAGGCTTGCAACTTAGAGGCCACCTTCAGTCGAATGATTTCTACTGATGGGGTTCGACTTTGCTTTCTTTTTTTGTAGCGAGGACTTTCGACATGTTAGTAGCTCGAAAAAATGTATAACTAGTACAGTGCACGAGTGTTGTACGGATATCATCGTTTTGATTGAAACTGCTTGTATTATTAATCTCTTCACTAGATATAAATTGAGGAGATTTAGTTCATTTTATGATGGAATGAAGAAACTAAGTTATGGTGTTTATTTGACAGCTTGTTCGATTTGTAGTTGTACAATTACAATTTACATGGTCTGATAAAAAAACTGATAATGTTTTTTAATTTTATATATTATATCTTAGTAATAAAATAATAGTAAGACTACTAATTAATATTATTTTATATGCAGAGAAAAAAAATTAAACTAGATGGACATTAAAAGCATTAATATTTATCCGAATCACACATATAATGTAATTTTAAAATTCATAAATGAAATAAAAGGATTGATCAATAATCAATTCGACTAGCTAAATTAATTTTAGCATTTTGGCTTCGAGTTTCTTGTAGATTTCTCAATCAATTAAGATAGGAGTAGAATTAGCAAATGAGCAATTCAGTGAGCTATTAGTGACACGATATGTTTGTTTGTTAGAGACACGTCATTAACCCATTAATATTAATGACAATATGTTAACATGCTAGTGACATGCTGACATGTTTATAACTAACATATGTTATAAATTATGCGATTTTCAACTAAATTATTTTAGAATTTTTTTATAATTATAATGTCTATCATGTATATATTACATTGTTGTGTTATTTTAGCCAATATAATTTTGAGGGTATATTTGTTAACATTTTGTTTTTTATTGTCTATAACAATCGATGATTGTTACAATAACTAACAGTGTTTCCGTGTGGTGCGCGACTAGTTAAATGTAAGGATATCGTATAATATTTTGAAAAAATGAGGTTATATAATATATATAGAGAGATATATGTTACACTCACACACTAGTATAGACACCATGTCACACACAAGATTTATTAAAAAAAGCAAATAAATTTTGTAAATGAATTTAATAAATGATAGTGTATTAAAATAATCTAATATAGAACTCTTTTGACATCAAATTATATTTATTTTTGAACTCTATAAAATAACTCTACAAATCTTATATTTATTTAGGTCCAATTCTAACTATAGAAGTTGGAAACATGAAAGAATAGAGACAATTGGTCTAAATCAAACTTTATTTAAGTCGATGATTTCTTTGTCTTTACTTACTGATAAACACCTTAAAATTTCCTCCAAATTAAGAAGTATTTCAATGCATTGAAGCTTATTATATATATATATATATATATATATATATATATTATAATAACTAATCCACACATTAAATAGAATATTAAATTCATATATATACATAAAGTAAAACGTGCAAGTCGTAATTAGAAAATTATATAAATATCATTATCCATTATTTAAGTTTATAAAACACGATTTTCAATATAATTAATGACTAAATCATTTAATAATTACTTGATAACAACTCTCCTACTAATAATATCATCAGCATATTAAATTTATGTATTCACGCGCGATTAATTTTATTTCATTTAATTTAACAAGGTAAATTTAGAAAATTACACAAATCTATTATAATACTAAATCAAATCGAAGCAAATGCATACTAACTAATTTCAATAACAATTCATACCATATTTAAAATCAAGCATTAAACTTGTCACTAATTGGAGATATATATATATATTTATATATACATAAGTAATAATACCTAAACCACGATCAATATCATTCTTCTGCTCTTTCCTTCCTTCCTTCTTCAATTTTGTGTTCTTTTCTGTATTTAATTTTTCTCCCCCTTTAATTTTTCTCTCCCTTCAATTTTTATCCAGTTAAAGTTTCTTCTCTTCTAAATATATAAACTTTTGTAAATGATTCATAAACTTGTTATATATGGAAGATTGAGGCAACCGCCTTTACTGGCCTTTCCTTCTATTTTATCATTATTATTATCTCCTTTAATTATTAATATTATTTGTTCTAATATTATTAGATTGTAAATTATGTGAGTCATCATATAAGTAAATGACACATGTCCTCACTCCCTCTACTCTTGATGTTTGAACTCACCACCTCATTATTGATTCTCTCTCTCTTCTTTTTTTAATGTAATATCTATACAATATTTCTTTAGTTATATAAATAATAAAAGCTTATGTGAGGCATTCATGATATATAACTTCCCTTGCACAACTTTATTTCCCAATCAACCATTATTAATTGTACAAAATATTGAGACCTCATTTTTCATTCATAATATATTAATTCTTTGCAACTAAATTTAGAAGCTTTCAATTACTAATAATAAACGAGTAAACTCAATATCTAACAAGTTAACATAAACGGATGAATAAAAATGAACACGATATCCATGTGTAAATTCATACATCACATAAATAATATGTAATTTTTTATAAAATGTATGAATGCATGAAGTATATTGATTATGAGTAACGAGAGACTCGGGTCTCACATTATTTCAGTTATGTTTCACTCAGAACCGAACCAAATCGAATTAACCGGTTTTTTCAAAAATCAAAACCGAAACCGAACCAAAATTAGTATTTCGGTTCAGTCGGTTAATTCGATTTGTACCAAATTGTGTACACTCGTAACCAGAGGAAATCAAATTCCTCATCCATGTAAGTTTGTGTCATGTTGATGAAGCCCACAAAATCATTATGACTCTGGATAGCAACTTATGCAGGAGAATGACTGGATAATATTTTCATTCATTGAATAAACAAATGAATTTTTATTACATTTTGTACCATATATATTATATATTTATATAATAATCATATATAATCAAATTTCACATAAATTTATTTAATATCAAAGAAAAATATGTGATCTAACCCAACTAATATCTACCACCGTTAGATGGTGATAGTATATATAGAGACACAGAATATGCATATACATGCCTTATTGGATAATGTAAATTATGTAAATTGTATTTTCTAAAAATGGCGGCCACTTTTGTTTAAGGTTTAATATATATTTTAGATAAAGTTGAATTATTTGAGAATGAAGCAGGTGGGCAAGGTCCACCACACAGGACACAATGGTAGACCCTACCCCATATGATCTTCCATAGCCTCATATCATGTTGCCCATTAGCCATTACAGTAGAATGCAGAGATTCTGTTTCTCATCCATCTATAAATAGCCTCCAGCCATGACAGTTCAGTGCACACATTTTCCGATCGATCGAGGATCCTCCGTGAAGCGTGCATGAATGGAGATTAACAACTGCCAGCAACGACATTGTGGCGCCGTTTGTGATGAAAACGTACCAAATGGTGAGTGATCCGACGACGAATGAGCTCGTCCTATGGGGGAGAGATAACAACAGCTTCATTGTCTTGAAGCCTTTGGATTTTTCATGGAGGGTTTTGCCAGTTTACTTCAAACACAGCAACTTCTCTAGTTTTGTGCGTCAGCTCAATACTTATGTGAGTATATATATATAGAGAGAGAGAGAGAGAGAGAGTTGCAATTTGCAAGTTAGATTGTTTTCATGATTTCTCATGTTCGATTCCTGATGCGATCGATTTTCACAGGGGTTTAAGAAGGTTGATCCAGACAGGTGGGAGTTTGCTAATGTATGGTTTCTACGTGGTCAAACACAGCTACTGAAGAAGATTGTGAGAAAGAAGCAGACAATTAGTAGAACGACATATGGTTCGGAGGAGGATGAGATCATCGCAATGGAGATTGCGAAGATAAAGGAAGAGCAAAGGAGTTTAGAAGAAGAGGTGGAGAGCATGAATCGGAGGTTAGAGACGACGGATAAAAGACCCCAACAGATGATGACTTTCTTGCTCAGACTAGTGGATCACCCTCTAATATTGCCTCCAATGAAAGAGATGATCAGGCTGAGACGACTAACATGTGACGATCATAGCAGCGATAAGAAGAGAAAGATTAATGTAACAGCTGCATCTTCATCACGTTCATTGCTGTTCGACTCCTCCCACGATGGTGGTGGCGGCGGAGCTGTGCCACCGATCAATGTCGTGACCGGAAACGAGTAGTGATTCCGGTGACGGAGTTTATTCGACTTATTTTGAAAGTTTAGTGGCTGGGGAAACCACTAACATACCGTTTCCGTTCTCACTTCTAGGTGGTGGCGTTTAGTTGTTCTCTTTAAATTTTGATGATTTTCATTATATGCATTTTCTTCTTTTATTTCATTTCTACTCATATCATGGTTGTTTTAATTATAGCGAGGTTACCATAATATAAATACAACATATATATATGTATATATCTTGTGTATATTTGATCCATTTTGGCATTTTTAGATCATGTGGTAGGTTATTATGTTTTTTTTTTTTTTTTTTAATATGTTGGCAATTTTAAAAAAATAAGTTTTTTCTTCTCCTTACGCTACTGAAAATTCTGTGCATAAATTTGAATACTATTATAAAAATAAAACTAATGAGGTCGTGAGTTAAATTTAATAATCTAAAATCAACATATAACATTTTATTATATCAATTTAATTATATTGTTGCAATTTATAAGTATAGTTATAATAAAGAATAAGCCGTAAATCATGTGGAAGTATTACTATTCTAAATAAATAGTATAATTATAGACAAAGGACGACAAACACATGGTCAATTTAAATGAAAGATAAAAAGACAATCAAATGAACCACTGAGTAATCTCTACCGAAGCCCAATAGCTCAAAGCCTCAAACTATGGGCCGCATATAAGTCTGGTGGCCCAAATCAGAAACTGGTAATACTTTTTTCTTAGCGTTTAATTATATGAGAGTGTAGAGGGTTTAGTTTCAACTGTAATACTAAAACACTCTGATATAAGTTAATATTGATGTATAAATTTATGTGTGTTGTTAACCTTATTTAAATTTTAGCTTCATATTAGTAATTGGAGCACGAAAAATGCAATCATGTTATGAATTGAAACAAATATTAAATGACAAAATATTTTGTGTAACTGGTGCATGGATCTAGGATCTATGCACCGGGTCAATCCGCCCCACGCGCCTGGTGGGTGCGCTCAAACCCACCAAAATTTGCTCCAGGCAGTCATATTCTCATGTTATGTTAGGGTTACCTTCATGTTATGTTAGTGTTACCCTCATGAGAGTAACACTAACATAACCCTAAAATAACATGAAGGTAATCATAATATAACATGAAAGTAACCCTAACATAACGTGAGAGTCACTCTAACATAACATGAAAGTAACAATAATCATACCTTCATGTTATGTTAGTGTTACCTTCATGTTATATTAATGTTACCTTCGTGTTATTTTAGTTAAGTGGTTTTAAACTAAGGGTGTGAAATCTGGAGATGGGGTCACATTAACATAACGCGAAGGTAATCCTAACATAACACGAAGATAACACTAACATAACGTGAAGGTAACGACCAAAACACGCGAAAAAAGTAAAGAGAAACGCGCGTTGCCCAATTGCACGCAACTGGTGCACAGGAGAGTAACTCATATTAAATTGAGTGTTTTTTTTTTTTTTTTGTTACAGTGAAAGTTCGTGTTGCGATTAAAACTATATCCTAAATTCGTGCTTTTTTACATAATTTTCGGTCATTACCTTAATTTAGTCTTAAAACTAGGATGAAGCGCTTATTTAGGTTTTCTTATCAGCCAATTTTGTTACACACACTTTTTTCTAAAAAAGTGTACTAAAATGTACAACTTATTCATACATACTTAAGTACAAAGGGAAATTTCCCTTATTGACTTGAGAGTGTGAAGATTTAAAAAAAAAATTAAGAAAATAAATAAAGTATATTGACTATGTTATCAAAAATCAAAGGAAATAGATATTTATGTGATTGGGAAAGAAAAAATGTAATGTGGGTAATGTTAAAGAATCAGACAGACAGAGGTGGCTTATGTGGACCATACGAACACAACTTGGCACATGCCTTTTGTTTCGTCCTTATCCTAAAAATTAAGTTAAAAATCAACCCCACCACTTTCTTTTTATTTATTTATTTAATTGTTCTTTTCTTTGGCTTAGTCCAAAAGGCAAGTCACATAAATATCCATATAGACAACTCTCACAAGCTACATCTTTTTCAATTTTTGGTCCACATTTTGATCTTCAACATCAATGATCTCTTCTCTACTATATGACTCTCAATGTTAGTTATTCTTGTCCAATGAGATTGATCAAGTTTTTTTATATAATTCACGACCTTTTTCATGAAACATAACAAATATTCATTTTAATATCCCACCTCTCATAATTTATTTTATTAGATAATACTTCATGTATGTATCAAGATCTGAATCTTAAATTCAAAATTCTCACCAACCCATAATTTAAGATTTTATATTTACAATTATCATATGAGATTTTATATATTTAAGTTCTTATTGGTGCATGACTCCAACTCAATCTTGAAAATAATTTTAAAATATTTAAAAGGTGTGGGAATTATATATAAATATTTGATGTTCTAAATCCGTAACTATAACGAGAAAAAAGATATCGTCAAGAAAAAAAGAATTTCAAATTATGCTTCAAAATATGTCGATATCGGGCTTTATTTGTAGAGAAAAAATACGTATTTTAATAATATACATATATATTTTTAATATAAGTTATCTTCTACATCAATAATTTAAATTATACTTACAGCAAAATTGTTTCCACCGCTAAGACTGTAACAAACATCACATCTGTACTTATATAAAAGCAAGACAGCTGGAAAAATTTACAAAAATGTCATTTTCCCTCCCAAAGTTGTCTTGTCATAATAATGGGCTTTAATAATAGGCTTTCTAAGGAATTCAATTGCGCATTTGAGTTATAAATCTTATTATTTATATTTTTTGGGCCATATTAATTGATCAATTTTATTACAATAACAAAGACTAATTGATCAATTTTATTACAATAACAAAGAATAATTGATCAAATTTTAGAGAATAATAAATCTAATTAGTATGTTTGAAAACTTGAAATTATAAAATTCACCCATTTGGAAAGTAATATAAAATTTAGGAAACATAGTGATTAAATTATATTAAAAGAACACAACAAATATTCAAAAAATTAAAAGTTCATAAATTTTATAAGAATCTCATATATATATATATATACGTATATATATATATATGAAATAAGATCACACGATTAAATTTAAGAATATAGAATTAAAAAAATAAAATTCAAACTCATTCAGATATTATGTTAATTAGGAAAAAATATATATATGAAAACTAACAAATCAACTAAATTCTGTAAATTATAAATTACAAACAACATAAAAATTTCAATGAATAGTTTCAGCATTTCTATTAATAGAAATTCATTTTATTTTCATTGTTTAGATTAAAATATTTAATTAATTAATTGGAATTTATTATCATATTTGTGGATATAAGTTATTGAACTACGAAAAAAATGAAATTTCAAAAATGCAGTAAATTAATACAACAAAGCTCATTTTAAAGAGTTTGAAATATAAATCATGTGTACATATTTATTTCAACTCTTCAGTTTCCTAACTTATTAGTGGACGGTATAAATTCAGTGAAAATTTTATAGTCATAATAAATAAGTTATAAATCTGTTTATTCGTCAAATATTAGTATTATTTTAATTATATTTATGTACTAATTAATGGTGTATGTAAAGAAGTTATAAGTTTTATTTTATGTATCAATTAACATTCAAATATATCTATATATAAAAAGAGTAAAGTTGGTATAATTTTGTCATTTTCACTCCTAAAAATGTCATATCAATGTTTTCGTTGATGGAAGAATTTCAAAATTAATAGTTTTGTCAATAAAAATGATCGTGTTATTTAGACCGATATTTTCAATGTTTGTATTTATATTTAGAATTATCAAAAATATAATTATATTTAGAATTATTAAAAATATATTACTAAGACTACGAATTATTATTTATTGTTGTTGAGACTGTTGTTCATTGTTGAACAATAATTTAATAATTTTTTAAATTTTATTAACTTTTTAATGTCTACAATTTTACTCTCATATCAAATTTAAAGTTAAAGAAATTTTAATATGTTTTTTGTAATTATGAGATATGTTGTATGAAAATAAATATTTCAAAACTTATATTGACATTTGGTCACTTTTAACCAATTCAAAAACTCATTAACTTATCAAATTATTTATCGAGCCATTAAAAAAATTCTACAAAAATATATAGAACAATTAGAATGTAAGCTTTCAAATTTTTTATCCTTTTTTAAACTTTAATTACTTAATGTTTAAAATAATTTTAAAATTAAGTTAAATTTTAATATAACTTTTATAATTGTGAGATATATTGTATATAAATAAATATTTTAAAACTTTTGTTCTTATTTTTGCGTTAGAGTCTCACGAATGATTTCTGTGAGACGAATCCTTTTTGACCATTAAGAAATCTCATATCCATGAATTTATATGCGAATTGTGAAATGCTGGTCATAGATTGACCTGTCTCACATGAAATGATCTGTGAGACGGTCTTACATGAGACTTACTAATACATCAAAAACTTTTTTAGATAGTGTTTGACCAGTCTTAGCTTTCCAGTTTCATTTCCCTTGCTGTCCAAAAGACCCGATTTTTGACTTGAAATTATATCATTGATTTTCGGAAATTACTAAAGCCTATGTTAGCTATATTTTAAAACTTATTTCCTTATTTGGCCACTTTTAACTAACTCAAAAATTGACTTATCAAAATATCTATCGAGCATGAAAAATTTCTACAAAAACAAACATATAGAACGTAAAGTTTCAAGTTCGTTATTTAAGTTATTAATACATTTTGTATTCAAACATTTTCATTTTATCAAATATAATTAAAAATGACATATATAAATTTGTATTATTTGAATTTAAAATAACACGATACCAAAAAATAAAGGAATCCCTGAAAAATACAGAAGAGATGGGGGTTGGGCTACTGGTGGGTGGGATGAGATTGAACATAACTCTACTTTCTTCACTTAAAACTCTATTTTACCCAATAATTTGTTTAAATTATTAAAATATACCTTAAAATTAATAGAGATATGAAAAATATATTTGTAAATCATACAAAGTTTGAAATGATATAATATATATGGATAACTTTGTAAAATAACAATCTTATTATATAATTACGTATATACTACAACAATAAATAATAAACCACGCATCACGCGGGTGAACTACTAGTTATGAATTCAAATTAATCAATAATAATAGTAGGTTTCAAACATTAAGACTATATTACATAGCCATAAATTCCACAACTAGATAATAATCTAGGCTACAATAAGATAAATTTATCCTCTCTTTGCATAAAACCATACCTATACCTATATATATAATAATATGTAGGTGTATAAATAAATGAAGAAATACCTGAATATACCACAATATATATAACATATAAACTATTCTACTATATATTATAAGAAACAAACTTTTCTACCACAAAATATAAGAAACGATACTTTTTTACCACAATTGGATCAAGTCAATAATTACAATGATTGAATGATTGAGTAATGAATGGGGGTAGAATTTTATTTTTACTTTGCTACATATTTACACATGCATTATTTAATGTAAGAAATTATATTTTTATCCCACAAATTTGACCAAGTCCAACTTCATGGAATTATACTTATGTGGTTTGGAATTATTTCCGTAATAATTATTCCATCTCGTATATATAACTCGGCTAACCCTAAACTAGTTAAAATTAGGGTTAGTCGAGTAACTAGTTTAGGGTTAGCCGAGTAACATCTTTAAAGGTTAGCCGAGTAAAAAAGTTCAAGTTAGCCGAGTAACATGCTTTAAGGGTTAGCCGAGTAATAAAGTTAAAGATAGCCGAGTAACATGTTTTAGAGTTAGCCGAGTAATAAAGTTAAAGTTAGCCGAGTCACATGTTTTAGAGTTAACCGAGTAACAAAAATAAAAGTTAGCCGAGTAACATACTTTAAAGGTTAGCTGAGTAAAATAGTTAATGTTAGCCGATTAACATGCTTTAACTTTAACTTTAACTCATTTAGCCGAGTAAAATAGTTAAAACTAAATAGTAATCGGTAAAATAGGCTAACATAAGTTAATCGACTATTTAGTAACATAGGTAAAATAGTAATAGTAAAGCATGTTAGCATATGTAGTAATAGTAATAGTAACATAGTTAATCGGCTAAATAGTAATCGCTAAAATAGGCTAACATTAATATTAACATGCTTTAACTATTAAACATTAAGCATGTTAGCTTATTAAAATAGTAAAACATGTTAATCGGCTAAATAGTAAAGCATGTTAATCGGTTAAAGTTGAAGCTAAATAAGTTACTCGGCTAGTAAACTATTTTACTCGGCTAAATAAATTAAAGTTAAAGCATGTTAATCGACTAACATTAACTATTTTACTCTGCTAACCCTTAAAATATGTTACTCTGCTAACTTTTATTTTTATTACTCGGCTAACCCTAAAACATGTGACTCGGCTAACTTTAATTTTGTTACTCGGCTAACCCTAAAACATGTTACTCGGCTATCTTTAACTTAGAGTGGGTGTGATTTTAAATTTAAATTTAATAATAATAAAATATTTGGTTAATAGCACAATATTCTATAAAGTATGATTGAATATTGAAAATGGCTGACAAAAATATGCTTTTGTAGAATTTATGATAATTTTGTATTAAAACTTATATTTTATGGTATAAAAATATAAATTATTATATTAAATAGTAAAACTATTTAGATATTATAGTTTTGTGACAAGTTGGACCACGTACTCTAACTAAATAAATTATGGATAATGAATAAAGTATGGTACTAGAGTGTGTTAATGAGGAGAGAAGAGAAGAAAATGAGAAGGTTCTAAAATTTGAAAAGTCTATGATCCCGCCTCATCTAATTTGGTGGGCCGGCTTAGCTGTCATTTGGAGCCTACCTTTTGACTTACCACATCTATTTTGTCTTTATCCATTTCATTATTATTGCATCCAAATCCATCGATAGATTCTAGGCATTTTTATTTTATCCCCACATTTACTTTATTTACAGTCTGGTCCAACATTTTTGCAATATTCAAAGGTTGGGCCCAATGTTGCTACCAAATTACCAATTTTACCCTCTAATTCTGTGGGATGGTTTGGTCCGACTGGAATTAGGTCATTAATGTATGTTTGTTGATTTGGAGTTATTTTATTCAAGTTTCAAAACGATTTGGTAATGTGATGATTTATTAATCAACCACTCAACAATAAGTATTTAGCCATATGAGATAATGTGTTTATACATCGAGTTCCTTATGATTATGAATATACATATATATATTATTTTAAATATACAAAACATCCTATACTTAGTTAATACTTCTTGTAAGCAACTATAAACTATCAAAAAGGTCGTCTTCAAGGGTACATGGATAACTGTATAATAACCCTTGATACAACAAAATCAGATAAAATTAATATCACGACATCATGTTTTTATTCGTAGGGCTACATGATAAGATCATATCTTGTAACCTCAGTGTTTTTATATATATGTCACAGCCACACGACATGATCCATATATAGACTATACAATATATACATATAAGATTACTTGATATTATTCATAGATGGTATACAATACGATGCGACAAAAATCAAAATTTTCTTCTTTTATTGAAATTGTAATTAGAGACAATTTTGTTTAAATTTCTAAATTGTTGTATAAAACATTCTTTTAATACTTATGATGTAAAAGTAAGTCGTTATTATTAATGGTGGTAGAAAACCTATCGAACCCTAATCTAAGTTTCAGCAATAACACATTATATATATATATATCAATTATTCTTATATTTAAGAAGAATGTTTAATTTCTCATTAACGCCCCACCTAACTATAAACACCTTGTTATACAATCCATTGGAATCATTTACTTAATCATGTTACTGGGTAACCATTTATATTATAAAAGAGAATAAAAAGAAAAAGAAACAGAATTTTATATAAACTATATTTTTTATTGTGTTATAGCTCACCAACCACTTTAATAACATTAAAAAAAAAAAAAAAGGAGAGAAGAAAAGGAAAAAGGAGAGAAATGTCAAAATGGTTACATTTTGATAAATTAGCACCAGTTCAGGGACCTAGACGCAAACATTAAAAATCGCAGGCAACTTCGTGCGAATTTCCTCCGTATCATCGCCATGTCCTAAGCGAATCTCAACCGTCTATTTCATCGCGAACCCTAGGCCTCCATTATAAAACACGACATTCAAAACTGGAAACTTTTATTTCTCTTCAAATATTGTAACAGGAAGCTCGTTCCTCTCTCTCTCTCTGTCCTCATCCCCTTTCTCTCTCTTCTTTGTGCTATAATTTCGTACCAATTGATGGGTGCTAGGGCAAATAATATGCCGGCGGCGTATGTGGATTGGGAGGAGGTGGTGGTATCAAGCGACAAAGGCCGGCGGGCGGTTCACTATTACCTCAAGCGCAGCAGCGGCGGCGGCAAAGATCTCGTGGTTGTGGGGAAGGAGAAGAGTGTCAGGCATATGACGTATCATTACATGATTCAGGACAGCAAATTGTTGCTTCCCATTTTGAGCGGCAGCTCTAGGTTGAAGCTGAGGTCTAGAAGAGAGGTCATCGACTGGCTTAATTCAATTCTCTCAGGTGCTTGTCGAGATTTTGATTTTTCTTTTCCTTAGTGAATTTTTTTGAATTTGGGGATTTTTTTTTTTCCTTCTCGTATTTCAAGTTTGTTTTGAATTTTCGTTAAATGTATTTTTCTTCTTGCTTCTGTGTTTCTACGATGAGCTTTTGAAGGGTTCTTTTTTTTGGTGGTGTTTTCACCTTGATTTCCCCCCACATGTTGGTTCCTAACTCTAGATCTGCGCCATAGGATATTCATTTACGCAACGTCTAAAAACCAAAGCTTTGTATGACAATTCATTTTTTTGTTTATATGTATTGATTTAGTTTTCTGTTTTAAAAATTTATTGAAAGGGATGATTTTTTCTCCGGATCTGTGAGTAAGTACTGGAAATTGCTAATATTCTGGTTTTGTATGAGGAAATCAATTCAAGGATGTTTTTTTTTTTTTTTTTTCTAAACCATAGGAAGGATTGGTTTTTGTAAAATTATCCTTTTTTATAGGTTTTCTATTATTTTTAATCTCATAGGTATATAATGGTGTTAGGCTGTGGGGAATCGGTGTGGGAGATGTGTATCCTATAATTTGTGGATTTGGTGCTTAAGCTTCTGTTGAATCCGTGAAATTGTTTGTAATATGTAAAAGATCTTCTGATTCGACTTGTAATCCTGTTTTAACTGTTGTTTTTCGTACAACCATGATTTCAGCGTCTGAATGGTCATCGATTGACGACTATGCAAAGACTGACAATTATCTGGGCTGCAGGAATATTAGGTCAATTTCTAAGAGCTGGTTGAGAGCCTCGGAATCCCCATTTCTAGGTTGACCTCTATAATGTTCTCTCGAGGCCAATATTGTTTGTTCTGTGTTTGCCTTCCTTTCCTTCTGTGTTGTGGTGACCATTGTTTGGATGTTATGCCAAGATTTTGAACAACTTTTATTCTTTCCTCTGCTTTTGGTTTTCAAAAGATTCTGTTTGATAATATACCTGTTAGCGAGTCTGTTGAATGGATATGATGCTTCCAGAGGGTGGTGCTATTGTTGCTGATGATTGTTTTCTTCAATTGTCATTTCAGGTGAACAGCCAAATAACACTAGTAGGCAATTTGGAGGTGGAATTGAGAGAAATTTGGATGATGATATTATTGAGGTAAGTTGATGATCTGGTTTCATTTTAATGCCATTGCTTCAGTCTCTATTCTCAATTTTGTGATTTATCTCATTTCTTTATCCTACCTTGGTATCTTTGTAGAATGTACTGAGGTATAAGTCAGGCCAGTATGGGGCTGAATCCACATGGTTGGGTTCTTCGTGGACATGCCGAAAAAGGCGACTGCACTACCAGTCATTTTGTCGCAATGGTGCTGTAATTTCTGTAAGTATTTTATCACAATTCTAACATTTTGCCTGCAGTTACTTTCATATATGTGCTTTTAGTTTGACTTGTCTAATGCTTTCTGTTCATCATTCATTGATGTACAGGCTCAAGAATTTGTGTATGTATTGGCTGAAGAAGGCAAGCGACTTGTTGCTTACTTAGATGATATGTATGAAGACACCAGAGGCAACAAGATGGTTGTGGTACGATGGTTTCACAAAATTGATGAGGTTGGTTTTGTTATGCCTCAAAACTATAATGACAGAGAGATTTTCTTTTCTCTTTGTCTTCAAGATCTCAGCATCGAATGCATAGATGGACTAGCAACTGTCCTCAGTCCAGAGCATTATGAGACACTCACCAATGAAGCAAAACAAATGGGTTTGGCGCCTTTTGTGTGTGGAAAACTCTTTGATAATGATGATGTCAAGCCATTTGACATAACACAAATTGAAGGTTATTGGAAACAGGAAATATTCAAAAGTAGATCAGTAGAATTGTCAGGTGATGATCCAAAGTCAAAAGGATCTCTTGGTGAGGCTGTTGGATTTAGACCCAACAAAAGATTACGCTGGTCTAAAGAGTGCGATTTATATTTGAAGTCGCCTAAAAAAGAAGAGTCTGAAGCTAGTTTACGAGTCTGCAATGGAACTTTGCTTCACCATAAAGCAGGCATGAAAACAGGTAGTGTGAAAGAAGGTTGCTCCACTAAATCATTACCTGGGCAAGATACTGCTATACCAAAGTCTGGGCGTTTGGGCATTGGCACCCAAGTTGAGGTTCTCTCTCAAGATAGTGGCATCAGGGGTTGCTGGTTCAGGGCTTTGATTATCAAGATGCACAAAGATAAGGTGAAAGTACAGTACAAAGATGTCAAGGATGCACTTGATGAATCAAAATATCTTGAGGTGAGGGCAATTAATTACATTTGTGCTTTTGTAGTGAAGGTTGGCTTATTTGTTCGTTACATTTTAATCATATTTTGTTTCTTCTGTTTGCAGGAGTGGGTCTTGGCATCCCGACTTGCTGCACCTGATGCATTCGGGATTCGATTGTCTGGAAGGACCATGGTTAGACCAAACCCATCTTATGGAAAGGGAATTGTTCCTGGTGTGTTTAACATTGGGTGTGTTGTTGATGCTTGGTGGCATGATGGCTGGTGGGAAGGAATCATTGTGAAGAAAGAATCTGAAGATAGGCTATATGTTTATTTCCCAGGTGTGTGCCATCTCTCTCCCCCCCCCCCCCCCCACACATTGTGTGCAAGATAACTGTATATGTATAAAGATGTATTTTAATGTGAATTTTAAACAAATTGCAGCGGAAAAGCAAGAGAAGGTATTTAGTGCTGGTGAATTGAGGCATTCAAAGGAATGGATTGACAACGGTTGGCAAAACATCAAGCAAAGGCCAGACCTTGTTTCAGCATTTAATGGTGCAAACAAAACACCTAATATCAACCAAGATGGTTTGCCATTTGATGAACAAGGTCTTGCTACCCCCATCAATAATAGTAATACTTTGCCACAACTGGTTATTAAGATCGGTGCCTCAATGCTAGAAAGTGATGATAAGATGTCAAAGAAGTCTCGAGTTGTCAGAGATCTCTCAAAAGATCATTTACTTGCTCGGTTGAGATGGAAGTCATCAGGGAAAAGAAGACGTAGTCGAAGCCCTATTCACAAGGCACAATTTGGTAATAATAGCAGTAGTGTCGAAGCTGGATACCGAACATTTCAGAAGTTCTTCGTTGATTCTCCCATGAATTTCGATACAGACAACTGCAAATACGCCAGTGACCCCCACTTTAGTGCATCAGTTCCTCCATTGACAAACTTGGTCATGTCTAGGTGATGTTTCTAATATCTCGTCTAACATCCTTCCGGGTTCCTTATTGCCATGCAGTGGGTCCTATGTACATTCTTGAATTGATTTAGAGAGTTGTTTTCTTGACTTGTTTAGAATGAGTGTATAAAATAGGTGGCCTGAATGGCATAAGCGCCTGCAAGTTGGTTGCAGTTTTGATACAGTAGAAGAATATGATGTAGCATTGTAGATGAAGTTCTTACTCCACTTTGTATGTCTCGATTTCTTCTGAAATCCTCTGTAATTAATTTTCAAATGTAATTTTGTTAATCTTATTGATTCTCCTCTCAGTTTATCTTGTTTTATTGGGAGCTCTCTTTCTTTTTAGTGATGGCGGGTCAACCCGTTTGGTGCGGCTATTACTATAAATGTAAGCTAGATTACATTCTATAACGTGCAAGCAATTGTGATCATGCTTTAATTGTCTGTTGAAAAGTCAAGGATGTCTCCACAACTTAAAATATAACACCAATGATATTCCATTACATAACCGTTGCGTCTTGTCTTATACTTTGTCTAGGTCTCTCTTCCTACTTCCAGAATGGTTGCCCAAGTCAAAATATCATTAGGATGTGTTGAAGAATCTATGAAAATGGAGCTTTAAAAGAGCTAAACGATGCTATAAAGGAGGAAAGCCAACCGTCCCGTGAGTGATCTTACCCTTGTTACCTAATCTTAATTTGACCTGATTGGTTTATTACAACTAATGAATGTTGTAATTGTGATGTTTAGTCTTTAAAGCAACCTTAGTACAATAATTGTCTATAAAGAAAGATGAGGCCACTGTGGGGGCTGCCTTCCTGAACTTAAAACCATCTTTGTCAACTCAAAGACATTTCCACCGTTTTAGACACTGTTTCTTTATTTATAAACTCCCCATTTTAGGAAGCATAATCTCAGACAAGATGGCATAGTCATATCTTTGTTGCAAGTGTTGGTAAATCCTTTTCATACCACCCAAATCTTTCTGATCACTCTTTTCACTGTATGAAGAACGGGCCTTTTTTATCTGTGATCTTTTTACTTTTCCAAGTAGGTGATTGGAATAGTCATAAGATAGAAGCATGTCCCTGGTAAGATTGAAGAAGGATGAGGTTACAATTGCGGGGACGAACGGCGGCCGCCACCCCACCCTCGCTGCCATCGAGTCATTAGCCATGCCTCTTGTGAGTTGTTTCTGCCTGGGTTTCTTGCAAACATGCTGATTCGATCATCAGAAGCTAATACATTCACTTCTTGCTTGTTGTATTTAGGTGCAGGAAGTGGTGTTTTTAGCCGATTTTCGATGTCCAAAGTGCCAGCAGAGGGTGGCTGAGTTTATGTCCAAGATGAACGGTAAGTTCTGTTCTATTTCCATTCAAGTATTCAGCGGCTGAAAAGCCTTGTTTATGGTGGTGGTGGTGGTCCAGGGCCGCGGCCTCTTTCCTGACAACCATGATTTTGGCCGTTGTCAGTGGACGTCCCCATAGGATTCCTTTTTGTAATAATTTCTCGTTGTGGCCTGTCATAGATGGTTTTTTTTTTTTTTGTTATTTTTTGTTTTAAATTGACAAAAGTGATATTTTCCCTTTTGGGGCTAAAGTTTTTTGGGTTGAGGGTGAATGATGACTGCTAACTTATGCAAACCTTGAAGGGATAACCTTTTAAGAATTTTAGGAGAAAATTTATGAACCTTATAGCACGTGGAAGGAGGTTCTGTAGATGCACTAAATAACACACACATCCACGTGTATGGTTTTGAAGAAACGATGCTTTGTTTTTTCAATCTCGTGTGGTTTTACTGGATCTTGTGAATAAGCCAATAAGGTAATAACTAGTGAGAAATGGGAGTAGTTTGTGTGTGCCTTTTCTACTATTGCAGTCCCACATTTACCCACTTTTTTGTCACCTACTAAATGAAAATGATTTAGTATACTGACAAAGAATCACAGCCTGTATGAAAACTACTTTTCTTATCATATTTGTAATGACTAATGGGTACAGTTATATATAGTGCTTTCCTCATTTCAGTTTCTTGAAATAGGTCATGAAATTTTGCTATTAATGTTTGCTTTTGAGGGTGATTACTTGGGCTTAAAGAGATTGTCCCATGAAATAAATGTATGTGTACAAAACAAGAACACAGACACACACAATAAAGGCAAGTATTGAGGATGTTTTGGTTTGCATTTTGTAGGAGAGACTGATTCAGTGGTGATTAGTGTTTTGGAGAAGAAGGTAACGCTGACTTGTACGTATCCAGATGTTGATAGACTGGGCGGACGACAACTTGCCCACCCGACTTCATGGACCAAGCTTCCTCTCATTCTTCGACTCTTTCGCCCCATTTGCACTTGACTCCAAAGTTCAAACATTCACACACCAAAAAGAGAGTTCATACACATGCCAAATTTACTAGTATACTTGTTTAGTAGTTATTACCACATTTTGATTGCAGATGTATATAACATTCTGATTATGTTTAGAACGTGATGATGATTCACACAGATGAACTGTATTCCAAGGTTTATTACAATCTCTCTCTTTTTCTTTTTTGTTGATTTCATTATGAGTTTTAAGTTTCCCAGTTGTGGAGATGCTTCCTTGGTAATGAATACAACACTTGTGCTTTTTACAAGGCAAGAAAAAGTTAAGGTATATGAACAAATCAAGACATCCTTAAAGCTTCTTAACCTTGGATAGAATTAGAATATTCCTTGTTGTAAGAAACAAACTTCTTCATAGAAACACCAACAATATCAAGAATCATGATCTTTCAACACAGAAAAAGTCCAGTTCTTTGTTGTTGTTCCCTCCTTTTCTCCACAACTTTATTGGGACAATTAAACAGCTACTAAACTGGGATCTCATCAAAGTTCTATGTCAGGAGAGGCAAGAATCTTCCTAACCAGTTTGATGTCACAAAATCACTACATTCTCACCTGATTCGTGTTTCGTTTTCTTGTCAAGAACAGGTTCACTTCATGGTGATGAGGATGAACCTTGACTGCAATGCTTGTTGTAAGAAGTTGAGAAGAATCCTACTAAGGATGAAAGGTAATAGAGACTATTTGGATGAGCAACTCAATTGTCCGTGTTTATATACTAACCACTAGCACTAAGAATTCATCTCTCCTTTTCTGCATTCACTTGAAGAAATAGAGACACATATGATTGAGAAACAACAGAACACAGTAAGCGTTTATGGACGATTCGTTCCAGCAAATGTTGCGATAAAGATAAAGAAAAAGATGAAACGTCGTGTTGAGATTCTGGAAATTCAAGAAGTCAGCCATGATGATGATCATCATCATCATGTAGAACAAATGCCCCTTGTATTTGCACAACCTGTTTAGTGAAGAAAACTGATAGCTATAGACCATTTTCATGTAGTTTATAACCATAATATGTTGCTATATACATATTTGGATACACGATCATGTAAATAGAGTGATGGCAATTAATGCTAAATTTGAAAAGAAAATGATTTTATTTGTACAACTATAGTCGTCAAATATCTACGGTTCTATTAATTTTATTAATTTGTTTATCATAGATCATCCATGTAAGAGAGAAATAAAAACTAAATTCTCAATGAAAAAGTGGGGTGCAAACTGAAAAGTATAAAACATGAGGGGTGTGTTTGGATATATATAAAAGTAAGGCTAATCATATATATTACCAAAAGTTTTGGAGCAAATTGTAAATCTTTCACGTTACGTTTACATTATCTAAAAACCTCCCCGTAAAATCGAATTTGGTTGCGAAGTATTTGATATTTCATCAACAAACAAATCCCAAACCTTACCCTAACCCTAATTTAATATCTCTTCCGCAATCAGAATTTCGTCGTTTGACATCGTTAGAGCTAATGGCCGGTGATTCGATCGAACCGACGCGCCGGAAGCACCATCGATCTTCCTCCACCGATGATGCCGAGGAGCGTTCAAAACGCCGCAAGCACCGACACCATCGTCATCGCCATCACCATCGGCATCGGAGCAGTAAAGAAAAAGAAGAAACAACTGGGATTTCTGGGGAAGAATTGGAAAGTGAGAAAATTGATGATGTTGAGGCTGAAGACAGGAAATTGGAGAGTACGGGTGAGGACGGCGTTCGTTCCTTGGGCGAAGTGTCGGTAAAGCGTGATTCGGGATTTGCGGGGGTGGATTACGAGATGGAGGAAGGAGAGATCGTGGAGGATGATGGTTTGGTTGATTTATCTAATGAGGGTTCTGAAAAGTCGAAGAAAAATTTGCATACAGAATTTGAGTTTGGGGAACTTAAGACTGACAGATGTGATGATTTTAACATGGTGTGTTCAGATTCCCCTCATTCTTTCTTTACATGTTCTTTTCCATGTTGTCATTCATTGAACTGTGGCTCTTTTGGATTCTTATTGCGTCTACTTAATTTGCTGGGGGAAAATGATCGGATAAAATGTTCACACCCAACTTTTTTCTAATTTCAACACAAGTCCATTAGGTACTTGAAATCCTTTTGGATTACATGTTTATTGTAATGTTTCCAGAACTTATCTAGTTATCTTTCTGTAATTAGGCTTTTGAAAACCAGGACATCACCCGTTTCATAACTATCTAAAATGTTTGTTGCCATGAGCTTCTGATGAAATTTGTAATGACTCTAAATAATCAGCTTTCACCAAATATTCCTGGTGCATTAAACGGCCATGAAAAACTTTATCAATAGGGATCTTTGCACCCGTAATTACACTTTGTTTCAGGCAAAGTTTTTCCTAGGCGTTCTCACTTTCCAGAAGACTGAAATGATGGCTTTCAATTTATTGTAAGACTAGTTACATGTATAAAGCTTTTTTGCTAGCATTGTCAGCTTTAAGTGTGGTGATGGTTTATTGAGTAATACTTCCCTTCTTTTTTTTTTTCTTTACAGGGAATTAATGAAGAGGATGTGGAAGGAGTCTATGAAAAATCAAGGAAACTTGGGAAGGAGAGAGTAGATGGCAAAGAAAGTGGTGAGATGGACCCTGAGAGATTTTGTAATTCCAAGGGTCTTGCAAATGGGGATTATCTACAGAAATATGAGAAAGTTGACGATGCAATTCTCTCTAAAGATGGCAAGTGGATTAGAAACTTTGATGATGAAGTTGATCAAAGAAGCGTGAGGAAACCGTCATCTTCTGAGAAAATGCCCTTTAGTGTTTCACGAGCTTACTCTCAGGGAAATCATTTGAAAGAAAGTCCTTACAGTAATTTATCGAAGTCACCTGATTGGTCCAGGGGAAGATCTCGGTCCCGAAGTATTGTACGAGAAGCTTCTGTGGATGACCCCTATTGTGTAGAGAGAAAACATCAGAGTGTGTCTGATGATGAAAGGGCGAGCGCACATGTCAACAAGTACAGACACAACAGCAGAGGTGATGTGAAGGAGAAAGAAAGGGAACATAGTTCCAGCAGATATTTGGAGAGAATAGAAAGGCATTCTAGTAGGGAGACCCATAGCATATATAGGGAGGGTAGCAGGGAGAGAGATAGAACTAGAGAAAAAGAACGGGAGAAGGACAGGGAAAGAGAAAGAAACAAACCCAGAGATCGATATAGAGAGGATAGGGAAGAGTTTCTGAATGACAGGTCAAGAGACAGGGACAAAGATAGAGATATGGAAAGGGAGAGGGGTAGAGAAAGGGAGAGGAGTGTTAGGGATAGGGAGAGGGATAGGGAGCGTGAGAGGGAGCGGGAGCGTGAGAGGGAGAGGAACAACGATAGGGATAGAGGTAAAGAATCGTTTAGAGATGGCAGGAGAGCTAGAAGCAGAGATAAGGGTAATGATGTCGATCGGTTAAGCAGACGCCAAAAATATAGTAAGGAGGAAGATGATTACAGAGATAGGCGTAATGATTCCAGACCAAGAAGAAATTCTGAAGATTACCGTATAGATAGAACAAGGAGAAGTGGTCTAGAAAATGAAAGCTTCAATGATAAACAAGAGGAGCTGGGTAATGGGAATCTTGAAAGGTATATTTTGTTTTCAAAGAAATTAGTTAGTTCCAAGGAATATTCCCTTTCACTTCTTAAACTTTTGTGTTTTGGATGGTGCCAGAGATGATGACAGACAAGAAGACTATCAAGAAAAGATTGTTATGCAACTTGCAGAGCAGGAAGAGGATGAGCTCGAGAGAATTAAGGAGGAAAGTAGAAGACGCAGGCAAGCTATCCTTGAAAAGCACAAAAATAAACCGCAACAACTTGAAACACGCTCACAAGATATTGGTAAGATGCTGTCACACAATTGTTGCTTTTAGTATTTCTTTTGCAATCTGAAGTTTGAGCACTTTGGCTGACTTACAATAAGTTGTTTGTTGAGCTTGAGCTTCATGTCTGAATTATCATTGTTCATTATTCAATAATACTAATTATGCCTGTCTAGGAAGTTCTTTATTGTTGAGGATCACTTATCTCATTTTTTATTTCTTCTGTATGGCATTCTCTGAAGGAAAATCATCTTGCATTCAGCGATGAATTATAGTCTTTAACTTGTCTAGTGGATGGATGTTTTCTTCTTTTCTTCTGATGATGTTATGTTTGTCTAATTCGTGCTTTTTATGAGTCAGTAATGGATCAAGTGAAAGTGCCTACTGCTCAAGTGGCATCTGTTGAAGTTGCATTAGAAAAATCCGACAATCAGGTGGAAGGGGCAGATATCTACATTCCTGAGCCATCCTTTGCTGTGGGGAAATCACCTTCGCAAAATGGTCTTTCAGCTGTTCAGATGCCCACTGGAACTATTGGACTAGGAGAGGGTTCCCCCAAGGTATTTCCATTGTGCTTGAATATCTATGTTCAGTCTCAGCAATTATTAATTTTACTTTTTCATTCACTTTTTGATAGGGAATGGTTGACAAGGGGCTATATTGTCTTATTAAACTTGAATCTTCCTATGCGTTGCATTTAATCTTTATGTTCTGACATCCCTCAATAATTAAATCAATTTCTTGAAAAATGCAGAGTGAGAGATCGGATGATATGTTTTGTGATGATATATTTGGAGAATCACCTGCTGGAGTTCGTAAATCGGTTAGTCTTGCAATTTACATTATTTTGCGTCTGATTTTCAGTTTTCTTTGGAATCATGTAAATTTATAGCCAGAGTCCATTGAATTTCCTAGTTCATGCCTGTGCTTTTCTCTCCATCAGCAGCTGGACTTGTCATTCTTGTTGTCACATTACGCTTTTATCCTCCAGTTAACTATTTGAAGAACACTGAGTCCCTAAACCTGTCATTTCATTCAACATAGAACATGTCCCTAGTTGATTTTTCAAAATTGAATCTTCTTTTTCTTTTTTTATGGGTCACCTATCAGATGAAAACTTTTTTCTACTTACATTTCATGCCTCTTAATTATACGGTGTATTTTTTGAAGTAATTCTTCTTTTTAAGTCTTTTTCTGTGAATCAAATACTTTACACAGGGTAAAGGAGATGGTATAGCTGTTGACAAAAGTGGACTTCATGACAATTGGGATGATGCAGAAGGTTACTATGGTATGGTCCTGACTGCTAATCTCTTCTGCTCTATACATGTGGCTTCATGTTGTATGTTGGTAGTTCTATGTAAAATAGATGGCATTCATCTTATCCTCGTAATTCTCTGAGATTTAGTTTATATATGATTATCACTATCCCTGCAATAATAGTTTCCTCGTGTTTCTAATATCCAGGATACCGTTTTGGGGAAGTACTTGATGGCCGATATGAGATAATAGCTGCCCATGGGAAAGGCGTATTTTCTATGGTCGTTCGTGCGAAGGATCTCAAGGCTAAGCCTAATGACCCTGAAGAAGTAGCAATCAAAATCATACGTAATAATGAAACAATGTGAGTGATTATCATGTTCCTGGTTTTGAGCTGTAAATGGATGTTTCAAGTGATTATTATTGACTTATGTGGTAGTCATATTGATATATGTTGGTTTTACCTTCATCTAGGTACAAGGCAGGTATGGAAGAATTGGTGATACTAAAGAAGTTAGTTGGTGCAGACCCAGAGAACAAGCGTCACTGTGTTCGTTTTCTTTCTACCTTCAAGTACCGGAATCATCTCTGTTTGGTTTTTGAATCACTTCATATGAATTTACGTGAGGTTCTCAAGAAATTTGGTCGTAATATTGGTCTGAAGCTTACAGCTGTGAGGGCATATGCTAAGCAACTTTTCATAGCATTAAAGCATCTGAAAAACTGTGGTGTTCTTCATTGTGATATCAAACCAGATAATATGCTGGTATGCAGTCAACATTTTCTTCATTTGTTTTGTTATATTCTTTATGCTTTCTTATATATGATTTTGATTTCCTTCATTGATCTGTATGCATTTCTCTCTGTAGGTGAACGAAGCAAAGAATGTGTTGAAACTTTGCGACTTTGGTAATGCCATGTTTGCTGGTAAAAATGAGATCACCCCCTACCTTGTTAGCCGTTTTTATCGTGCTCCTGAGATCAGTAAGTGTTTCGTCATTTGTGCTCTAATGCCTTCTATTGTTTCCTATATTTAGTTCTTTTAATTGTTTGGTCTGCTAAGTTATTTGTTTTCTTTATCTGTAGTTCTAGGACTTCCATATGACCATCCCATGGATATATGGTCAGTTGGTTGCTGCTTGTTTGAGCTTTACACTGGGAAAGTCCTATTTCCTGGTCCGACCAATAATGACATGCTTCGTCTTCACATGGAATTGAAAGGTCCTTTCCCAAAAAAGATGCTTCGGAAGGTTAGGACAGTGATATTTAATTTGTCTTGGGAGTCTGGGACAACTCATTCTCATTGATTTCTGCATTGGCATCTTCTGGTTATGGGTCCTTACTTCCTACTTGTTTCAGGGAGCATTTACAGACCAACACTTTGACCAGGATTTAAATTTTCTTGCAATAGATGAGGATCCTGTCTCAAAGAAGGTTAGTATGCTACTTATCTTATTTTTTCTATGGATTGTCAAAACTCGTCTGATGTTGAATATAATGGATATCTGTTTTTTTGTTTTAAAATTGTTCACTCTCTGGCTGCAGGCAATTAGGAGACTGGTTGTGAATATCAAACCGAAAGACTTTGGCACTTTAATTTCGGGGTCTCCTGGTGAGGATCCTAAAATGGTAGCTAACTTTAGAGATCTTATGGAAAAAACTTTCGTCCTGGATCCAGACAAGAGATTGAATGTTTCACAGGCTTTAAGCCATCCTTTCATCACGGGCAAGTGAACCATGATGCTGATTCTATGACTACAGAACTGCTGTTGAATTAGAAACTTAATACATTTTGATCTCGTCTCAATACTGAATTATCTAATTGGACATTTATCTGTCTTTGTCTTCTGTATGGGAGCAAGAATTCAGGAGACAGTGACTGGGGCATGATTGAAGTTCTTAGAGATGATCTTGGGGAGGGCAGTTAACGTGGAGTTCTTTCCATGGATTGTTTTCTGTTTCTATTGTAAGAAACTCACTGAAGGCGTTTCACTTTGTTTGTACTATTTCTTAATGATGACAGTCAAGAAAGCGTTTCACGTCGTCTTTCTTTTCTTTTTTTATTACTATTTACTTTTACACACTGGACCTGATATTAGAAGTTATATCGGAGGCATTATTTGTCTCAGTATAGATATCAGAAAACGAATACCTCCACTATTTATAAGCATAAAAAGTGTGATGAGTATTGTGATTGTGGTTCTGTTTTGGGATCTAATTTGGAAATTGCTTTAGATGTTTCATGTACATGCCTCACTGTTATATACTTTTATTATCCCAGGTGGTGAATTCTAATCATGGATGTTTCCCTTCTTAATTTGGGAAATGCTGCTAATTATTCTGCTAGATTGTTTGTTTACTTTCTTCCTATATTCTGCTGTGGAGCTTTTGGGTTCTGGAGAGTCTAATCTTATTTTTCATTCAGGATATCTTCCTATGCTATGAGGAAATCATCAGTGGTTTAGATGATAAAGGCACTCTGGAGAAGGTACCTTGGTTTGTTTCTTAGGAGTTTTAAGTGTGGAGCCTTTGAGAACTAACACCTTTTGTATCTGAATTACTTGAATTACTTGCTAGGATACTTTAGTGTTGTGAGTGGTTAATTTGACTGCCTTAAGTTCTGTTTTTTAAAATTATTTTTTAATGTAAAAATGTTTCAGAATCGTGAGGCACTGCTCACAACAAATTCATTTTTCTCCTTTCTAATGGTCTTTGGTTGGGGGGTGGTATGAGTTATTTTGAATGCTTGTTTTATGTTTTATGTACTTAATTGTTTTGCTTGTGCTTTTTGTCACACCATATGTTTCTTCTTTTTTGGAATATTGGAGTCATTTAGTTGTTTCTTCTATTTACAAAATTTAAAAGTATATATCATAAAGTTGTTATACGTCTGATCCATGGTTTGGTTGTTCTGGAGGAATTGTATGCCCCGGAGATGTTCGGATGCTGCGTTGAAGTGTAATTACATTTCTGTAAGTTGCACAAGTTTTATATCTTCTGTTGTCTTTTCTGCTTCCAGTCACTAGGTAACATTGGAAATTAGTTATAACCTCTATTTTTGCTTTTGTAGGGTTGAGCATCACACTTCATCTCTGGTGAGTATCCCTATTTTGTTATTGTCCTACAATGGCTGCATTAGCTGGTAGGCTGGTTAGTGATGCTAAGATCTTCTTAGCAGTCTATTATTCATTCATTTCTTTTAAGAAAATTTTCACTTGGTCAAATAGCGTTTGATCTACCATTCCTATGATTTCCACGTCCATGCTGGTGAAAATATGAAGAGATATAGAGTATTTTGAGACTGCTTATCACTCCATTATTCCAATCAGGGAACTGTAAGCAAATTTTCTTTTATGGGATTGAACATGTTATTAGGGGGTGTTTAGTCCGCCCTCTATCGCTTGTAGTGACTAGAGAGTTATTAATCAGGGTTGAAAGGCGATCAAGGAGGCCTAAAAAAGAAAGTACTAAAAAAAGTCATGTTCTACTTCACTATAAATTAGAACATGTGTTTTCATCAACACTGAATATGATCCGTTAACCAAATTCACGTTGTGGGATGAAGCCATGAAGGCCTAAATTGTTGCATATGAGGTAGAATGGTCTTGAATAAAAGGGGTGGGGGATGGGGGTGCTTGATAGGGTTGTTTGAGGAAGGTTGAACTAGAAAGGAAAGAAAGGTGGCTGATTGGTTGTGGAATCATTTGTCTATTTTGACTTACTTATCCTACTTTCACCCTTCCATGTGGGGGAATGAAAATTATTTCCGTTACCTATTCTCCACCATCATTATCCATTATACTGTTCCCATTTCCATTCTCACTTAGTTAATGAGTAGCCCCTTAATGTGGCACCTTAGTTTTTTTGTATGTATAGGAGAATAGTCTCTGAGACATGGTAATTCAGTAGTGGGGACAAAACCACTCATCTCATTTTGAAGGGCCTAGGTTTATGTGATGACCGTTCTGGGATGCTTTTGGAACTGTCACACTCTTGGTGCATATACATGTTTTGAGTCGGTATTATTAATTATTTCAAGCATGGAGTGTTTTGTGAATGCATATCCAGTTGTGCTGTGAGAAGTAGGAATCTGGTGGTTGAGATGATTTAACTTGTACTGTTTTAGCTCATATTTTTGTTGTCAGTGTTGTGTAGCTTATCTGAAGAATGCATAAACAATTGTGCAGTATACTTCCTCTTCCGTACCTCACATTTACAAGTGGCCTTATGTATCGGTTTTCTTACCTTCTCTTCTTTAATAATCTTTTGACCTTAAAAATTAATAACGGTGAACCTGTATAATAGTTGATAGATCCTTTGAGCTGTTAATTATAATGTTTATGCATTTCATTCACTTTCATTCTAACATGGTTCCAAAATCCAATACGATTGTTTGAACATTATCTTGGAAACATATAGTTATTTTATCTTAGATAAGAATAATAAAGGCGCGATCATCCCTTCCTCCATTGGTGATGAACTGATGGCAAATGGTAAGGTTTGAATTCTTTCATCGGTTTCCAATGGTCAATGGCTTTTTGTATTGAGGGGGGTTTCATTGTGGAAACTGGAAACCATGATTTTTTCGACTAAATTTAATACTGAAAGTTGTATTTTGTAGTTTGAAGTTATGAGGAGAGACTTGATGTCCCTGGGTTTCGATATCGTGTTTCTATGGTACTTGTATCAGTGTATATAACACATGCATCACGTTTTTTTTTAATGTATCCTATGGAATAATATTTTGCTGCCTGGAAAATCTCTCTTGGTTTGGATTCATTCTATAACAAATTTAAAATACATCCTTTCACTTTTAACTATATATATGGATTCGAAATCTTCTTAATACATGACACTCGTTTAAATATTCTCAAGAGCTACTCTCTTTCAAATTTATTCCTGTGCTATTTTTCAGGATTATGATATTAATATCTAATACTCAATTCAAAGTTGATTAGTTTTCTTAAAGCTCGGAGGTATTTCAACATCTCATTTTTCATTTATAATTTAATCCTATTCTTCTTCAACTTATTATAAACGTAAGTAAATAATATTGATAAAGATCCTAAAAACTAACGCAAGAAGTCAATATATGTTTGTTCAAATTTCCAAGTAGCCCTAATTTCAGTCAAATGATTAAGTCATTTTGAAAAAGCTCATTTACTTCTAAGAAATGTGTTTGCTTTAATACACAACTAAAAACAGAGACGTGAAGTAAAGAGTTGTTAGTATAATCCATAATCCACTCCCATCCTAAAAACAATTTAAACAATTTAATCTCTGACAAGAACAGCAGAACATCAACTAAAACTTAATATCAAAATGCTTTAATAGAAGCCATGCATAGAAATGTAGGCAACGTAGTAGCTCCCACATTGAAAAGTTCTTACATCCTTCATCTACGAAATAAACAACACATCTGAAAATCTCACATCCCTTCAGATGTACAAAATAAACTACATCACATCTGAAAATCTTATATGTGCGGTTAGTAAATGGGGTGCTCTTTAAAGCTTAGTTGCATCGGGCTCGCTTCTTGCCACTATGCATCAAGTCGTCAAAGGATTGCAAGCTTACACCCACATCTTCATCGTATTCGATGTCAAGTTCCTCCTTTTGAATTAAGAATAATCGTGATGAAGAAATCTAAGCAAGTAAGAAATGAAACATTAACCAACAAAGCTGACGAAGTACCTTAAATTCTTTAAGATTCTTGGGGGAGTTCTCAGTAATTGCATCCCAGATGTCTTTGAACATTCTCTTGCGCCTTCTCCAGTGACTCATCATATCCATGTACGTCTTTTCCACAACCTGACGTTGTTCTGGACTCACTAAAGTTACTCCTTTTCTCAGCTTGATCAACTTTTCCTCCATTTGCTTAACCTGTAAATTGTTACGAGCTCATGAACAATATGCTCGACGCTGTCTAGTAGAAGGCTTATTAATTTCACGTCGCATTGCTCACCTCATTTTCCAGTTGAACTTTTCTACCATGTATCTCCTCCAATGTCAAATTTGATTGCAGGGCCTTGATCTCTGCCATAAGTTGTAGAAGATCAGATTATAAAACAAAGAGCTGTTTTGGGTTACAAAATAATCTAGGCAGAAAAAGTGAAAAGCATCCTACATCGTGGAAAGTACAACTAATTGGATACTATACCCTCTTCAATTAGATCATTGGATATGGACTTGGAGTCTGATGACCCTCAATGAAGTGATCATGTTTTTTTGAGCGATAAATCACAGTAAACTTTAACATCAACAATAAATCGTGAAATGAAGATTGCAGAATAATGGATTCAAGGCAATTTAGTGCGGTGTCAATAGTCTCTCATTTGGAAAAACAGAACGATTAAAAGAGAAAGTAAAGAATATATACCTCCTTCAACCTCAGCAATAGCTTTCTTCTGCTGAGAAAGCTGTTCTTGGAGTTTCGAGTTTTCTTCTTTCATCTGATTGAGTTCTTCAGTGTTTGGGATGTCGAACTGGTCTTGCCTAGCCACGTATATTTTCTGCTTGCCATATTCTTTGAATGATATTTTCCCATTATCTGCAAGGCTATCCAATGCTTTTTGTATGGCAGCCTTTTTCAGATTAAACTTTTGCAATGAATCTGCCACATTCTGCGAATTCAAAGGCCTGTTTTGCTGCATAAAGGATAAACAATCTCCATTGTGGTTACAAATCATACCTTCATGCTTACATAATGGATTGATCTTAAACTAACTTCACCACTGCATAAATTACAAGAAAACTGAAGGGGAAAATAAAAAGAAGGATGGAAGAAACCGAGAATTATTCCCAGAAAACTGATTTTACACAGACAGCTCAATCAGCACCATTTCTGTTCCACATTTCCAGAACTATAAAATAACTAATAAATCTACAACAAGAAGCAATCCAGAAAAAAATGAAACCACCACAATAATCTGACAGCATCACGAAATAAACAAAAATATATGGATGAAACTCACCTCATTCACGTAGTTGAGCACGATTCCTGTAAATAAACACAAAGAATCAAAAGCTTTAGATTCGCTGTTGACGCCATTGACGCCACTTCTCATGTATAATAACCGTATGTATATCACCATATGCTTACCTTCAGTGCTATCGGGTTTGGGCGCCATTGATTGCACTGCTTAGAGAGCGAGAAAATCTCTCTTGCGGATACCAAACTTGCTGCGCACAATTGAGTTTTGAATTTATTTTAGAGGAAATGGCTGCGCGCCTCCGCCAATCTTAATACGACGACGTATCAATAACCACAGTGACTCACGATTTAAGTTGAAATTGGAGGAACTGGACCAAAAGTAACTGAAGACGTTCAATGAATGAAACGATGCCACGTAGGCCATCACCACCCAACTGCTAACCGCACCAGTCGATCGCATGATTGGATCATTGCAGAGGTAAAAGCATAATCCCAATCGCCGTCGCTGTCGCTGTCGCCGCCACCGGAGTATAGTTACAGATGCTATCCGCTGGGCTAACATTATGCAGCTCCAGGCCTGCACCGGCACTAAATTTCACTTCACTCAAATCGTTGAGAAATCCCAATTATAGAACCCCTGTCCGGTTTTCTGATGGAAGATCAAATTATGTTGCTCTTAACGCCGATGACCGGATGAAGTGGCATAGTCTATCCTTATCTGATACATTTGGTCGCCGATTGATTTCTCATCGGAAGTTCATTTCTAGCACGACTGCCGCCACAAGCGGCGGCGGGGATTCTGTGCCGGAGTTGGATGATGATGCGAGGAGACTACTTCAGGCTTTACTGTGGGTAGCTGAGGGTGTTTACATCATTTGGCTCTTCTTACTTCCCTTTGCTCCTGTAAGTGCTGCTGTTATGCCAATTTTTTCTTTTTTCTGCAAACTTTTTTAGTTTCACATTTTCTTGAATGCTATGCAGGGGGATCCTGTTTGGGCCATCAGTTCAGACACAATCACCTCTTTGATAGGCCTTTCTCTCAATTTCTTCTTCATCTTGCCTTTGTCAAACTCTGGTACTATACTTTTCGGTTGCATTGTGATGCTATTCCATTCCTCAGTATTTGAATGTGATATCATCTTTGTTGCCATATAATGTTTAGTGTAAGTATCTTGATCATATGTGAAACTGAACTTTGGCAGAGTAGTTGGTATTCATCTGATTGAGGCTCCGGTTCTTCATCCGGTGAGGGTTACATATGCAGCTAACTATTTACATCTTAATTCTATCACTCTCTTGATTTGAACTTGTTCAGGATTCTTCTATCTTCTATAACTCAGATGTCTGAAGGCTTGTTCAACTTCGTAATTGCGTGGACATTGATGTTTGCCCCTCTGTTGTACACTGATAAAAGGAGAGACAGATACAAGGGATCGCTTGATGTGCTATGGGGCTTTCAGATGTTCCTCACAAACAGTATGATTCACAACTCATAATTGTGCTCCCCAAATTCTGTCTGAATCAAGAATGCTTATTTGAGTTCAGACTAGGAAAACATAGCTAAGAAAATTGGCTACTTTGGCCCAAGTGTTGTTTATATGATTGTGATAACTTCTTGATCTCTTGTTACTTCCTTTACTCTGCAGCATTCTTAATTCCTTACATGGCCATACGTCTGAATGAGGCGAACGGGGAATACACTCCAAGAAAGGCCTCTGCACTCGGTTCAGTCATGACAAAAGGAGCACCTATTGTTGGACTGGTTGGTGGGATTGTTTGTTTGTTATCAATACTATGGGCCATTTATGGCCGGGTAGATGGTGGATATGGTGATCTGCGAGAAAGATGGGAGTTCTTGCTAAGCTATTTAGGGTCCGAAAGACTTGCCTATGCTTTCATTTGGGATATTTGCCTTTACACAGTTTTCCAGCCATGGTTGATAGGAGAGAACCTAGAAAACATTCAAAAAGACAAGATTGCTTTACTTAGCTTTCTTAGATTTGTCCCAGTAGTTGGCCTAATTGCCTACTGTCTCTGCTTAGATGCTGTTGGCAATAAGAATTGAGACATAGCCTAGAACATTACTTACAAAACATTGTATTTGTACCTCAATCTCTTCAATATTACATAAACTAGTGCAATTTCTCTCTTCTTTTCAGTTAAGCAATCATGCAGGGAACTCAATACTCAAGGCACAAAGCTGTATAGAAATTCAATTCAGAAGTCAGAATATTACAAGAAAGGTGGGGAAATTGTCACAAACAAGCATTGTAGAAAGAGTGATCAGGACAAATTGCCACCACTCTGTTGCCAAAGATTGATGATATCAGTGGCCTGATTGAGAAGAATGATCATTTTCTTCTGGGATATCCATGGTTTGCTCTCTAGAGTAGCCTTGAGCTCTTCCCATGCATCTTTTCTTGGCCAAAAGAAGTAAGGACTCAATGGGACAGTGCCATGTCCAGGTATGTGTTGATCCAGGGCTAGTCCTATGTTCTTTTCCATCCATACGAACTTCAACACTAATCGTGGCTTCTCCATTGCTTTCACCTCTACTCCCACCACCTGCAAATTTTAAAAAAACATCAACTCACTTTCTGCTTCTCATCATCTTCATTCATTTATCACAAGGGTATCCAAGGAAACAATGTTAATGCAATATCTAATGTTTACTAGAAGCTATTAGGGTTTTATAACTTATATCTCAATTCCAAAATGAGAGAAAACGTTTATAATAAAAGCAATGGCCATACAATTCCTGAAGTTGGATATAAAAAAGGGAGTAATTCGAACCTCAGTTTCTTCAGAAAGTTCAATGTCGGCGATTTCGTCTGTGGCGGTGGCGGCGGCGGCGGCGGCGGCGGCGGGCCTTTGAAGTTTCCTATTAGGCTTAATTTTGAGTTGAAATTTTGGTAATGAATGGAATCGGGAAGTTGTGAGATTCACAGAAATTGAGGTTTTGAAAGGTGCAGAGGTTAGATTCTCGAAAACAGAGGATGGACAACTTGTTAAGCTGCCCCTTACGCTTGCCTGAACTGCCATGGATAACATTTTCTCTTCTGTTCTTCGCACACAGTGTAGAGAGAGAGAGAGAGAGAGAGAGAGAAGAGGAGGAGGAGAGGGTAATTTCTACAGGTGATGGGATAAGGTACTGAATCTAATGGAATAAATGGACATGGGCCTATATATATTGGGCTGTACTTAGTTATCTTAATTGGGCTTGACCCAAACTAACTGAATAAGCCCATACGGACTTCAGATACTTGGGCTTCTGCTCAGTGGGGGTGTTTGTTAGATATGTTTAGGCTAGAATAAGTTTGATAACTAACCTAACAAGAAGTTTAGCAGATAGGAATCCAATCTCGGTTTAACAAAAGGTCCGGGTTTAGCCCTTGTGTATGTGTAGGATTAGATGGAGGTTTACAAACCCACCAAACTTGGTGGGTTAACTTTAGACCCAACAGTAATTTGGTGAAATTACCAGGATATCCTTACTGTTTGTATTTTTATGTCCATTTTGCCCTCCAATACATATATAATTACATATCTGCCACAATATATATAAGTGAAACCCTAGGATTTGGCCCACCCTTTCCATCTTCCCCGATCTCCACCTCTCGACTCCGAAGATGAACGACGACCACCAGTGATCTAATCCACACGACGACCCAATTTCTGACAACCTGAAAGGCACCAGTACAAAACTTGTAAGAAACGCCTCCGTCTCCATTCAGTACAATCGAGCTGTTTGTGAAAAATTCCAACAAATCGAAGAATCTGTGGCGGCGAATCGATTGTGAAGTCTCAGTGTCAAAAACAGGTGAGTCATTTTCCCTATCTTATCCCCATCTTCTGATCTTATCCCGGAGACCTTGGAATACTTTTTCGGGTTTGGTCCATTCTGGGTCCTGCCCATCAGACCGAACCCATCGCACTCCGGTTTGGTGACCATGAAATATTTTTCCATGTTTGGTCCATTCCGGGTCCTGCCCAATGAGCCAAACCCATGCGTACACCGGTCCGGTGGTAACCGGATCTGCTAAAGGATGCCAGTTGAATTTGGATAGTGTATTGTTGACTCAAATTTAGCCAAAGTATATTAGTGATCGATCCATCAATTAAAAACTCAGATTTTTCAAAACCAAATTTTCTATAAACCATGAGCATTATTTATATGTATGTAGATGGAAAGAATAGGAAACTTCGATTTTCAGATTCGATGATCGATCCATTCAAAAGATGAGATGTTTGAATAATTGCTACAATATTAAAGTGGAAGAATCGATATTACCGGATTATAAGGTCGAGGCTTCAACGTGAATGGTCGGCGAGGCCGTTGGAGGAGTTCACCCCGAGGGTGATCGACAAAACAAAATGCCTAATCCCACCTTTGCGAAGCAGGATCTGTAAGATTCCTCATCTTTATGGTTTTTAACATTTGTTTTACTAAAATTGCAATAGTTTAATAATTTTTAATTGGGAGGTTAGGAATGTAATTTCACAGTTTTTATCCATAAAAACAAACATACCAAACAACAATTTAAAAACAAATCAACTTTAACAAACCTTATATCATCCATACCAAACATAAAATTTTATCAAACCCACTACAAAACTTATTTACCAAACATATTTTTTTTCAACTATGAACATTACAATCTCATACAACTTATCAATCTCAATCAATCCATAGCACCGTACCGAACGACCCCATATGAGGTTTTGCCTTAGTTTCATAACTTTTTAAGGGCCCATTTGGTTCGAAGGTTAGGTTTAGATTGGATTGTAATAATTTCGGGCTTTTTACTGTTCATGCAGTATAATTTGATGTTTGGTGTGGAGGTTTTTGGGATGAGTTTAGTTGTAATATGTGTTTGGTATTAATGTTTATAAAGTGTATTGTTTATAAATTTGTGTTTGGTATATAGGTTGGGTTTGATATATTAGGACAAATGACCAAAATACCCCTTAATTATAATAATGGAAAAGGAAAATAGTAAAGTTGATTTTTCTTCATTCTCTTCAACCCATTTGGCAGAGGTTAGAAGATTCAACTCCGAAAGAGAAATCAGAGGGATTTAGTGTGTAGAATTGTCTCTCAAATTCGGCTAAAGGCACGACTTCTTCTTCGAGCTTGATCCCCCATTCCTATGGAAGTCCGACTATGAAGCTCTCAGCTCGATTTTGAGAAGTTCCCCAGCAAGTTTCTACTTCGTCGATGCATTTTTTAAGAGTAAGACTAATTCCCCAAATGATTAGAACGTAGTAGAAATATTGCAATGTTGAAATTTTCGAAGTTAATCGAGTGGATTTTGTTTGTCCATATCTTATTATTTCGGTCGAATGTAATTTATTGCAAAGGATTCACCCAGATCTGAGATTTCAATCGAATCAACCTCGTCGAGCACTTTGTTATCCGACTCCATCACAAATCCCTGATATTTTGTGGAGAAATCTTGCAAAATGTCCAGTAGGTATTATTCAAAAGCTTCATTTATGAATAAAGATGAATGAATGATTCTTAGCTGCCTAATTATGTTGTATCTGAGGTTTTAGAATGAAAGAAATGAGATGGATTAAGAATTGCCTAGTGATACTGAGATGCTTAATTAAATAAAATGAGGTTGCCTGCTCCCTAATTAAACGTGGGTCTTCATTATTTTCTGCCTAATTCAAAAGATTCTTTTAAGAATGAAAGAAACCGTGATGGTTGCTATTTTTCTGCTTACTTACTGCTTCTTGTTGTAAACATATCACTTAGCTCCACTTGGATTCCTTGCGGAGGTTTGAGTGCGAGTTGTGAATCCCCGAATGTTGGTGTGTGTTGTCGACATTCGATACCATTGCAAATCCAAACTTCACGGACAAGAAATAATCCAATGCGACGTTTCATGTTTTGTCCTTTTCCTGGGGTATGATTTAATAATGTCGAATGTCCAAACTCCTTAAATGCTTTCTAAAGAGAGTCAGTCATTATGTATATATCTGATTATCAGATAGGATCACATATGTGAAACCAAAACCAAAAAACCCAAAATGCAGAGGACTAACTGAAAGCAAGAAGTTTGTTTAACAGCAATTACAAGTCTATCACATCTTTTGCAATGAGAATATGACTACACAGTTCAGATATCTTACGAATATGAGTAATAAATATTTGCAAATTGGACTAACTGAGAATATGAATAACTTATATTTCAAACACATATCTTATTGTTTGCAAATCTTCTTGAAACATGCATTTATATGTCCTTACAGTTGTTTCTCTTGACAAAAGTCTACTGCATAATAAGAGTTATTTTATTTCACAACATTTGCCAAAGGTATGAAAAGAAGAAGGACAGAGAACATGAACTTCAATTCCAGTACTCATGGACATTATGATATCGTTAATATATTCACATGAATGCAGATTACAACAGATAGTTAAAAACTTAGTTTCCCTGAGAACAACTACCATAAGCCAAAAGAGTTGAAAAAAACAAACATGACAGTAGTTGCCTAAGAATATCTGCAATTGGATGGATGATCTCTTGTGAAATGCAGTTTCTCCTCCAAGGCAATGCAATGAAAATTTGTTAAGGGAATGAATAAATTTAAAACACAAAAAATCTCCTAACATAATTCTTCAATTCGGCTTCTTAATGAACAACATGCCATATCTAATTAACAACATGTCATATCTAATCGGTATATACAGATCGAATCATAGTGTAACACTCAAACACTATAACGATTTCGAAACCTTAACTAATTTCCACAAAATCCAAAACAAAATCAAAACCCTAGCCCCTTTAACAAATTTGTATCCCTAACACATATGCGAACGGGTGTTCTCAAAATCAATGGATTATAATCAAACAAAAAAGTGTTATTATTCGAAGCTAAAGAATATCTTCAAATCGAAGTGTTATACCTCTATAATCAAACAAAGTTTAAACTAAAACCCTGTAATCATTTCATGGCTTACCTAGCGGAGGTCTTCAGAGGTGCGTCGCTGTCCTACAGCGGGACGCCTGTGCCGGTGATGGTGGTGGTGGATGGGCCGCAGGTGGTGAATTGAGGTGGGGTGTATGTTTGGTCGGTGGGTTTTTGCAATATATACAAGGGCACACTTAGTTTATTGGACATTGGAGGGCATATGTGTCATTTCGTGATGTACAGTAGGGGTGTTCTGGTAATTTCGTATGGGGTGCTGTTGGGGATAATTTAAACCCACCAAAAATGGTGGGTTTATACTCAAACCGGGCCAGCTTAAACCTGGGCCCAATACCATTGCACCAAACATCTGTTTGGGCTGGGTAATAAACTTAACCCAGCCCAAACACACACCAAACACACCCTAAATGTTGTAAATAATTTTAACCTTTTTAGTTTTTATATCTTTTAATTTCCCAACTTAATTTTATTATATATATCAATAAAATAAAGCATAAAATTGAAAAATGATGGAAAAATGAAAGAGATATATGGAAGAGAGATACATTAAAAAAGATTTGACAATTTGGAGTAGTAAAGGGTTGAAATGGTTGTAGTTTCTGTTTCAGATGTATGAAAAGGCAGCAGAGAGTTATTGATGTGGAAGTCTTTGTTTCTGGCCATGAAAGGACATGGCTGAACTGTTCATATGTTCCCATGTTCTTCTCCAATATATCAAAGGCTCTAATTTAGTTGGTTATATTAAGTCAACATACATACATAAACTCCATAACAAGATGAGCAAAGAAAGATTGCTTCCATATAGTGATCCAAAGAGGAATGGTGATGAGTCAAGTGGTTGCATTTCTTTCAGCTCGTTGAGACATAGATTGAAGCGGTTGTGGAATGATTCTCGTGATTTTTCCAAGAAGGTGTTGGAGACGGGACGCAATGATCCCAGAAAGGCCATATATGCCATCAAGATGGGCTCTGCATTAGCCCTTGTATCATTTTGCATATTTTGGAAACAGCCTAATTTTTCTTATGTCTCCGAGCATTCCATTTGGGCCATTCTCACTGTCATTGTCATGTTTGAGTTCAGTATAGGTGCCTACATACTATTTGCCTTCATCATTTTCATCTTGAATTGAGGTCATCAAACTTAGCCCTCATAACTACTTGCAGGTGCAACTTTCATCAAGGGATTCAATCGTGGATTGGGGACATTTTGTGCTGGAATGCTTGCGTTTCTCTTCGCTGAGCTATCAGTCTTATCTGGACCTTGGGAGAAAGTCGTTATTGTCATAAGCTTTTTCATCATTGGTTAGTCCATTCAACCATTCTTGAACTATTCCTTTTGCATGCTTTCTGAGTATATTTCTTTGGTTTTTCCAGGATCCTTTGCATCATATTTGAGACTGTTTCCGACAATGGCACCATACGATTACGGATACAGAGTTTTCGTACTTACATATTGTATACTTATGGTGGCTGGAAACAAAACTAGGGACTATAGAGTTGCAATTTTTACAAGATTGGTCCTATTTACTGTTGGTGCTGTTATCTGCTTCATCATCAACATCTTCATATACCCGATCTGGTCTGGGGACGATCTACACCGTCTGGTGGTGAATAATTTGAATGAATTGGCAGCTTCTTTGGAAGGTTTGATTTATACAAAACTCAAAAATTCCTCAAGTTCAATACAATTTCTAACTCCTGTGTAATTGCTAACCAGGTTGTGTCAATGGCTACTTGAGATATGATAACTACGAAAGACTAGCTCCCACTAGATTTATGGCTCAACCATTTAATGATCAGCTCTACCTGGGCTATAAATCAGTCATAGAATCTGCTAACAAAGAACAAACCTTGGTAAAAGAGTTGCATCTTTTTTCTTACATTGTTGCTTACCACTATTTGCCACCCCTTTTTAATACCAAGTGTAGTTAGGATTTGCAGTATGGGAGCCGCCACACGGGCGTTACAGAAAGCTTAGATATCCCTGGAAAACGTACGTGAAAGTAAGCGTTGCAGTTAGGCATTGTGCTTATACTGTGATGGCCCTCCATGGATGCATTTTATCAGAAATCCAGGTGAGTATAACCAAAATGTTATTGTCTTATAATCACTTGTAGTTATAGCCAAGAACTCAGCTTGCTTTGTCTGAATAGGCACCACCGGAGAAAAGACAGATTCTTCGTAGGCAGCTAGAAGAGGTAAGCACAGAGGGCTCAAAGGTTCTGAGAGAACTAGGTAACAAAATACAGAAAATGGAAAAACTAGGAACACTTAACAACATTCTTAAACAAGTTCAAAAGGCAGGTGAACAGTTGCAGAAGAAAATCGACCAAAGATCATTTCTTTTAGTCAATACTCAAAGCTGGGAACATGGAAACCATACTAAGGATTTGCAGATGGGCTTCAAATCTTCAAGAGGAACAGCAATCCATGCACAATCTTCTCCTTTAATACTCGGCCCAAGATTGCCAGACAGAGATTTGGCTAAGGAAAATCTGAGGAAGTATGTTCCATGGCCATCTTGGATTTCATTTGAAGGTGATGATCTGATCAAAGAAGATGAAATTAAAACTTATCAAAGCGCGAGCGCCTTGTCTCTAGCTACGTTTGCTTCGCTTCTCATCGAGTTCGTGGCCAGGCTTCAGAATGTGGTGGATTGCTTTGAAGAGCTGAGTGAAAAAGCAGAGTTTAAGGATCCTAATAGCAATATTGTTTTGAGAAAGAGTGTTGGTTTTTGGGCAAGACTCTTTAGGTGATTCTTGTTTAAGAGTTGATTTTTTATTTTTTGTATAGTTTGGCTTGTTCCAAGTTGCAAGATTTAATGTATCTTGTAGATAGATGTCAGTTTAGTTGTGTGGAATTGATGTTTGAGTTCTTGAATACATATGAACTTTTTTTTATTAAATAGATTGAATGATTGTGGATCCACATATAGATTCATATGCACCAATCTCTTCATTCCATATGCATAAATTTGTTGAACTAATTTTATATGGATTAGTGATGGTTGGTTGATCTCTGAGCAAATAAAATAAAATTGGGATGTTAAAGAAAAGTTTAAAATTGATTTCATCGAAATATTATTATAAAGTATCAAAATACTGACTATCAACCTTTAAAAAAATGTGGACTAGATAAATTGAAATGTTTGATATCTAACTCTTGAAAAATATATATTTACATGAGAAACATAATACAGCACTAATTTTGTGAGACGATTTAATCTTGAATTAATATCATAGAATTAATATAAGACTGTTATATATATATATATATATATATATATGAAAAAGAAAAATCCTATTTTTTTCTTCCCTAATTTATTTAGGGGAATTCTATACACACCTCATCAAATTCTAAACACACCCCAATTACTAAACACACCCACAATTAAATACTTACAACTTAAAATATTTCTAAACACACCCCTTTACTTTACCACTTTACCCTTTAATTAAAAAATATATCTAATACATATATTATACTAAACACACCCCAATAAAATACACACCCCACCCCAAACCCATCTCTCTCTCTCTCTCTCTCTCTCTCTCTCTCTAACTCTCTCTCTCGATCGGTCTTCTTCAACCAAATTCGAAGAACAACGGCCGAAATTCACCAAATTTCAACCAATTCTCATCGTTCAACTTCGAAGAACAACTTTGAATCGAAGCATGGAGAGGACGCATAGACCTCCGGGTGATTGTCGTGAGTTTCTTTCGATTCTTAGTTTTTGTTTTACAAGTTTAAGTTCTTGTTATCTTCAAGTGTAGATGAGTTTATGAGTTGAATTGCATATAGATTAGGGTAAAAGCATTGCAAAAAATTTTGATTGGTGTTGAAAATTGCGTGAAAATGGACCTTGAAATCGATCTCGCTTCGACCCTGGTTTTTCGAAAACAGCTGAAGCCATTCGACCAGAACTGGTCGAAACCTCTCAAGCAGAATCGACCAGTATTGGTCGAAGCTTGTTGAAGACCAACGACCACAACTGGTCGAATTCTCTGAGGTAGCTTCGACCAGAAGTGGTCGAATTAGCCTGAAGATGCACGACCACTACTGGTCGAAGCTTCCTAGCTTTTGTTTATGTTTTTGATATTCAACAACTGTTCGTACATTCTTAATCTTTATTCTTATGATGAATATTGCAGACCAAACTTATACGAGAGTGAGACCGACCGCCTCTAATAGAAGGCGTCGAGCTTTTCAGGAGGAGGAGGCGCCCGCTCACATTCCCGAGCTTATGGTTCATATGCTTGAATGGAATGTTGGCGGTGATTCTGAGTACGTCGATGAGCCTCAATTTTCAGCCTGAAACTGAGCCTCAATTTGAGGTTGAACTTGAGCCTCAAAACGATATGGTGGAAGGTGAAGAGCCACAAGACGATGAGCAAGCTGAAGATGATGATATGTTGACCGGGCCTTGTCCTGGTGGTCCAGTTGATCCCCGTCTCATCCCGAGTTTTAAGACTCATGTGGCGTACAGGATTTGGGATGGGCTTGAAAGACCAATCCTTAAATGCTGGTGTCATACAGCGAAGATGGCCACTTGGTCCCTCAACCCACAGCCCACTCCGGAGTTTATGAACGTGCTTGAGTCGACGAAGATTGCCGACTTGAGGTACATTTCATACAAAACTCCAAACAAAAATTTGATATGTGCTTTTGTTGAGCGTTGGCAACCTGAGACCAACACATTTCACATGCCGTGGAGAGAGATGACGATTACGTTGGACGACGTTCTTTGTTTGACGGGGTTACCAGTTAGTGGGAGGACAGTGGCCGTCGAGAAAAGTCGCGGTCTAGTTGAGAGACCAGGCCGTATGATCTCTAGGTTATTGGGCGTCCCCTACACTGAGGCACAGGAGGCCATCTTCGGGCAAGCTGGGGCTTCTGTCAAACTTGAGTGGCTGAGATCACGATTCAGCCAGGCCGCCTATACTGATGATGAGGAGATACGCGAATGTGGCGTGCGGGCGTACTTGTGGTTTTTTCTCGGATGCACAATCTTCTCCGACAAGAGTGGCACTCGTGTGGACACAAAGATTTTACGCCTCTTGGAGCGGGTCGATCGCATTCACCAGTATGCTTGGGGAGCAGCTGCGCTTGCATATCTATATCGGCAGCTCGGCCTCGCATCTCGTAGTGGTGTGCGTCAAATTTGTGGTTATCTGACGTTATTGGAGGTTTGTTCGCTTGTTAGACTACCACTTTTTTTGACGCACAATTTCAACCTACTTTGTGAAGTACTGATTTTGAGTTGTGACTTTTTATTTACAATATAGGCCTGGATCTATGAGTACTTTCCCTTCACACGTCCCACTCACAATGTCCGATACGAGGAGGGGGATCCATTTGCTGTGAGGTGGATCCAAAGATCACGCTCTGGAGGCACTATGGATCGTGTGTCTGCCCTACGTGAGATGTTGGACAACATGTCCATGCACGAGGTTCATCTTTTTCATTTTACATGATTGTTATTGCTACTGTGGGCCATTTTCATACACTAATATTTCATTTTTCGAATAGGTTAACTGGATGCCATACTCGACTTGTAGGCGGGCATATCCTCGCACCCCATTAATGCATTGGTACAATCCTTCGTAATCTTTTAACTCTCGGATGAGCTCACTTCGTACTTGGGGCCAGGAATTCTCGCCCAAGCCAATTGCATGGGCGAGACATCTGAAACCACAATGACCATCTCCCACGGGGTTTTTTATACTCTCCACTGCTTGTGGAATATGGACGGAAGTTGGGCAATGAGTATGTCGTCCCCGAGCTTACGGACTGATCGACGTCTCACGGGCTCTTTTTTTAAATTCATCATGGTGAAGCTCGGTTTTCCCGGGGCCATATCCTCTAAGTAGACTTGCTGCTCTTGAGATGGGGAGTTGCTATCATGACATGATGGAATTATCTCAAACAGACTTGGGTTGCGCTTCGTCGAGGAGGATGATTTGTTTTTCGATTTGCTCGGCCTACCACGGGGACGAGCGACCTCGACTGGCTCTTGTAATGTGCTCATGGTGGGCATGTGGATCTCACGAAGTCTTTTGAACAATAAGGATTTTTCTGCTTTAGAGGCAGATTTGTACATCTCCAATAAGTTGTCAACACTTTCATCCCAACGATTAGTTACGTTGCATGTTCATCTATAGTCTCCTCACTCCTTGAGGGCTCACAATCCAACTTTGTCCAGTAAGGATCAATCATCTCAAGTTGGACGACTTGGTGATCTCGTTTCAACTCCGCAAGCTCATGTGCACAAGGCAAACAACAAGTCATCCTCAACACACAACCACACATTAGAGGGTCGACACCACAACTGTCAACCTCTTTCATCTCTTCAAACATCAAGGCAAGGGCGTGATGAGACACAAGTCCTCGAATGTTCTTGAAAATAGGTAAGCAATACCGATGTGGCACCACATTAAGGCTCTGCTCGAACGAGGCCTTGATCTGCGTGTGAGATGTGGTAAACAAGTTATGTATTCTCTCCCAAGAAGTCTCAAAGTTTGATTGACTTGTGCCCAATTGTCTTTTGAGTTTCGCATGTGCACTCTCAGCCCTATGAATACATAACACAAGATATTAAGTAACGTCATAATATCAACAATCACTTGAGTTAAATAACACATGACGTACCTGTTGCTTGTTGTATTTTGATAATGCATCACCTTGTTTGTCCAACATAGCACAAACCTCTCCTTATATGGCTCAATCCAAGTCTTCATGCAATACGTCACGGCACGGGGCACATCTGCATAGTCAACGTGGAACCTCCTCAGCAGCTCAGTGAATCGGGGTTCATCCTCAGCAGATATCAGAATATTCCATGCGTGCATGAAACACTCCCACTTGTCGGCCCTACCAAGGAGTGGTCGACATTTGGCCAGGACATTTTTATTAATGTGCCATCTACAAAGCAAATGTGTAGAAGTGGGAAAAGTCACGGCAATGGCATTCATAAGGGCAATCTCCTGATTAGTTACTATCACCTTTGGTACTACATCATCGATCATTAGTCCCTTGAGTGTAGTGAGTGCCCACCGATAGTTCTCCTCACGCTCCTTCTCCAAATACACACATGCCACAGAATACGTGATGTTTGTGGAGGTAACACCAACGATCTCTAAGAGGGGCATTTTGTACCTATTAGTCTTGTAGGTACAATCCATTAAGAGCACGCTCGGAAATGCACGCAACAACTCTACAGCTGTAGGATGAGCGTAGAAGAGATCGGTGACCCTATCAGTACCTTCGCATCTCCTATTCAAGTGGTAGTACCCCTCCTCCTTCAATTTCCCCAACAAGTACTGCATCTGATTTCGTCCTCCATGCTCTACAACTTTATGCTTTTGACGAGCATTATATAATGTCTTCAATGTAGACTCATTTTCCTTAAAAGTTTGCTTCAAGGTGCTCAAAACATCTTTGGGCTTTGCTCGGTTCAGTAAAAGGTCACGAACAAGTTGATCCTCAGCAGGTGTTAGTCGACCTGCAAATGAATGTCTGACCAAATGCCTGCCCATTGGGTGATTATGCAAACCACACAACACCTCTAAGCTCCAATGTCCGAGCTCATTCACCTGCACTCCTTTTAGCATGAAAGGGCAGTCACATTTTTTGGTGCCGATGTTTCGTGAAGATACCGGCTGCTGCTCAACGGAGTCCTGCTTGTTTGACCCCAATCTCTTCTTTGGTGGCCGATACTTACCACCTCGCTCACATCCCAAAAACACTCTAGCTCGCCGGCCACCTTCACCACTGTCACTCCGTCTAATAAGGACAACCATTTTGAGACGTATTCCAACCTTGGTAGCCCAGCTAACCATTTCCTCACGACTCTCAAAAATTTCAGTCGTCACGAACTCCGTCGAGAAATCAATAAATTGATACATTGGATCATCATTCGACTCTTGAGGTTGGTTAATAATACTCCTTTCCGCCCCATTTGATTCGTTTTCCTATCCATATGCAAAATAACAACAAGATAAGTATACTTTGCTCAATATGTCAATTCAATGGGAGAGTGCGTCGTAAGAAGGTCGAAAAGTAAAAATTGGATTGGTTCGGCCAAAACACACTGAAAATACAGATTTCGGCTGATTCTGGCCGAAATCTTCTTACAGGCTTCGGCCACTACAGGCCGATGTACTGGGTTAAGCTTCGACCTGTACTAGCCGAAATCTCCTTAGCTCATTCGGCTAGTACTGGCCGAAGCAGCCATAGAAAGTTCAGCCTGTTCTTTCCGTTGCGAAGTCGCGAATTTCAAAATTTTCATGAACTATTACCTACATTTAGAGCAAAATAAATCGGTAGAAACGAAGTTTACAACTTACATTATCCATAATGACGAGTTCTTCTTCGTTTTCTTTAACTTTAACAAGTGTATGATTTGTTGGAGGATTTCTTTGACTACGTTAATGGAGTTGCATGTAATGTGTATGGGATGGTGAGGAAGAAGAATGTTTTTTATGCAATGGGGTGTGTTTAGTAGATATAGGATGAGGTGTATTTAGTAGATATAGGATGGGGTGTGTTTAGAAAATGTTATTTTTATAATATCTTTTTTTTTAAATGATTAATAAGGGTATTTAAGTCTTTTTATAATTTTTTTCATTTTACATTAAATAAATGAGGTGTGTTTAGAATTTATTAGGGTGTGTATAGAATTAGCCATTTATTTATCAACCTTTATTTTTCGCCTTTTTGGAGGGGACTGTGTTTTTGGTACCATTTTTCTTCTTGTTGTAGTTTAACATGAAAAGCACCTGTCAAAAAATAAAAAAGATAATTCAGTAAATCTCTCTTTCTATCTCTAACAAAGCGTTGGAATCTGAGAGAAGCCGGCGGAGCGGAACGGAACTCACTGCCTCCGGTAAATCTATTCTCCGGCAGCCCTGCCGTCTCTCTCTCTCTCTCTGTGTATTTTAACGGCACTTTAGTCGTATGCATCTTTGCAGTTGAGTCTTGTCATTGTATGTCTTATCTCGTTTAGGGATTCAAATCCCTGGCTCAGATCTTAGATTTATGCCCTTGATTGGATCTGCTTTTCCTTAATTTTAGCGTAATTAATTGAAAAGGAAACGCTTTTCGCAACTCATCTTGTGGGTAAATTTCTCATAATTACGAGTTTACTCCGCTTCCGATTTCTGAACTGAAAATAAATTATATTTTCTCGAGTTTTCTTCGTCTACAATCACCTAGCTTCCCCATACCCCTGAATATGTTACTTCAGTTTGGGATCTCGTGATCAAGTTTCACTCTGTTATATTCTTCATTATCTGCAATTGTGATTTCGGTATGTTGTTCTCGATCTCTAATTTCTTCTAAGGTAAGATATATATATTTTTTTAAAAGGTGAAGTTTTTGGGCAGTCAATATCTGCGGTTTTTGTTGGTAACTGAATATTTTTCTATCTGCAGTATGATTTTATGTTTTTGTTGGATTACTAAATTAAGATTCAATATTTTCTATTACCCTTGTGTGGGTTCTGTAATGCTTTTAACCTGTGAATTCGAGTAAGCTGATAGTCTTTCTGAAATGTTTTGATGAAAATTTTAGATTATCAGAACAGTATTTTCTCCCACAATGTCGATGGTGGATGAGCCACTGTACCCAATAGCAATCCTAATAGATGAGTTAAAGAACGATGACATCCAGCTACGGTTGAACTCTATTCGTAGACTCTCCACCATTGCACGTGCGCTTGGGGAGGAGAGGACAAGAAAGGAATTGATTCCTTTTTTGAGCGAGAATAATGACGATGACGATGAGGTGCTGCTTGCCATGGCCGAAGAATTGGGAGTCTTTATTCCTTATGTTGGAGGAGAGGAACATGCTCATGTGTTGCTCCCGCCTCTGGAAACTCTTTGTACCGTGGAAGAGACCTGTGTGAGGGAAAAAGCTGTTGAGTCATTGTGCAGAATTGGATCACAGATGAGGGAGAGTGATTTGGTTGACTGGTTTATTCCTCTTGTTAAGGTCAGTTCGAAATTGCTTGTCATTTCCTCATTGTTTGATGCTATTGAAAATTACTATCTTTATAAGATAGTGAATTCAATGTCGTTGGTACACATCGGTACATGTCCAGAAACCTCTGTACGTTAGAGCTTTTTTACCATACTTCAACTTCACTATATACCTCTTATAATACACATATTCTGCTGCTTATACATGTGGAATTGTGTTTATATAAAATATCCAAATACCAAACTTCACCTAGAAATTCCACTTTCTATAAGTATCCATGGGTTTTGTAAAGGGAATTGTCATTTGGTATGTGCTTGAAAAGCGTTGCATTTAGAGTGCTTTTGGGATCTTCTTTTTGATGATATGTCTGCTAGTGATTAATTTTAGCGTCATAGCATGTAAAGATCTAGTTGTTTCCCTTTTTCATTAGGTGTGCATTTGATCATCCTTGTGGAATCAAAATCTTCTGCACGTCTCATTTTTAGTTATTCATATTAACTGAACTTTATCTAATTTAAAATTACAGAGGCTGGCAGCAGGTGAGTGGTTTACAGCCCGTGTCTCCGCATGTGGATTATTTCATATTGCTTACCCAAGTGCTCCAGATATGTTAAAGACCGAATTAAGGTCAATATACAGCCAACTGTGTCAAGATGATATGCCTATGGTGAGAAGGGCTGCAGCAACAAACTTAGGAAAATATTCTGCCACTGTAGAAGCTGCCCATCTCAAGTCTGAGATCATGACTATGTTTGAGGATCTTACACAGGATGGTAAATCAAGTTCTGAGTTTTCGTGTTCATTGAGACTACCTAGATATTGCTAGTAATTTTCCAAATTCAGTTAATCTCTAAATAACAGTACAGTGAAAATTTATTCCAGGTTCATAGTGGAATGAAATTGTTTTAGGTCTATTGTTTTAATTCTTAGTCAGTTTTTGCAGTCCGAGGCAGAAGCAAATGGCCTTTATGGTTATACCAATTGCTATAATATACGGAATGCTTTTCAGTAAGAGCCTGGAAATTAATTATTTCCCTAGGCTGAGAAATCTAAAATTCAGAATACGCTATCACATAACCTTTCTTAGCCTGAATCTATGGGCTTCTATTTCTTTCACTGAGAATTTATTATCATTTTGTTTTACATGGTATCTTGATGTTGACGAACACTTGGGTTAGTATTGGAGTTAGATAATATAGTTGCACCCATTGGAATATCAGTATCAACAATACTTAAGTAGTGAAACATATTATATGGAAAGAATGAGCTAGAAAAAGTGGAAGGTAAATTGGTGATTACTGATTAATTATTGGAAACAGATGACAGATTTTGTAAGTCAACTAGTGCACCAACAATCTGTTTGGTTAAAAGGAAGATTGATTGCTAAACGATGGTTAGCTGGAACAGATAGGAAATTAAGATGATAGATGTTGCTGTAGGCGATTGAAGTTAACTTTATGAAAATGCTTCTTTTCAGATCAAGATTCTGTTCGCTTGCTAGCTGTTGAGGGCTGTGCTGCTCTTGGAAAGTTGTTGGAGCCTCAAGATTGTGTTGTCCACATTCTCCCTGTAATCGTCAACTTCTCTCAGGTACACTTCAGACTACATTGCTCCTTCTAGCTACGATTTCTGGACCTACTATGACACCATCATATCCTTTTCCCTTCTGTTATAGTTGCTTTATTGGAGTTCTCTGTGTGATATTCAATTGAGTTAATATTGATGTATTCTTGTTGTTGATGTTTTTTACACTATGTTTACCTTCCTTTTTTGTGTCTCCATCTTGGTTTTGAATTTTTTTTCTTTTGTTTTCTGGGGTATCAGGATAAATCTTGGCGTGTTCGCTACATGGTTGCCAATCAGTTGTATGAGCTTTGTGAGGCTGTGGGACCAGAACCTACTAGGTAATTATTTATATCTGCTCTTGAACTTTAATGTTACTGCACTTCGTATATTAAATTTATCCTACACAGTTACACACTTGTCTGTAAATTAAAGGTAATTACATATATCTCTAAACTATTACCTTATGCTCTTAAAAAAGCAGTATCATCTACTGGGGATGTAGATTTGATACTGCTTGGAGTAATGGATCTGGTCATCTGGGAATTTTCAGATGTTAAGGACTCCATACTTGTGCATAAACTGTGTAATGTGAAATTTCTATTATTTGTCTTCCTAGTTATAGGTTGTTGCATTTACTTGTCAAAGAAAATTTATTTATGAGTTTTAATGAACACAAAAGACTTCCAATTGATGAGTAGTTTACTTTCTCCTCATCTCCTGTTGGAATAAGTTGTTTTCACAAATATGTCATTTATTATTCTTTTATGTTTGAAGGACGGATTTAGTTCCTGCTTATGTGCGCCTACTTCGAGATAATGAAGCAGAAGTGCGAATAGCAGCTGCGGGAAAAGTTACAAAATTTTGTAGGATTCTTGATCCTGAACTTGCTATCCAGCATATTCTTCCCTGTGTGAAGGTACCCTTTGATGTTGCAACATTAGCTAGGGAATTGTCTGTTAGTTACTGAATTGTGTACCTTTATTCTTTCTTATGACTATCTTATACCGGGAGGTGATTGCGTGCAGGAATTGTCCTCTGATTCTTCTCAACATGTAAGGTCTGCTTTGGCGTCTGTCATTATGGGAATGGCTCCTGTCTTGGGGAAGGTAAACAAAATTTTCAATATTGGGTTCTTAGAAGTGCTTTGTTATTTGCTTAGTGTGTTTAAAGATGAGAGATGGGAATGGAATGAAAAACAATGGTAGGTCATGAGTAATGGGAAAGAAGAAGAAGAATATCATTCTCATCAAACTATGAACTATCTATACCATTGCCTTTCCCGTCCTCTCCAACCAAGCACCCCACAAGAATAAATGTTGTAATAATATGGATATCTTGGCGCAATTTGATGAGATAAGCCAATAATATGGAAATGTTGCGACACATGTTGATGACCAAAACAATCTCCTTGCTTTTGGAACTTCACTTGGTAGGTTACTTATAACTTCATGCAATAAGCTGCCAGAAGCATGATTAATCTTGTTTAGCCAATTATCTATTAGTTAAATATTGCCCTTACAAATAGTGGATATTTTCTTAAAGTTGGAGTTCTGGTTTATGCAGGATGCAACAATTGAACAACTTCTTCCCATATTTCTCTCGCTCTTGAAAGATGAATTTCCGGATGTTCGCCTCAATATCATTAGCAAATTAGATCAAGTCAACCAGGTATGTGATTCACCACTCAATCATCCTTTTTTTCAATTACCATGCAAACCAGTATCGCTTTATTCATCTACCACTTAATTACCCTTCTTTCTGCTCATTCAGGTTATTGGAATTGATCTACTCTCTCAATCTTTATTACCAGCTATTGTTGAGCTTGCTGAAGATAGGCACTGGAGAGTTCGACTTGCCATCATAGAATATATACCTTTATTGGCTAGCCAGTTGGGTGTAGGATTTTTCGATGACAAGCTGGGTGCCCTTTGCATGCAGTGGCTACAGGACAAGGTTAGTGGTTCCAATCTACTTCTTTTCTCATTGACTAATCAATTCAATCCACATCTAACTTTTGGAATTTTGTGCAGGTTTACTCTATTCGAGATGCTGCAGCTAATAACTTGAAGCGTCTGGCAGAGGAATTTGGTCCAGAGTGGGCAATGCAGCATATAGTTCCTCAGGTTTGTGGATTACTTATCTGATCATGTACTTGATAAAATTTTCCTGATAACAGTTTCGGGACTCAATGATAGTTGAAGTAATTGTAAACTTGATACTTAATGGTGTGAACTGTCTTTTGGGATTTTCCATTTAGGTTTTGGGTATCGAGCTATCTTGTTATATATGCATTACTGGTTCCCTTTAGTTCTTTTCAACTTTCAAACATTTACGTTCTTCCCCATGCAGGTTCTGGATATGGTAAACAATCCACATTATTTGTATCGAATGACTGTTCTTCAGGCAATCTCATTACTTGCTCCAGTCATGGGCTCCGAGATAACATGTTCCAAATTATTGCCTGTGATTGTTAATGCAACAAAGGACAGGTACCCTTTCATTCCATGTTCATCATCTATGGGCCATATTCTGTTATCACAGTTTCACCATTGATGAACGTATCATTTTGCAGGGTGCCCAATATCAAATTTAATGTGGCCAAGGTGTTGCAATCCATGATCCCCATTGTCGATCACTCTGTGCGTAAACTTCTCCTTTACCTCATATTCTTTCACACACAACTCACTATTTCATCTGAAACTTTTTTCTGGGTGCATAGGTGGTGGAAAAGACGATACGCCCCAGTTTGGGAGAGCTCGCAGAGGACCCTGATGTAGATGTCCGTTTCTTCGCCAATCAAGCACTTCAATCTATCGATCATGTCATGATGTCGACCTAGAAGAGTTGATTTCGTCTTTAAATCTGTTTTAGTCATCTTGGATAGTCATTGATTTCCTGGACACAATACTTTATATTTGTATCTTCGTTTTATAACCTTTCTTGGCCCCCGTCGGCCTTGCTTCGCTAGTCTGCACTATACTCTCTCGTCTGTAAGCTTTTAAGCATTCACAGTTTCTCAAGTTTGAAATCATAATTTTAGGCTCTTAAAAGCATGAATCCCTTTCCATGTCCAGTTTTTTTGCCCAGTTGTGATCTTACAATTTACGTTTTTTGCACAAATTCGACATCACGTCCATCAAAGACGTTGTTTGTCTCTCTACAACATACATGGTAAGCAATGTGACATTTGTCTTCATTATTAAACATGGATCTATGATCTAGCATGGATGAAATTATTGTCTATGATCTAGCATGGATGAAATTATTGAGATGAGAAAAGAATTGATGAAGACGAGTTTGTGAGAAAGGAGAGTTATTAAGAATGTGAAATGCATGGCCAACACCTTTATAAACCACTTGCTCTACTCTCAACCCTTCTTTGCTCAATCCATGGCACCATTCCAAGTTCCTATCTCTCAATATATCCATCTCCGATACACACACCATTACATCCACCTCCGGTGGCTTCGCCGCCCCCTTCGCCGCCGGGTTGCACCACGGATGCTCGCGGTTCGCCCCCGCCGGCAGCGCCAGCCGCCAATACGTGTCGGATGCCGCCAGCGTCAGAGCGGAGCGTGGCGGCTGCACGGAGTACTTCTCCGACGGAGTCCTCGCCTCCCCTCCTATGAATGGCTGTATTAGTATCAAACCGTTTGGTCGTCTGAGCTTCATCTCCGGCGGCTTTACCCTTAGGGCTACATTGTAGGCGATGTTCGCTCCGGCGCTGTCTCCGCCCAGGAAGACCGCCGAGAAGTCGCATTTATTAGCCCACCATTCGTTGCCGCCATTGCTGGCACGCTCTTGCTGCTTTATCCAAACCAGGGCCTTGACGCCGTCGTCGTACGCCGCCGGGAGAGGGTTTTCCGGCGCCAACCTGTAGTTCACCGACGCGACGGCGCAGTGGGTTTTTGCGGTTAGTTTTGCTAGGAATTCGTGGTAACAGCTCCACGAGGCGGAGCCGACGCAGAATCCGCCGCCGTGGAAGTAGACAAGCAAAGGGAGCTTCTTCTTCTTGCTGTCATTCATGGCGTTTGGGACATAGAAACGTGCCCAAAGGTTGGTGTACTTGTCGATGATCATGTCTCTGCACGTGACCCCGAGCTCCGGAGCCAATGAGCAGGTGACATGTGGCACGGTCGGGGGGCGTTCCACGTGACCATCTTTGTAAACCCTAATAAGGCCATCAATTTCTTCAACCACTGCTCTATCATGGGATTCTTTGTTGCAGATTTGAAGGCTGAGAGTTGGGTCCATTGTCATGGCAGCCATTCCTCTCTCTCTCATCGACAAATATATATCTACCAAGTTGAAATTATTTCTTGGGACAAAATGAGCTTCATTTTAGCTCTATTTATACACAAAAGTCAATGGAGAAAAAGATAAGATATAGGGAGTGTGGGACCTAAATGTGAATAAATTATTGATTCCAATAATCCTCATTATTTAATCGTACTTCAATTCAGGGCCCGTTTGATAGGTGGGCCGGAATTGACAGGGATTGATAAAAAAAGATGGATTACACTGTTCATTATTATAAATTTATTGTTTGGTATAGATGTTTTGTAGTAGGTTTGATTAAATATTTGTTGTTTGGTATGGATGTTTGGAGGTTTGTTAAAGTTGATTTATTTTTTTATTTGTTGTTTAGTATATGGGTTAATATGGATATAACATTTGAATTTACTAAAATAACCCTAACCCCCAAACCCCCACCTTGCTGCACCAGCCGACTACCACCATTTCTGCCGGCGACAGGCCCGTCGCCGGCGTTCACTCAGCTCGGCGCCGCCACTCACGGCGGCACCCCCTTCTCCCAACAACACACGCACACACACGCAGCGCAGAGCCGGCCGGCGACGCTGCACCCCACACCTCTGCTCGGTGCCGCCGTTTACTGCGGCGCCCTCCCAATGGTGACGGCGGCGAGGCTGCAGAGAGAGAAAAGAAAAACAGATTTACATATATACATAACACTCAAATTCTCAAACTAAATCCCTAACCCCCACCCTGCTGTTCCAGCCGACTGCCACCATTCCTGCCAGCGACGGGCCCGTCGCCGGTGTTCACTCAGCTCGGTGCCGCCACTCACGGCGGCGCCCCCTTCTCCCAACAACACACACACAACACACGCACACCACACACACTCGCACACACACGCACACGCAGCGCAGAGCCGGCCGGCGGCGCTGCACCCCACACCTCTGTTCGGTGCCGCCGTTCACGGCAGTGCCCTCCCAATGGTGACGGTGGCAAGGCTGCAGAGAGAGAGAGAGAGAGAGAGAGAGAGAGAGAGAGGGGGGATGAGAGAAGAACAAGAAAGGACATAGTAAGGGCATAATAGGGATGAAATTATGGTTACTATTCATTCAGGCTTAATCCCCCCAAGTCCATCGGGTTTAGAAACCCATAAATAACACAGCCTAAACCTAATGAAGAAACCCGGGCCTTGGTGCAAACCCGGGCTGAAAACACGCATACCAAACATCGGGTTAGGGTAGATATCAAACTCAACCCAGGCTAAACCCGCATACCAAATGGGAACTCAGTGTTTTGGCCTTTATTATATTGAATATACACATCAGAAAATGGATTAAAAAAAGATTATTTATGAGAAATTGAGACAAGACGACAGAGAGAGAGAGACGTATCGATCAATAGGATAAATCTATGGGTATGAGTCAATATATGTCTTAATCACACGTTAATGTTGCAAAAACATATTATATATTATTCTGATTGTCGTGCTAGGCACATAAATCAAGTTGAACTAACTTCTTTTAGAAGGTGTATATTTAATAAATTCTTTTGGGCTAATGTAAATTAATTTTTAACCAACAAAAGTATCAAGAAGGGAATAGCTATATAAATGATCTGTTGCCTTACACTTTATTTTTATTTTGGTCACTAACTTTTTTAATTATTTTATCCCTCTATTATCCTTTCCTTTTTGTTAATTTTGCTTTTATTTCGGTCATGTACTTCATAATTATTTACATTTTGGATATTTAACATTCATTTAACTTTTAAATCTAGATCTAAACTATTTTCCCAATATTTGAAAATCAGTCAAATCGATCCATGGTTAAGGATTTTAAAAATCCATCGAAGTATATATTGACAAACGTAGTGAAAAGATGGCATAAAAGAAAAACAAAATTTAAAGACAAACAAAAGGAGGCATAAAAATCAGTCAACAAACTTCAAAAACTTGAAAAAAGAAAAATAAAAGGAGGCATAAAAATTTTACAATTGGTGGGCACGACAGAAGTGGGTAGATTATTAGGTCAAAGGTGGTGACCATTCATCAAATTTCTGGACTTTTCAAAATATATATTATATTACAAGATTATTTCATGCTTGTATTTGTCCTATCGAAACAAAATCCATAATTTGTCAGCCTCTTACCTAATGTACAAAGATTTACTTGCACGGAAAGGATGATTCATTTATAAGACGAATCAAACCACAATTAATGAGATTCGTTGTGTAGAGTCATAAATGTCATGAGCAGTCTGAGCCAGTCTTATATAAGTTATGTGAAGCTACGTGTGTATATGTAATGTTGTGGGGGGCCGAAATTATTCCTTAGGTCAGTAGCATGAAACATGCATAGGTAGGTGCAACATTATTGTGAAGAAGAATGTAGAGACATTATTGAACAAGTGATGCATCACAAGTCAAAAAAACAGACAACCTAACTTCAGTGTGTCCCCCACAAATATCAACTCTCGGTTTGTGTTCACTCAAAATGGTGTTCTAAAACTAGTTGTGTCTGCACTATCATCCAATCCAATAAAGTATTAATAATTTCTACAACTCAAATGCCCAGAATACTCAATTTCATATAAGGGAACACAATTCTATCAAAACATTATAATATTTGTATCCCATATACCCAGGACTTTAAAATATTATCTCAAAATACCCAAAAAACATTTGTACTAAATGTCAGAATTTGAATGTCAGAATTAGAAGTACTAAATCATCTATATTCTAATATATATTTTCTTGATTGGAATAACTTTCTAAATCTGATTAACAAATATGACGGAAAAAAAAGTACAAGATAACGAAAATTAAGAATTACTAATTAACTAAATAAATTTAACGAATTAACAAAGTTAAAAAAGTATGCTCAATTAATTAATGAATTAACGAAATAGATTTAAAAATATTTAAAGAATTAACGAAATAAATTAAAAAAAGCATTAATAGACTTAACGAAAGTAACAAAAATGATTAATTTTAAAAAAGTTTACTACTTAACGAAATAGTACAAACTAATTAAAAAAAGTTTTAAGAATTAAAGAAATAATTAAATAAAAGCACACCACTTAACGAAATAAATTTGAAAAAAATGAAAATTTGGTCCACCTACCCATTATTGCCACACCCACTCACACAAACTCAATTTAATACTAGGGTTAACGAAACACATCTCTTTTCTTCTCTTTCTCCTCTTTCTCTTCCTTTGCTCCCCTTTATCCAGCAGCGGCGCCTCCCCTTTCTCCTCTTTCTCTTCCTTTGCTCCCCTTTCAATGGCTGAACAGGTTAGTGTTGATTAGTGTTGTGTTATTGTTTGATTTTATTATTTTGTTTGATTATTGAGATTGTTTGATTTTATTATTTTGTTTGATTATTGAGATTTTGTTTGGTTATAGTAGGATTGAATTATTGATTGAGAATTTGTTGTGATTAGTTTAGCCGGATTGAAATACTGAAAAAAATGTTAAAATTTCGTTAAGCCGTAAAATTTACTGAAAATAATCAATAAATTTCGTTAACCCCTAAAATTTGTGGGGTTAACGAATCCAATTGAACAATTTCGTTAACCCTTAAAATTTGTGGGGTTAACGAATCAAAATGAATCAATTTCGTTAACCCCTAAACTTTAGGGGTTAACGAAATAAACCCTAGTTAACGAATCTTTAAATTCGTTAACCCCATAATGATAGGGATTAACAAATTTAATTTTTTTTTCATTAATTCCCTTACTCTAGTTTGTTAATTCCCTAATTAATTTGCTTTCTTTTTTAAATTTGTTCCCTGATATTTTTTAATTCGTTAGTACATGGTTAATTTTAAATCGTTAGCCTTAAGTTTAATTGTTAATTTTAACTAAACAATTAAAGTTAACTAATTAACGAATTACAAAATTAATATCACAACGAAAATTGAGCAAATTAAAAATTAACTAGGAATTTAAAAAATTAACTAACTAACGAATTAAATTAACTAATTAACAAATTAAAAAATCAATAAATAACTACTTAAGTAACGAATGAATTTAAAAGCAGGAATTAACTAATTAACGAAACGAATTAATAAAAGTTGGGTTAACGAATTTAATAATTATAGCTAACGAAATTAGGGCTGGCTAACGAAATTAAAAAATTAACCATGGACTAATTAACGATTTAAAATTAACCAATAGACTAACAAATTAACAAAAAAATTAACGAATTGGAAAATAGGAATTAACGAATTAGAAATAGTAATTAACGAAAAAATGTAAATTCGAATATAACTTTATTTCGTTAACCCTTATACTTTAGGGGTTAACGAAATTTTAGGGATTTTTTAGGTAGTTTCGTTAACCCCTTAAATTTAAGGGGTTAACGAAACTTGTGAAAATTTTCTTTAATTTCGTTAAGTTCTTAAATTTAAGGGGTTAACGAAACTTGTGAAAATTTTCTTTAATTTCATTAACTCCTTAAATTTAAGGGGTTAAGGAATTTGTTAACTTAATTAAGTCAGTTTGTTTCGTCAACTCCTTACATAAGGGTTAACGAAATTGTTTAATTTTTTTCGTTATTTTTTTCAATAATTCCTACGAAATTTCTACACAAATTCAACAATTATTTCGGTCATTCCTAGACTGAACAATAATTAAACAAAATCTCAACATTCAAACAAAATCAAACAATAATCAAATAACTAACCATTCAAACAATAATCAAACAAAATAAATTATAGACAACTAACCTATGTTCAAAATGTAGAACTATAAACAAATTAAAAGTATTTTATGCAAATATAAACTACTACTAAATGCATTGAAATACTTACTTGATTTCAAGCTTGATGAATACTCTAAATTTTGAGTTCGGTGGGATAATTTTTGAAATTTCAAAAATTTTAGAGAAATTCCCACTGAATCTCTGAATCTCGTATGGTGAATTTTGTGGAATGAATTGAATTGTAAATTTTGTATATTAAAAGTAAGGTAAATTTTTTCTTTTATGAATGATCAAATATTGTCTTATTATTCACATGTTTAAAAAGTAAAAGTAAAAGCATGTAAAAAGTAAAGAAAAGATTCTTACATCTTTGCAAAGCAAAGTACATATGTGCAGTATACTTGAAAGTCAAAAATTGGTATTTGGGGATAATAGTTTATATTGATGGGTAGATGGAGATAAAAATTTATATTGATGTGTATTAAAGTGAATTGGTTATATGTAAATGGGTAATTCAGTGTATTTTCTCTTAAAAATTTGTATGATGGAATAACTTATTTTAGTGAAAGAAAAATGTCTCTCACTAAAAAAAATGCCTTTTAGGTTATATCATGCAAAATATATATATATATAATATATCTTCTAAGAAACTCTTTAAAAAAAACAAAAAACCTTTAGTTGTGTGGACATGGAATAGAAGACTAAACTTTAAGTCATTGCTTGAGAAGTGTACCAGAAAGTATTCTTTCCTATAATGGCTAGCATTTTTATCATGCAGAAAAACATATATAGATTATAGATTCTCAGATCAAAGGAACAATATTTTCCTTTTTTTCCTTCTTTTTTTTCCTTCCCTTTTTTCAAATATGTTAACATACATATCACACCTCAGCAATTTGGATCTTCTATTTTAATTTATCTATACTTTGATTTTACACTTTACACACTCTACTTCTTTAGTTTTCATTTCAAGTTGTTTCCGACGAACAAATCAATATAAATTCTATGTTATTTTGAAACGAAGAAAGTATATTATACATAGTACATGTATATATGTATAATTTTGTCATGTATATATGAAATGATAATTGATAGAATAAAGGAAGTGAAGAATAGATATGAAATAGAGAACAAAATCTTGCAAGTACATACAAGCAAATGGACAACTATCTTTATTCTTCATTCTTTTTGACCATATAGCAATGTTTCCAAAAGTAAGATAACCAAGAATTGAAATCTCACCTCATCCCAACCCTACGATCTATATATATCCCATTCTCCCAAGGATATTCCACTAATTTCATTTCCTTTTTTTTATATTTAGTCAACTAATTTAGTAATATTTTATACCATATTTGACAGCTCTTTACTTATTTATATTCCAAATAAAAGGACCATGTTGTTACTTCGGTGATGATATTTTAATTAACGCTGTAAGAAATTGTTGGATTATATATATATATAGTCATTTCAAGAAATAGTATTTGATAAAGGGAATTTCAAGAACAAATTTAGTGACAAGATCGAAGATTCTGCATTAAGCAAAGTAACGCAGTCGGCACCGAAATTTCTACTCTTGAGGGGTGGTTTTTTTTTTTTTTCAATCATGCAATTTTGATTTTGAGTTAATTATATCTCAATCAACAGTTTTGTATACATTTATAAATATACGTAATAATCTTACTAGAATTGAAAAAGAAGGAATAAAGAAGAGCATTGATTAAATGAATAGAAGAAAATTACAGAAAGTTGATCTATTGTAAAACTGTCTCACGTAAATATAATTACCTATTTTTCAACAATAAATATGGTTTTTCTTACTTATATTTCAAGTATGTTTTTTTTTTTAATAATAACTGTGACGGTTGCAAATGAGGTTTTGTGAATTATAGAAGACGTGGATGATGTACAGATGGGATCAGTCAAGTTGCAGTTGAATCAAATTCCGACCAAACATCCCAGCTCTTCTATCTTAAAGAAGATAGAATTATATCGAAATAAAGCTGAAAAAGATTGCAACCATTTCTCATATATCATTTCAGGCATATAATGTCAAATCAATATCTTACAGCTTATCTAATAGGCTGATTAATTCCCCAAAAAAAAAGGACATTATTGTTGTTGTTGTTTTTATTATAGAAAGTGAACGGTGAAGAAATAGAGAAGACAAATGCGAAAATCAGAGATGATGCGTGCATGCCTCATTGCCTATGGTTGAATTGATGAAAAAAGGAGATATGTTATGACTGCTTAACACAAAATTCTATAAATGCTATATCTGATGAAATACACGAGATATACACCCAACATTACTTTATCAAGACCATGAGTACGAGCAATACCTAGGAGGACTTTCAACTCTTATGGGGTCTCGAAGATTGAAAGAAAAAATCTCTATTTGAGGGGGCTTATGCGCGGCAAGCAAAGAGGGAAGACTATAAAAAAGACCCGTTTTAGCTCCGGTTCGTACAGTATCGAAGAGACATCTGCAAATTAATGACCGTACAAGACCTAAAACAAATAAAGATGAATAAGGTAAGAAATTGAGTTGTGCTATTTCTTACATTCATCCTCGAATTCAAAATTCCCAGGTTGGGGTATGAACACTCCAGTCCCACTAAAGCTTGCAGCCGGGTTATACAATGCAGCTGGTCCAATACTCCTTTCACAAACTGACCAATCATAGCACTTGAAATTCTTGGCAAATGATGACAAGGATGATGATAAGGATTCAAGCTTACGAGGTTTTACTTCCTCACAATTGTCGATCAACTCAACAATTTGTCTCTCCAATTCTAAGTAAAATGTGTCATCTTCGTAGTTTTCATATTCGACTCTATCGTTACCCGATTTAACGTCCATTTGGTGCACTTTCTTCTGTGAATTCTTGGTTGAATAGAGTCAAAGAGTGGTGATGAATGTTCTTTAAATAGGTGTAAATTTTGCAGATCAAGAATGTGAATAGTTAGTTGCATTTACTAACATTTACTCCCTTCTTTAATTTTAAAGAAAATGGATGGAAGATTTTTCATTAAATACATCGAATTTGATTATCATGGATGTGTCTACGGTCAATGTTCTTGTAGCATTTAATGAGTTGATACCTATTGAAATAATAGAAGTGTAAAACTAAATTGAGTGAATTATCAGTCAAATATTGTTAGTGTTTTTTAAACCCTTTCTAATAAATTGATGGATGTGTTCAATAACTAGGTAAACAGTTGAGTCCTCGAATATTTTACAAGAAACTATAGTGCGACCTACTTCAATAACATCTACTTTTGCCAAGTGAAACACAAACTACGACACATTGAGGAAGCGAACATACTCGATTTCACAAGGCAAGAAAGCAAAATGGAAGTCAGTACTTGGGAGCTGGATTTTGTGTAGGAAGCAAACCGAAACGCTTCTTCAAAAGAACTCTCTGCCTGGAGAATTTATCATCCGGAGAGAAGCGAGCTGTGCATAGAAAGGAAAAAGAAAATCTTAATCAAATAACTGGACATTCTCTGTAAGAAGATATTCCAAGTGAAAGAAGGCATTAGGAAAGGGACACAGCAGGATAGTGTTTTCCCTATGATCTTGATTTTCAGAGCAGAGCAAACGATTTCTCTTTAAATTAGTTTATGAATATCGACATAGCAACCATAACAAATTCGTAAACAGCAGCAGAGAACAGACAACGATATCACTGATTAGGCCGCCATAACTATTCCAGCCCAAACAACAGATTAATGTGTTATCTATCACAACACCAAGAACATCAAGTGGAATTCTATTCCACAAACCATCTTCAAACACAACAGGAAAATGATAACAACACTCACAGGTGCACATGATTGACCGTAAAAAAATCGCAAGCAATAGTTCACTACTACAACTAAGGTATGGTAATTAGTAACATAGATAGATCCAAAGAGAATACCAGGATGAGCTGATTGTGTCACCAAACCCAAAGGTGACTCCTTCTGCACAATGAAAAGCTCCAAAACATTAAGAGGAGTGGAGAAAACAAAGAAATGGAAACCTCATAACATGTAATAAGAAAAGCACTTAAACAAGTAATTTGACACTTTGTAGCTCGTTCAAGCTCGAATCTTTTATACAAATCACACACAACATTGGCTGTAATCAGTGGCACAATGAACTTTAGAAAGAGAGAAAGAAAAGGAAGCATATATAGAGTAGGTAATTAACATCATCAAGAATTTTTCACTATTTAGCCAACCAACTATCGAAGAAATTGCAGAAGCTTAAACTTTCCATCGAAGAGATAAACTTTGCATTCAAAAGGAATTGATCCCAGAAATACCTTGGTCGTGTAAACTTTGTCACCATTTTCATTGATGTAGAATTGAAGATACATGTTTAGCAATCTTCAGCCTGAACACAGCTCGCTGTCGATCAATTTTGCCCTAATTTTTGTGTATTAATTCGGTGGGTAGATGGGCTTTCAATGGGCTTCGCAAGAAAGAATTTGGGCCACTCACATAATTTTTTTTAAAAAAAGGCCCATGAAATGATGATGATGATAATAATTAGGACATGATCCTTTTATTCATCTTATTACAATACGAGTATATAAAATAATTATGACTTTTGTCTTCAACTGTTGAATGGAGTGAGATGCAGATACTTGTCCATGGAAGATGCTCATTGTAGGCTTCTTTCTATATGGGTTCATACTTTTCGTAGAAAGTTCAAAGTCAAACATGATTCTATTAAATCCCAAGTAATTTCATGGTAATTCAGTTTATGCTTAATATTCCAAATAAGAGAACACGTGTCGTATTATTTTATTTTATACGTATTAATAGATTTTATTTTATACGTATTAATAGACTAGAATAAAACCGTTCTATAACAATATATATGAGTTGGACTCCTGTGAGACCGTCTCATGTGCGACGACACTGACACACGGTCGTGTCCCAGGACACGGTCGACCGTGCGCCAAAACACATACTTATAGCACTAATAGACATACTTATAGACAAAAATCACATATTTATCTCGACCGTGCCCTGAGACCTGACCGTGCGCCACAGATTGCTCACGCGAGGCACGGTCTGTCCCAGGGCACGGTCGTGGGCGAGAAAAAACAATCACATACTTATAGTGAAAAATCACATACTTATTATTGAAAAAGACGTATTTATACACTACACTCGCGCACGGTCGTGTCCTGGGACACGGTCGACCGTGCGCGAGTGCCGTCGCATATGAGACGGTTGCATATGAGTATTTGTGAATATATATTTAATTTAATCAACATAACATTATAACAAAAAAATATCAAGTACTACCTCCGTCCCAGTTAAATCTGCCTACTTGCAGTGCAAAGTAGGCTGAATTAACCGGGACGGAGGGAGTATTAGTTAATATTTAACACTAATATCCTCCAAATGTCACAAAAATTATTACACGGAATGAAATTATAGAATAATAAAAAAAAACTATTACAACAAGTTGGGTTGTTTTTGGATGATATGGAGACAGTTCAACGCGTTGTAGACTTGGTGTAAGAAACACTGATCTCATTACATTTCCACTACCAATATTGTTAAGAGAGAAGCATCAGAAGAGTACAAAACTTGGAATTTTCTTTGCATTTGCAGCCACTTGGAGACGACTTAGAAGACCATCTCACACTGCAATTCAACATTGACCATAACCTAAGCAATCTGTTTATATATAACTTCCAAACACATATGCTTAGGACATTATCAAAAGGCAATCACATGGAGATGAACAACGTTCACTTGTTCGATGAATTTGAGTACGAGGATGATGTTTTCTATCATGAGCTTAGGAGACAGGTCCTGCAACTGACATCGGAGGAAGATGATGAAGAAGACAAGAATCAGGACGTGGTTAGGGAGAGAAAACGGGGCGTTTACAATGGCCCGTGTGGCGGTTCACAAGAACCGGCCTATTATAATTATTGGGCCGGAAACAAGGAGGACTTCGCTGCGCCTCCGTGGATGCTCAACTTGTGGAGAACTGGAAACGGGACCGGAGTTTTTATCCCACAAATTGTGCAGTCTAAGAGAAAGAACAGATCAAGTATGTCTTTATATCAGAATTACTCATTTTGTGCACTTTTTTTTCTCTCCATGTTTTGTGATAATAAACTAGCTTGCTTTTTTGCAGGAAGAAGGAAGAACGAAAGAGGAAGAACGTATAATCGTGTGGAGAAAATTTGATCATGAACAAATTATATTCGATTCTTTTATTTCTTTGAAAACATATGTGTGATATAATTGCTGTTTTCCTTGTGTAAATGCAATGAAATGGTTTCAGTGCGAGATGAAAGATCATATGCATTAGTATATATAACTCTTATCACCATAAAAATACGGTAATAACGAACACGAGTTCAACTGAACGATCATTAAGAAACCGAAGAGCTATGTGTAGAAACGATTCTTGAATACAGACAGTTTCACTCAGCTACTGGATATGGGTTTTTACTAAGAAAAGCTATACTTACAATGCAAGAAGAGACGACTATTCATTCCTTGGGTCGTGCTAACCATAAAGAACTTAGAGCTCGGAGTCTTGACCTGTAATCGCTAATGGCAAGAAGAGCATGAGCAGCTTGACGGGTTGTCAAGATTCGTTGCAGTTGTTGCAACGTCTGCTGTCTGAGAAGGTCAGCCTGTCGAAGCAAATAAACGACTGTCATACTACAATATTAGAGAATCCAACCATCCATGTCTGTTAAACAAGTATTGGGACTCAAACCTGATGAAGGAAGTCCTCAAGATTGGCAAGCTTGCTCATTGCAATGGCCATCTGTCCCATGTAGTTGGCCACGTTTCCAAAGTTACGTGGGCCCAGAGAGTTTGATGAAAGTGTCTCGACGAGTGATTGTTGCAAAGCTTCCATTCCTTGGGACAAGGCATCCTCGGCTTGTTGTGAAGATTGCTGCAGACTACAAATGCGAACCAGCTGTTGTTCTGTAAGCGGGTCGATCTGGTTTTCAAGAATCTGAATTCCCAAATCAAAAACAAATCAGAACAATACAAGATTCGTAGAATCTAAATACGATGAAAGTGAATGTTATCCACCTTGAGAACCTCGGAGCATCGAAACCCTCCTAACCACATGAAACACCTTTCGGCCGGGGTCTTCCACATGCCAGAGAGCATGTGAAAAACATCCGATTTTGCACCAATGCTTTTGAGTCGAAATATCTCGTCATAATGAGACATCACAGATTCGACAAGAAGGCGTAGTTCACCATCACCAACATGGGAATTAACGCCCGATCTCAGCTCATTAATCAGTCGTTGATGTTCATCAAGCCATCTTGAGTAATCCATGTCGAATGCCAAAGCCCCTACATGAATAATCATATCATAAGGCTTCCAATTCAGTCCATAATTTTATCATAAAGATTTCACTCACCATTTCCATTGATAGGCTGACTCTGATCTCCAGAATATCCAGATGCCACAAACATACCCTGCATTTTCAGGCACAAGGATTGTATCAAAGTGTTACGTACATTAGTCCTATACGTTTTAGTTTGAATCCATCATACGAACCAACCTGGTGGCGTGCTCTTTTGAGCTCCTGCTCCAGTTGTGTAAGCTTTAGCCGACTGCTCTCAAGCTGTTGAACGTACGCCTACCCAAAACCAAATTTTTGTATTTCTATCATTAAATAGATAAATAAAATCCATTGAGTGTCGATCCCAATTTTGTTCAAGAAAATCAAGCAACTAGTTTTAAAATACAATTACTTTTTTTCTCATTCGGCTTTTTCTTGCAGCTTCACGATTCTGAGCTAGCCTACGAAGTGCCTGGAACGAAGAATCGACAAGTCACTTCCAAATACTCGATACTTGGCTCACATATAAACCCATAAAAACAGGAAGAGAACAACCTTTTGGTCGACATTAGACTGGTCCATTGAGTCCACAACCATTAATCTCTCATGATGAATTCCAGGATACTAAACATGTTCAACCAAATCAATATTTCAACCATTTGTTACTCCAAGGTAACAACCATGGAAACAAATTTCAGCTAATAATGTAGCATAACTAGATTAGGACTAAGATTTGAAAGTATCACCAAACAATAAAAACCCCAAAACTGGCTTGAAAAGATTCAAGATTTGAAAGCATTTTAAGACCTGGTTTTTGTCATCAGTGTCTGTGGAAGTGTCAGTCTGTTGGCTGTGATCTGCTATAACCCCTGAATCACCCCAATTCTCAAAGTGGCCATTTCCCAAAGCCCCACCACCACCGCCACCGCCACCGGCGCCGCCGCCAACAGCCACCATTGCTCCCTTCTGGGACATGAACTGCCCTGAGTCAATGCCTGTTCCTGATGAAACCATCTCAGCTGAGCCCAGACTCTGTATTAACACAATGCATCTATAGTCAGATTCTACACATGATTTGTATTGTGTGGAGTAAGATTCGCTGGTTTTGAAGATAAAGGAGAAGAAAGACTAACGTTGTTGAGCCCACCAAACTGCAAGTTACTAGACACAACAGACACATTGCTTGCCTTCAAATCATTGTATATCGAGCCTACCCCATGAATACACAAAAGCAGAGGTTAACATCACTCACAAGTTGAGAGAGAGAGAGAGAGAGAGAGAGAGAGAGAGAGAGATTACTTCTGCTTAAGTTAACAGCTTCATCATGATGAAATCCATTTCCAGCAGACTGTTCAAGCTCTCCAAGATCCGAAAAGCGTTCGCCATTTCTACCACCTTCTTCACCTCTGCAACATGCAAGAATCACATCCATTGCATATATTCAGACATGCAACATAAGAAAAATAGAACAAACACACACACATACACACACCTGAGGTAAAAGTGGGACTGAGAATGACAAAAAACATCAGAGCTGGTGAGAGCAATAGCCTGTGCTGCTTTGAAGCTATGCATTTCAACTCTCTCTCACACCTACTCTGTGGGTGTTTACAGAATTCGAACGAGGAAGAAGAAAGACTATATAATACAAGAATCAGACAGCAGAAACAAGAAGAAAAGATAGAGAAGCAAAAAAAAAATAAAAAATCTTGGTGTATCTTTGACACAAGCAAAGGTTGTTTTTTATTCATTTAAGAAACATAGGTACAATACTATCTTTTCATTATTGCAGTCTGACCCTTTCCTCTTTATGCATTTAGGCCCCAATTTTTGCAACTCTTGCAGAGATTTACTACGTGGATTCGATTTCACTGCCTCTCATTTCTCTATATATTGCACTCTATATGGGTATAGTCTAATTAAACATTTATCAACTTTAAAGAATCCCTTTCTAGAGTGTGTGTCTGTGTGAGAAACCCAAGAATGAATCTTCTTTTTTTTTCATCTCAATTCCAAAGAGGTGGAAAAGAAAAGTGGATGAAAATGACAGAAGAAATATGGTACACATGCTCAATTGGGTACAGTTTTATGAATTAGATTGTAAGAATTTTTTTCTAGCAGTCCAAGAGAAACACAATCTTGAATCATCACATTTCTTTACCAACCCAAATTTCAACAACTCAAAGATTGAATTTTTTTCCCTACAAAACCAGAAACAAAACACCCAAGATGGGTACATTTTCTAATTTCTAATCTTAACTATAAAAGTGGTTTATTAATTCATGGGAAAGAGAGTTAATTCATGGCATAAAAAGATGATGGGATGGTGATGAGATGGGACATAGAGCCAGGGCCGGGGGGGTGCATAGAGTAAAGCAGTTCAAAGTAGGGATAAAATTAAATTTTGTTAGGAGAAGAAATAAATGGGAATTAATTGTGAAGGTTTTTCTTAGAAGTAACCACCTGCAGAGACGTCTGCAGGTGTGTTGGATGGCAGCATAAATTGTACGGGTCCCAGTTCAGCCACCACCTGTCTGCCACCGCCGGAACCTTTTGATTCCCTCCCACGCGCCGCCGTGTTTGGAGGGAAACTTCTTTATTCTTTTTCACATTTTTTATTAAGTAACATAAATGTGATTTCTCCATAATATCACAAAATAATATATACCGTAAATATAAATTAAATCTAGTTTTACCAATTAACTTTTGAATTATTCAACAAAGAATATAAATTTAAGAGTGGATGACAAGATCCAATTTGATGTCCATGTCTCTCATTTTGATTTAAATCAATAGATTTACAATTCATAGTCATGTTTCATTTAATTTTCTGTCAATCATGTCCTAATTTTAATATAATCTTAAATGAGATGGTGGGTAAATTTAGATGTGTCACATCATTAGTATTAAGATCTATGTCAACGAATTACGATTTCCCTTTTATTACACATCAATTTTGAAACAAAAGTGTAGGTCCGTTTATGCTTACGATTACTATGCAATTTTCCACGTCATCTACATCCCTATCCCTATCATATTTAAAACATCATCAATAATATTAATTAGATTTCATTACACCATACACCAAATTTCACATAACAAATAAAGTATTTACCTACTCATATAAATTATTACCCACAAATATCCAAACATATAACAAAATACCCCAAAATATCCACATTCTTAAATCAAATACACAATAACATGAATTAAATTAGCCAATCATTGGAATTAAATGGAAACATAATGGCCCACTAGGGATGGCAACGGGGCGGGGCGGGGCCGGGGGAGCAATCCCCATCCCCCGCCAACTTCGCGGGGAATTTTTTTTCCCATCCCCACCCCGCGGGGAAAATTTCCTCCCCGTTCCCCGCGGGGATTCCCCACCCATAAAATATTTTGTATTTAATTTTTTAATGCATAAAAAAATAATATTTTAATATATAAAAATAATCCACAAATTACATATAACTAAAATGTCAACAAAATCACCAAAAAATTATCCAATTTGTATAAAAGATAGTATATTATTTAATTATACTATCTTAAAAGTACAATGATAAATTATATTATTACATTTTCATTAATTTTTCAATACTTAATGCAATTAGAAGAGGATGAGAAACGAGGGTTTTGTATTATTATTAATGTGTATATAAAAAATATTATTTATTTTATAATAATTTAATTAATATATATATATATATATAAATTGGTGGGGCCCACAGGGAATTGGGCGGGGATCCCGCGGGGCGTGGAGTATGATCCCCATCCCGCCCCGCCCCGCTAGTCGGGGAGAAAATTGCCTCCGTCCCCGTCCCCGTCCCCGCGGGGGTATATTTCGGGGAATCCCCACCACCTCACCAACCAATCCCCGCATTCACACTATTTGATCAAAAAGTTGATTTTTAAAAAAAAATACCCACTCATCATCTCTCTTTTCCCTCTCGTGAAACCCAGAACCTTTCTTCTCCCTCCCTCTTCTCCCACTTTATCATGAAATCTCTCGGTCTTTCTTCTCTCTTCTCTCTTTTCATCTTTTCCTGAAAGGCTCGAAGGATTCGTGCAGGATTCGTGCAACACGGGTGTTGAAGCTCTCTTCTCAAATGACCGAACAAGTTATTGATTTTTTTTTAGTTCTTTTTTTTTTTTTTTGACTTCATGTTTTAGTTAATGTGTTAGTGATTATTGTTTGTATGTTGAAATGTCTTGGAATCGATTAGGGTTTAAAATTATGACTTGAAATTAGTGTTTGATTCCTTATTTGTAGTGTTTCCCGACTTGTGTTGAAATGTGTTGAAATGTTGAGAAAACATTTTCGTTAAACCCTAAAAATATAGGATTTCACGAAATGTTTTGCACAAAATTGACATGTTTTCGAGGAGAAGTTGTGCTACCGGCAGGAGGATAGCCACTCATGTGGTGTGTGGGCGTTGATGTCTGTTGAAAGTGGGCTGTTATGGGAGTGACTAAGGAAGACAGTTCAGAAGTATAGGACAGTTGAGGCCCTTCGGAAGTGGGTAGACTTAGTGATTTATAAGAATTCCACGGACTGGCGACACTTGTCCTCTTGATTTTTTTGACTAGTTTGGTTCACATAGAATATGTTATTTGGTTGAAATGACTTTGAGTAAATTGAAACATAGTTAATATATATTTGAACAATCAGTCTATTACATCTACTACACAACACCATGTTCTCTACTCAAATATATAGGACACCTTCTTTTTCTGTGTGCTTCTAATAGAACATTTTTTTCTTTCTTCTTGTCTTTGTTCCACCTTGGTGGGCGGTCAAGTCATCTTCCTCGTTTGGACCATCAACACTGTCATACTGAGTGGAAGGGGGATGTACTGAGAACATGTGGTTACGTTATGGCCTGATTGACCACAACGACTGCACAACGTCGCCTCTTTTCGTTGTAATCCCGACTGTTCACCAGTAGAATGTATTCGTTTACCTCTCGGTCGACCGGCCTTTCTTGGTTGAATTGGTGCAAGACAAACAAATTTACGAATCTCATCACCAATAACCCACTCTGTCGGGTCGGGCACAGACAGAACTTCACCAGCCCTCATCCCTCTCAACCAATGGTCGTGTAATACGGGGCGACATATGAGGCAACCGACTCCTTGAAAAAACTAAGGTAAAAAACAAAACAACCAATAATCTGATTTTGCAAGCCAAAAATAATTTTCAATATAATAATAATTTGTTGAAAACTATTTACGCACCTGATGGCTACACATGCATGCGCGTATGGAATGGAACTTGGTTTGAAAAAACATACAGCTGTACACATTATCACTAAGGCCCACCAAAAATTATTTTCACCCATCCGTGACCTTGAACTTGTCTCGTCCCACCCGTTGGACCTCCATAGCTCGTCTCTGCCGCATGTGGTCAGCTAATCTTTCGTGCACAAACTGTGTGAAAGTGTGTTCCCTCTCTTCAGCCCCCTCTCTCCTCTCAGCAAACCATTTCTCAATAACCCTTCGAGCAGCCTCCAAGAAGAAACAAACAGACAACTTTCTTTGCCCACACGATACGAGCATTCCATGATTCAGCAAGCATTGGAGGTCATGAAGTTGAATCTTCGAGGGGGGCATTTAACACGAGACCACCTGATAGGGTTAGCTTTTTTCAAGCTGTCAATCACGCCTTGGTTTCCACTGTCGTTGATCAAAGACATGTTCCTTTGGATAAATCAACTAGTAATCAGACACTTAATATAGATATGAATGTATTGAAAAGAAAGTAATCCGAAATGGAACTTCAACATATCTATCAAATTCAACTTCCTCATAACAGTATGCATCATTGTGGAATAGCCCGACCAAATGTGATCCATACTTGGCTAGATTCTGCTGAAGATGGAAACAACAAAGACCGTGGGTTGCTTCAGGATAGACATGTTCAATGGCATTACCGATCCTCACATGTTGATTAGAGACAATAACCAGGCTATCTGGGCAACCAAATGCTTCTCGAACTTTAAGCAAAAACCATGTCCAAGATTCATCGTTCTCGACACTCCCTATCGCAATTCCAAGGGGAAAAATTTGATCGTTTCCATCTTTTGTCACCGCAACAAATCCAATCCCTTTGTACTGCCCCTTTAAGTAGCAACCATCCACAACTATAACAGGTCTTGAATACTGCTGAAATCCGACAATAGATGCACCCAACGCAAAAAACACGTACTTGAATTTCCCATCACTCTGAGTGTCTAATACAGTATATGTACCCGAATTACGTTCCTTCAATACCTGTAAGTAAGCAGGAAGCATGTTGAATGATGTCTTTGGATCACCGTATGCACTTCTCATTGCATGCCGTTTTGCACTCAATACATGCCTATAACTCAGATTCAATCCATGTCGTGAGTTCATTTCTCGAATGATGTCCCTAGGAGCGAGATCAAACTTATCTTTTCGGAGCCTCAGGACGAAATAATCTCCAATCAAAGTGGACGGAAGTCTGCGGGGAGTACTAGCATTCAGCTCATATAAACAAGTATGAGGCAGGACAACTTTGAAGATTTTCCAAATACCATATTTTTCTGAAGCAGCCAGAACGAAGGGACAATTTTTCTGAATGCATTTCACGCACCATCGATATTTGTCCGAGTGGTTCACACAAAATTCGACTTGATTCTCCAAATGATAAATCCCAACTGCATTCTTCAATTCAACCTTACTGCTAAACATCGAACCTTTTTGCAGACCCTGTGGAGCTTGCTCAATCTCTGAAAAAGTAGGATGCTCAAATGAAGGTAAGTCTGGAATATACCACTCGACTCTCATTATGTTAGAGCAGAATTACTCATATGTTTCTCGTTGCTCCTCATCCAACTCTGCCTCAACATCTTCATCCAGTACAAAATCATCTTCTTCATTGTTTGGATCTACCAAACAATATATATATATATATATATATCAACTTTTGTTAATCAAGATACGTATACACAATTTATATATGTACTCATAAAACATGATTACATGTTCGATGATCATGGTCTTCTTATTCCGGTCCATATTCGTGTGTCGGTTCTTCAATTTCATCAGTTGGATCCAAATTCAGGTCCAAAATGTTGACACCACTATAGTCAACACGTCCAGATGGGGACGACCAAGGTTCCCACTTATAGTCAACAAGTTCAGATGAGGACGACCACTTTTCATTTGTGTATTTGGATACAATAATTTATACGAATGGGTATTTGGAGACAATTTTTTTTATCTCAGTAAATATAATAAATATTTGTTATATTTCTTTGGGTATTTGTAACTATTTCCTCTATTAATTATGTCATTTATTCCCTTCAGTGCCTTCACCCATTTCCAATTCTTCAAAGCAAATAGGCCTATCTATTAATTTATTATTTCAATATAAAATTTCTTCTCACTTCATTCGCATATTCTTTTGGTTAATTTCTAATCTAATCTTTCTTCTCTCTCTCTACAAATTTACAAAAAGGAAAATGTGAAGTATTCAGGACTGGGATTAAGTCAAGTTCGACCATTTTGGCATCATATTCTACACCAAAAAACAACATTTCCAAAATAGCTCACACTTTTTCTATTAAAGTGTAATTATTTTACCAATTGGGTACATAGTACAACTCAATAGGGCCCATTATCATGGGCTTAATCTTTCTAGTGGAGTTCAGCTGACACTTGGACAGATGGCAATTATAGCCCACAGTGCTTTCCCTTTATGGGTAGCACTCCTATTATGGAATGCTTCCACACTATTTGGGCCAAGAATTCTGGCCCAACAGTAAAGCTATATATTGGGCTGAACTTTATAGTGCACACACCAAATCATGAATTATCTAAAAATCAATTGTAAAATTTAAATTACTTGGATAATAAATAGATTAATAATGACTAATGTATTATTTTTACTTGGATAAATTTATATGGGTATTACTCAATGGATTCTTATTAAGACAAAGATTCTTCATTTCTAATGTCTTTGAGCTTCTCAGCAATTCATTAATTGTCACAGTTGGAATAAATGGAGTATGCAACTTATCAAAAAAAAAAAAAAAACAAAGAAACAAAAGTGCTCTAGTCCTTCATAATACTGATATATTTTTTAAATAGATGTTATTTATAGACAGTTTGAATCATGTTACATCTTTGTCTTTAATACATATTATATGTAAATAATATGATATCATTTATATACATATATAAGTGACATTATTTTAAAATAAGAGACAGAATAGATTGATTAAAATAGAGGTACTGTTTCAAAGTAAGGGACACGTATCCAAAATGAAAGCCATTAAAGGCAACCACTTAAAATTCTTCACCGACCATTTCATTAATACCCTCACGCGAAAGTTGTTACAATTGAACTTCACTATACAAAAAGTAGTAAATTGCAATAATTACACACACACACACACACCCACCAAGTGGGCCTAAACCATGGGCTTACAGTCATTAGGGATAGGCCCACTTCACGCACACAGACACACACACTCACAAGCTACCTCAATTCATTAAAGTAAAAATAAATAGTGAATAAAAGTAATAAATAGTTAATAATCCCCCCATGTTACATGGTGAAGGATGTTTGATAAAATAAAGAGGGGGAAAATCTAATTATCAGCATTTGTTGGGCGAGAAGGCAATAAGAGAATTATGAAGGTCGTAACTGACACGTGTCCCCTGCTGCTGGACATTTCCGATTATCCCCAGCGAAGACGACGTCGGAGCGAAGGCGAAACAGAAAGTTCCCGATGAATCAACCGGAATCATGTAGTTCTTTGCCGGTAAACTCAGCTCTTTGCCGTTTGAGAACCGAAACGACACCGTTGGCACCTCCACGCTCTTCCTCGAGCTCAAATCGTAACACGTGTCGAACAGCGCCACGCCGTCAGTTGACGGCAAATCCTTCGTCCCCTTCTTGAACGCGTCGCGCATTGAGTTGTACGCCTCCGTTTGCAGCCTTGTCACGGCCGTTCCTGAGTCTATTATCACTCCGCCGTTGCCGTTGTCGCTCAGCTGGAAGGTCGACGGCGGGATGGACAGAAGCTCTCCGGCGACGCGGATGCCGGCTAAATCGATGTAGTAGAACGTGTCGAGCTTCGAATTGTGGAGTAAGGGGGCGGTGACGGCGTCTGGCGGCGCAGCCGAGTTGAATTCGAGAGTAGAGGCGGAGTCAGAGTCGCGGTCGACGAGGCAGTAAGAGAAGGAGGTGGCGTTGATTTGAGACGGGAAAGACAGCGCGCCGCCGCCTAACCCGATTAAGCCTGCGGCTCCGACGAAGAGTCCCTCGTTATTGTGGCCGCAGCCGATGGCGACGTTGTTGACGGCGGAGGAACCGCCGAAAGTGATGGTCTCCGTCACGAAATCCCCGACGGTATACGAACCGTCACCGTAGGAAACTTCGTAGAGGCAGGTGTCGTTGCGGCATTCGGAGACGTCGAGCGACCTGCATTGCTGAGTTTCGCAGGTGAGGGGAGTGAATGAAGAGGATAGACCCGGGTCGTAAATGGGGTCAGCTTGCTGGTAACAATCTGCGCAGGGTGCGCATTGTACCCAGTTGACGTCACTCCCAGTGTCGAGCACCATGTACGCCTGGGTCGGTGGGTTGCCCACTCCGACCCGGCAGAAGTACTCACCGCTTCCTTGACTGGTGCCGGAAATTACGGGACCCTCTATCTTCTCCTCCTCGAATCCTGTCTCCAGAGGAGTTAGATCTGCTTTCTCTATGCCCAATCTCGCCAGATCTAGCCGAGTCTGAATCGCCTCAACTCGGGCCGAGTCACGAGCGAGTCGAGCCAATGTCAGTGCCTTGTAGTCCTTCTCCGAAGTTCCACGGACTGAGACTCGAGAATGGAGCTTGAAGCTGAGGCCGGAATCGGGAGAAGCCACTGGGCGCCGCTGGTGCTTCGCAGCTATTACGCTCTGGGAATTCAAAGCGAACAAATCTTGGGTCCTCCAAATAGTGGAAGAAACATGAAGAAGAGCAGGATTAGAGCTGAAAGGGATTGTTCTTGAGAGCACTGTAGCAGCAAAAATGGAGAACAATGCCATGAATTTCCCGAGGAAAATTCCCATTTTCTCCATTGCAGAGAGAGAGATATGAAAGCGGTGGTTTGCGAATCTATATATTTATATAGAGAGAGAGAGAGAGAGAGCGATAAAGAGAGTGTCACGCAGGAAATGCTGGAAGTGGGAGACAAAGCAGAGAGAAGCTTTGAATGAGGGTAAGAGATTTGTTCCTATTTTAATGTTGTTTAGATTTTCCAAAGCTTAGATTTTTACCAAATAACATTCACTTCATTTGCATGACTTTCCAATTCTAATTACTCCCATCCCATGAAAAGAGTCTCCACTTCCTTATTACAATTAACTAATCTAATCTAATCTAATAAAGTGCTAAACTCTAAACTAATCCAAAACATGAGCACATTAAGGCGGATTGGATTGGATTAGTGAGTGGGGCCTACATGTGGGTCAAAAGATATATGGTTTCTAAATTATTTTGATTATTGTCACGAGATGGCTGCTTTATCTTTATCTTCTTCTTTTTCAATGTGTTGATTTGGTTTGCATTGTGTTGGTGCAAAAAGGTGGACCAAATGAGTTAAGTAGGTGAACTAAGTATGATTGTCTATGCTTTTTAGATCCACTTTACTGTTTCCTATTATCATGTTGCAACGAACTCGATGCTTGTGGTGATCATTTCTGATTGGTCAAAATCTTTGACCCCCAAAAGCTTTTTATTGTAGTTAGGTCAACATTATGTGATTACT